>CM062297.1:819756560-820314734 GCA_031216915.1 Pictodentalium vernedei
TTTCCTCATATCACTCTAACTCAAAAACTCTCAGTGCTAACAGAGTTATGCCCCTTATTGTGTCCTCTGTGGGGCTAGAAACTGTATGTTTACTAAGGTCCGCAAAAAAGGATTCTAGAATCACAGGCAGAGAGAGTAAGGGATTACGTAAGCAGGATTCCTAGCCGATCTCGTAAACCTGTTAGCGGTGTTCGTAGTGTTGTTCGAAAGAAATGACGAAACTAGCAGTAGCAGCTAGTAGTGAATTGACAGGAGACAGTATTACCAGATGCCAATTGGACTGGTTGAAATTGTATTGGTAGGAACCATGAGTAGTAGTAGGAAACTGTAGTACCAGTAGAAGATAGCAGAAGCGAGGTCGATCACAGAACAGATAGTGGTGGCCGCGGCACAGGCCAGAAAGAGTGGTAAAAGACTAGAGTACAGGATGAAGAATGATGACCGCACAGATAACGGTGATCATGGATAAGTCAGTAGCAGTGTTCTAGGATCCACGGAGGCTATAGGAAACACGAAGACCGTGAGATGAATAATTGCAGGTCAAGAAAACTAAACGGCGGCGGGACGTTTTGAAGGTGGAGGGGTGGGTGGGGCAAACATAAAATAAGTCTGCGTTGTTCCTGTTAATTGTTGCAAACAGCTGCCTTCTGATGTTTGTGTAGGCCGGGCGGTCCATTACAAAATGCATCTCGGATTCCACATCGCCGGCGTCCTTACAAACATCAAAAGCATTGCAAATACTATTTTCTAAAGATACTGGCGGTTGTGCATGTCTCCCCTTTTCACTTGCCAATTTATGATTACAAATGCGTAATCTCGTAAACACACTTTGCGTTTCCTTTGTTTTGAGTAAGCAAAATTGGGCTCGAATTTAAAGTAATTTTTTAAGTACGCAATTTATTTTTACCGTTCTTTTTATTGTCATTGTAAAGGCATTCATTAAAATAGAGTGTGTAATCATTTGTTAACTTTTCAAGTAATTTATTATCGTACATTGCAGCCGATGGTATATTGTAACCTTCCAACATTTGACGGAATCCGCTATATTCCGTCGTTAATTTATGCTCTTCCAGTAAATCACGGGGCAATGTGCCTGGAGCTGGACAGTGAAGCCTGGCCATGAATTTGAACTTTTTGACGATGCATTCGAGGGAAACTGGGAATCGGCCAAGTTCGGCTCGAACGGCATGGTTGGAAGAATTTTTATTAACGCCGAGTATCAATTTACAGAACTTGATGTGTACAGCCTCAGCGGGAAGTCTATCCCACTTTACAAGTTGATACTCTATATCCCATAGTTCTACCATACAGCAATATGGGTTTTTTTTAATTGATCAAATAATTTGGACACTACAGCAGTGGACGGGAGGTGTTTACTCTTAATAGAATTGAAGACTGTAAAGTGCTTTCATCACTTTTAGTTTTATAGCATTCTGTGCCTCTCCAAATTTCCCATGAGCGGAAAACGTTATACCCCGATAAGAATAGCTTGGTACAATCTCCAACGTTTTGTCAGCTGACGTAAAACTGAGGAACAATGAACTTTTTTGTTGGGGGGGGGGGGGGGGGGGGAACACTAAGCACTTAGTTTTCTCGGTGTTTACCCTCAGATGGTTATTCGTCGCGTATATTTCTAAATTTCCTAAACAAGTTTGTAACCCGATAGGCATACTTGAGAACATAATTAGGTCGTCTATAAACAAAAAATGACTTATGTACTTATTATTCACAACTATAGGGTCGCATTCTCTTGTAAAGATTTTACGAATATCATCTATAAATATTTTAAACAGAGTTGGGGAGATCGCACAGCCTTGCCTAACCCCGATTGTGGATTGTAAAGGCGGACCTAGGCCCTTAGCAGTTTTAGTAAGATAGTAGCTTGAGGAGTACATGGACTGTAAAATTTCAAGTCTTTTACCACTTACACCGCATGTATGTAATTTGTTAACCCTTTACCTAACATGAAAAGCAGACGACACTTGTAAAAAATATTCTTGAATAACTAATGTTTTTCTCTTTGGAACGAGCTCGGCGAGAAAAAAATAATGAAAATTAATTGGCGATTTTTGTGAATTGCGCTGGCCGGTTTTGGCCGTTACGTCAGGTAAAGGGTTTAAACAGCAAGGGTTGGTGGATTGTGTGTTGAAGGCTTTCCTGAAGTCAACAAAATCTGCAAAAAGAGGCCTTTTTCTCGTTAGCACTGGTTGAAAATATTTTTGAGAACAAATGCACTGTCGACCGTGCTACGGTGTTCACGAAATCCAAACTGGTTGTCGCTAATAAGCCGATTACCTTCATGGAAATCATTTATTCGGTTATTTATAATCTTGTTAGGGTGGACTTACTCCATTCAGTTGGGTACTGACCAGATTCGAGGACTTGGTTAAACAACTTGACTGTTTCGTCTAGCATGTAGGGGATTACAGTTTTTAGGAGTTCGTTGGATATACAGTACGTGGAGAGTGGATTGTAACTAAATCACCCACGGAGTGGAGTTATCACCCGAACTATAACTTTCAAATTTTATACATATGGACAAAAAACACAAGCAATGTTTCAGCCAGTGGACAATACATTTTGCCGACAATTTTGAAATTGGGCCATATCATTTCTCTGATACACGTCAAATTTTACGTGATTCTAACTCCAAATCCACTGAAATATCAAGCCTCAGGCCATTTTACACACGCAGGTTTTATTTTACTGTACCGAATATTTGATTTCCTCGCCTCAGTAAAAACTACTTCCGGTAACCAACCCCCCAATGTATATAGCCAGTGCGTAAGTCACATCCTCAATGCTGCTTCGGTTGCTGGGTGCCGGTGTGACAGGAATGATAGTCCGTAGGAGCGTTAGTCCCTCTGGACTATTATTCCGCGGAATTATAGTCCTAGGTCTAACATTTCTAGGAATAGTAGTCCGCGGACTACTATTCCTAGAAATGTTAGACCTAGGACTATAATTCCGCGGAATAATAATCCAGAGGGACTAATTTTCCTACGGACTATCATTCCTGTCACATCTGAAATTCCAAATTCCGCGTCTCCTGTTATTCACCTTAAGCAGAGAAAACAACAATAAGTATTTCAATTATCACCCAAGACAAATATTAAAAGATTATACAAGTATACCAGAGTACGGTGTTTTGGAGGCGTTCCACCCAGCTGTTTCAATATTGTTGTTGCTATGTAGTTGATGTGTTCTCTCCCTTTTGTTGACAAGTGTAACGTATCGATCGGAGTGGAAATTTAGCCTCTATACTTCTACCTTTAGACCACACTCCGTTCTTTTGATATCACCCCGCCCCCCACGAATCTCACCCAAGTTTCTCCCTCAGAGTGGCCGACTCGTTAATATCAGTACCACTTCAGTGAACACGAGAAACATATATTTTGTCACTCTTTTCATCGTACGAAGACCTGGCTTTACTGTTTAAAAACTGGAATAATAATAATAACTCTTTGGCCAGCCGCTGATTTGTCGCGGTTCTCATAAGAGAAGGTCATCATTCCCCTGCACCCCCCTCCCCCCTCCCTCCTCTCCTCCCAACATTCCGATATAAACTGTTTAATCATTACTTCCTCGTTTTCGATTTCTTCAATAAGCATTCCTATCCTCTCCCTCATGTCCCCCCTCAGCCATCTATCCTTTGTTTCTTCATCCCATTTCTTCAGTAGTTGTCCATTAGTTCCATCACATGTTTTGATCACCCTGTTTTTATATTAGAGTTCCAAATGGTATTACGCATCAGTTTGCACCACCGGCAGCTATGTTGCAGATGATTAAATATAAAGAAATGACTCTTATTTCGTTGTCCAACGAAGTTGGAATGATTAGCACTCGTCAGCCGATTTTTGTGGGTTTTTTTCCTTCTGCAAATCACGTCCACATTTCTAAAGCTACAAATTTACGACAGTTGTGAAAGTTGATCCAGCACTGAACTTTCCGGTGTTATATTTTTCCAAAACAACGTACAACCATGTCTAGAATTGTGGGGCCGTCATTGTCCAACAAGGGTCCCAATATGTCATTGTCCAACAAGGGTCCCAATATTTTCATTGGTGTAGAAATGTGGGTTTGCGGATAGTTAATGGGAGAAAAGTGGGAGACACACTAGGTCATTTCACGAGCTTTCAATATAATGGAGCCAGTGTTGTTGACTACGTTATTATATCGGAAATGTTTTTCTGTGATGTCGATTACTTTTGCGTAAAATTGCCCTCTGAATTTTACGATCATTGTCAGCTTGTTACTCACTTCAAATATGATGTTAAAGGCAACCTGTCAACGGAGGGAAAATACAAATATAAATACTCAAAACAAACTAAACTGAAATGGACATTGGATAGCAACGAGAAAGCTATACAACGTCTTAATAACAGTAAGGTTACACTTGAACATAACAAATTCCTAAGAAATGATTACAGCATTAATTGTAAGGGTACATCTGAAGCTGTGCAAGATTTCATGTCAATCTTGAAATCAATCAACAATTCTGCGTGCATGAGATTACCGGTCCGTAAGGGTAACACAATGCGTAAACGGCGGTGGTTTGATGATAGATGCAAACTTTGAAAAATGATTTAAACAAAGTTATAAATCAAATGCGGCATGATCCATCCAATGATGGTTTACGAATCAAGTATTTTACAATACGGAAGGCATACAAAAAGGAAACAAAGTTTAAAAAGAAACAATTTTTTTGTGTGTTGTACAAACAATTGGATGATTTGGAATCTAGCGACCCAAAACAATACTGGGACCTTATTAACAAACTGCGACAAAAGAAGCATTGTGACAATCAACTTAATCCCGACAAAGCAGTAGAATTTTTCTCCAAATTGTACTCTAAAAATGGAGATACTAGCGTTATTAATCATGATAATTCATTTTATTGTCCGGAAATAAAAATAAAGTTGAACAATACTCCTATCACACCATGGGAAATACTTTCAAAGTTGCGCGAATTGAAAAGTGGGAAAGCATCGGGTCTTGACAATATTAGTAACATTTTGCTGAAATCAGTTGGTCCATGCATGACAGATAGTTTATCAAAACTCTTCAACCAAGTTTTAACTTCTGGTTGTTATCCGGAAGATTGGAGTAAGTCTGTTCTTTCCTTAATATATAAGAAGGGTGATCGCAATGATCCAAACAATTATAAGGCCATTGCAGTAAATTCCGCTATCGGAAAATTGTTCAACAAAATTATCAACCAAAGATTATCTGATTTTATAGATGATAACAATATTATTGGCGAAAACCAGTTTGGATTTTGCAAAGGAAAAGGGACCACAGATAGTGCCTTTGTTTTGAAAACGGTTATTGACAAATACAAATTTTCAAAAAACCATTGTATGCTGCTTTTGTTGATTTTCGCAAAGCATTTGATTCGGTGAATAGGGAATTGCTCATGTTGAAACTTCAACATATAGGTGTGAGTGGTGAAGTATTCAACGTGATCAAATCTATGTATGAATCTAGCTTTTATTTGACTAAAACGTCTATTGGGTTGGGACCAGCCTCCCTCTCTTCTGTAGGTGTCCGTCAAGGGTGCATCTTATCTCCCTCTCTATTTAAAGATTTTATTGAAGACATAAAAGACATTTTCGACAATTTGTGTGATCCTGTGTGGATTCGTGGTTACAAATTAAATCATCTTCTTTTTGCAGATGATCTTGTAATGATATCTGATAGCCAGAAAGGGCTTCAACGGTGTCTCAATAAGCTCCACAATTATACTGAAACTAATATGCTGCAAATAAACGTTGGAAAAACAAAATGTTTAAGATTTGGATCTGCGTCAGTTAATGGAGCACAAAAGCAACCAATATTTTTTATCGGAGACAAGCGTATTGATATGGCTGACGAATTTACATATCTAGGAATAAAATTATCAAAAGATGGTACATTCTCTAAAGCCCAAAATGATTTGGTTGTTAAAGCCCAAAAAGCTTTATACTCACTTTTTCGTGCATTTAACTTCACGGGTTCCAATAAAAACAATGTCAAAGCTGTTTGACAAATTAATTCAACCTATAGCCTTATACGGGTGTGAAGTCTGGGGATCAGAAATAACGTACGGTAAGCGTTACAACATAGCCTGTGAAAAATTACACACTTCCTTTTGTTAAAAAAGTCTTGGGCGTTGGGAAATTTTCCTCCAACCATGCGGTCCGCGCAGAACTTGGTCGATATCCGCTATATATCGAGGCGGTAAGTAGGATGGCTTCTTTCGAAATCAAAATATCTGAGAATCATAATGACCTGATGTGGAATGTGGTAGCTGAACAAAGAAATCGTAAAGGCAAACCGGAATCCACTTTCAAATTACTGGAAAGATACGGTCTCGCTGTCCCTCAACATCCAATTATCACTAACACTAATGTTATAGGTAAGCTCAAGTATAATTTGCGCTTGCAGCATCTAAACACGTTCAGGAAGTCAATGTTTGAGGACTGCAAAAAGAATGGAGATAATAAACTGAGAACTTACAGGTTGTTTAAAAATGACTATTCAATGGAAACGTACTTAGTGAAAACGAACACGGCGAAAGACCGGGAAATTTTCACTTTGCTTCGTATCAGCAATCATAAATTAGCTATTGAAAAAGGGCGACATTATCAACCGCCGAAGCCTGTTATCGACAGGATATGTACTCACTGTGAAGCAAACTCCGGGAAAATAGAAAACGAATACCATTTTCTTATGGAATATACACATTATTCAGAGCTTCGATCAGAACTATTTGTTCTGATGAACAGTGAGATTGACGGTTTTATTGATCTGAGTATATTTGAGAAATTCAAATTAATATTTGAAAATAGAACCCCCAGTTTATGCCATAAAATCTGCAGCGTGATCCGGGATTCTCCAGACGATTATGATATGTTTAGCGATGTGTATTGAAAATTCTAGTTCACGTCTCCACGATCTTTTGCGTATCAAATTAATAAAAATATAGTACTTTGATCATGGAAAATTGGTGGATGAAATTGTAATATTTTGAGTACTACTTTTGTTCATGTTACTTGTAGATTATCGCATACTGTCCTGTATAGGATGTTTTATGCTAATAAATGTTATGTTATGTTATGTTGGGAATTCTGAAGGGCTATGGGAGAATTTTCTGGTGACGCTATCGACGTCACCAAAAAATTAAATGTAGGCCGGTTTTGAATAATTTTAGTATGTTGTAGAGATAAAAATAAGAGTTAGATGTTTTTTTGTTTTTCGATTAATCGCCATTTAGACATTTTAGGTAATTTCAAATGTTTCTCAATTTTCAATAAAAAAACCCCTTAAATAACACTCTTCGATTTCTGATGTATTTATTCGAGATATAGTTTTGAAAATGCCCTCAGATATGTATGGTTATTTTCAAATAATTACATTTTTAATGTAGTTATACGTTTTGGGTCCAAATACTCAATTCCCATTGGTCAGCTGGATGAAAACGTCATGACCAAATGTAATTCATTTTCCAATGAATACATTTGGTCGAACTTTGACCCTCATTTACGATAGAGCGCAGTTGACAGAATGTAATTCGGGCGGTGTTTGGGCGGGTTTTTAACTTTTAGCACCCCTCGCAGTGATCAACTCCGTTGCTGTTTCTTTGGTGACTCAGAGTTGTGCGCTTTGTCTTTTGTGCGAGGGTGGTTTTTCGCCTCGTTCGTTCGTACATGTTTTATTTCGTCTTTCTGCTTTGTTGTTTGGTAAAAATTAGTTTAAATAGTTACAGAATTTAATTATACGAATTGAATGCAATTTTTATAATCTTTATTGGAGTATGAACGTGTGGGAATGGGTACAAATTACGTGGGGATTCATACATAATTTGTACCCATTCCCACACGTTCATACTCCAATAAAGATTATAAAAATTGCATTCAATTCTTAAATGAAACAAAATACTGCGTTTTGATTGGCTGAGAGGTACGGTGTAACTTGCAATCTACAGTAGCTTTTTACACCGTGGTTAATCATGGTGTAAAAACAGGAATACACAATAGCAGGGTATATGGCTAATAATACATTACAGATATGGATGTCATTGGATCTGGCTAATTGGACCAGTTCCAATTACATCCATATTTGTCTGGTTTTATTAAGAAACTTACAAAGTACAAATTTTCTGTCAGTTTTTTTCCAACAATGTAAGTACACCAAAATTCTTGGAAATAAATCCGTTATCCTTGCGTTTTCCAGGGTGTATGGGAGTTTACCCCGGCCTGGGAACACATACACCCATCAACTTCGCCTCGGGGTGTATGAGCTCCCAAACCGGTGTAAATTCCCATACACCCTGGAAAACACAAGGATAACTAATATTATTTGCAGGTGTGCACCTTTATGTTTTTATTTCAAATTGAGACACCCGATGTCAGAAATGACAGTTTTACGTTTTCTCTATACCTTTTTTATTTTTTACCTCATTTTGACCTTTGTCGTTGTAAAGTTTAGCAAGTTAACCTCTGCAGAAAACCATATCTAAAAATATTGTGACGTCCTAGAAAATCGCTAACCATTATGCTCGAACTCTTAGGTGATGTAATAGAAGTAATAGGGTCAAACATTAAAATGCTTTGCATTGTTTTTTAGTTTTAGTATGTTGTAACGCTCTAAAAAGTAGGAGATACCTGTTTTAATTTTTAGGTTTAATGCCATTTTGACGTTCTTAAGTCACTTAGTTTAGCCTTCTTTCTACATTCTGAAGTAAAAACCCTACCTTCTTGAGTCCAGTTGCATCCTATTTATATGGGATACAGTTATGAAACTTACCACACCCATTTGTGGTCATCTGAAGTTCTGAACCTTCATTTTTGTATTTTACTTTGGGACATCCCATGCCTGCGATGCCAATTTTACGGGGTTTTGATTTTCAACCTCATTTTCAGCCTTTGCCTTTTGAAATTTTGACAATATAATCTCCACAAAAACATATCTAAAAATGTTGTGCCTTCCTAGGACATTCCCTGTCGTAATTGTCGAACTCTCAGGTGACATCACAGGGTAAAAAAATTGTCAGATTTTTAAAACAAATTTGGATGCTGTGGAGCTCCAAAATACGGAGATAGCTGGGTTTGTTGTTGTTTTTCGATTTAATGATATTTTGACGTTTTACGTCACTTAGAAGTTAATACTTTTTTCTACATTCTGAATTCAAAGCCCTATCTTCTTGAGTCCAATTTCGCCTATTTATATGGGATACAGTTTTGAAACTTACATCTGTTTGTGGTCATTTGAGGCTGTGAACGTTTATTTGATGCCATTTTTAGGTTTTCTCTATACCTTTGATTTTCAGCCTCACTTTGAGCCGTAGCCTTTCGAAGTTTTGGAAATATAATCTCCGCACAAAAGATTTGAAAAATGTTGTGCCGTCCTAGGAAATTCCCTTCTGTTATGGTCGAACTCCCGAGTGACATCACCGGAGGGGAGGGGGGTTATAGGGTCAAAAATTACAATGCGTCGGATAAAAACCTGAGTACGTAGTAAAGATCTCAAAATTAGGAGATAGCTGCGTTTTTTGTTTTGTTTTTTTTTTTTCTTTTTTTTTGGGGGGGGGGGGGGGGGGGGGGGTTGTTTGTATTTTGTTCTGTTTTTCGATTTAACACCATTTTGACGTTTTTCGTCGCTTTGAAAGCCGCCCTACCTTCTTGAAACCAATTTCTCCCTATTTATATGAGAAACGGTTGTTAAACCTACCACACCTATTTGTGGTCATTTCAAGGTGAGTACCTTTAATTTTTATATCCGTTTGAGAACCCTATGTCTATTTTACGGGGGGGGGGGGGGAGTTATATTGTTTATTTTCAACCTTATTTTGATATCTTAATCTTTTGAGACTTTGGGAATATAATCTCGGCAAAAACATATCTAAAATGTGTTGCCGTCCAATGAAATTCCCAAACGGAATGGTCGAAATTTCAGGTGACATCATGGTGGGGGATGTTTGGGGGGGGGGGGGGGGGTCATATGATCAAAAATTAAAATGCTGGGGATTTTTGTGAAATGTTAATATATTGCACAATTCAAAAAATAAAAGTTACCTGTTTTTTTAGTATTTCTATTTATCGTAATTATTAATGTTTTTATGTCACTTCAAAGTTTAGGCTATTTTGTCATATTTCACGGGGAACGAGCGACGGCGTATACTTTATTGAGCGACTTTTTACGTTAAAATGAGGCAGACATCTTGTCCTCGTTGTTGGACGGATAGGCGTTGGCCGTGCTTCGTTGGATGACTTCTGGAAATTCACTTTCCGATTTCAAAACCATCAAGTTATGATTAATATTATAGAGTTCTCCGGCGGTATATAAAAATATTAGAATACAAATTTACCATCTGGATAAATAATTTGTCTTCAATATTTTCATATGACGCCAAAAAACTTCATTTACTTTACAGAAACAAAAGTAATTTATTCACGCCTGTTCTGTGTAATCCCCATCCACAGTAACACTTAATCGCGTTGAAAATTCAAATCTGTTCCGCACATATGTGCGGAACGGAAATCGGTGACGGGCTATTTTTAAACAGAAGCGAAATTTCACTGGAATTTTCTGCAAATCGTGCAACGCAATTACAATTTGAATCGCAAGTGACAGCTGAAAATCGTCCCCTGAGTTTCAATGTGTTTTATGTACCAGTAGGCACATAGAACACATTGGAACTCAGGGGACGAAATAGTAACACGGGTTCCCCTCGCAAATTTCATTGCCGATAAAATGTATTCTTTGTGTTGATAGTTGTCAAATGAATTGCTGAGTGTCCGTCTAATAATTGATTTTATAGACGCGAAGACGTGTAATAAACACAGAACGACACACGCGTGTCGTTATCTGTATTTCTGGAATACTGACATGACAGGATCGCCAAATGTTCTTGCCCATGTACAGTGTACATGTGAGGCACATGTGCTGATGAGTTCTTTTGTTTTGTTTTTTTTTTTTGCATTTGCAATAGGTAGACAACACGTGCACTTCCGAGCAGTTCTGGACCATCCTATATGACAAAAATAGTTATCGGGAATGTCACTCTCATATATGACATAAATGATTCTGTATTCAATGGGTGATGTCCAAATTTCGTTATACAATTATCGACAGTCTGTCGCATAGTGTGAAAATGAAAACGTCCAAAGCAAAATAAAGTCGGTTCACAAAAAATGAGTTAACCAAAAATGAAATAATATTTAATTTTAAAATTTTAAACCCCCTCCCCCCCCCCCCCAAATCATTTCCATCCAGAACATTAACCCAGTGCCGTGGCCGTCTTGTTTTGAGGATCCGTTATATCTAAATTGGTCAATATTATTTCTGTAAATCGTCGTACACCTTGACATGCTCCGAACTTCTTTTAAAAATGTTTCACCCAGCTGTTTTGCAAATCTGCACAAATTTGTACTTTTATTTTTACTAGGCGTGAATGGGCACCAGTCGAAGAGAAACAGCGATATGCAATTCAACAAACACTGGTTCTGTAAAGGTTGTTTTGATTTTTTATCGATCCATTTGATCAGTACAGCTTCAGTCAAAACAAACAGACTCTTCACCTTTGGGTTTAAACATCGGAATTAAAATTTGTTTCTTTGAATGAATTTTATTTTTAATGCATGGGCTGTGTAATAAACACAGAACGCGATGTGTGTTTGAATCGGTACGGCTCTCGCGAAATATGACTACGCCATTCCAACTCGTTATGTAAAACACCCACCGATTCAAACACACATCGCGCTATGTCTATTTCTTCAAATATCAACCTCTTGGGGTCAATTTTCATAATAGTTGAATGATTTTCTTCTAAGGATAAAAAATCATAATAAATGACAACAAGTATACTCAAATATAGATTTAAAAAAAGACTTAATGAAAAAAATGCATGATGAAGGAAATATGTGTAATCGTGTGTTCATTTCCCACGCCCCCCCCCCCCCCCACCCCACCCCAACGATGCTTGTGTACAAAAAAATATTTCTTAACGATTCTTTCTTTGCGCGCTGACTCTCCTTAAAGTTTTCTTCTGTGCCATCCTTTCCACAAATGATGTACCGATTATAAGCTTTTGCTGAGAGAATGTGTTCTGTCTTAAGAATATTCTCTCACCAAAATGACGAGCGCGGGGAAAAGTGTATTCTACAACGGTTGATATTTTGTTTGGTGGAGAACGCGTCCTATCGCAAATTGTAAACTACGGATGATCGAGCGCGGCGAAGGGTGTGTTCGACTGCTACTGATAGTTTATTCACTCTTTCCTTCTGTCGTTGAACTTCAGCACTGACATTTCATTCTGTGTTTGTATTATGAAATCGCTTCGAAATTAGAAATAAACACTTCAAACGAAACAACAAAGATCATGGCGAATGTTGCTAAGGACAGCGAGTCTAATGTAAGTGAAGAGGAAACGCATGTTGATACAACCGAGACAATAATTATTGGTGATAACAGTGGGACTTGTTCTTCCGGGTTCTGTGGCCACAAGAAGGAACATCTTTTCAACTGTGAAACTCATAATATTGTATGTTGTGATGTTTGTTTTAGATGTGAGCACGCGAATTGTGATACGGTAACAACAGTCCGAGACATGCAGTCTAGTTTTTCGCGTTACATGAAGCGAATAAATCAGTTACATTCTGGTGTTCAGAATCGTGTAAGTAAATTAAAATCTCATTCACAGCGAATCGAATCTTGTCTTGAAAGCGGTGAAACCAAAATAAAGAATGTGTATGATGAAATTCGTAGAAAAGTAGACGAGGCGGAGGAACTGAGCCGAAAGAAAATAGAATACATCCGAGAACTTGAACTTTCGGGAATTGAATTTTACTTCAGCGAATATGACGTTCTTTCTGAACGAATAGCCGGAATAATAAGTGATGGGGCTCAAATTGACAAATGTGAAGATGAGCCACATATGCCGCAGACGACGCCAGATCCAAGTGATTTAGCTCACGATGGGAAACAAACAACAAACCTGACCTGTTTTGCTAAAACTCACCTTGATCAAGTCGCTCATATTGAGAGTAAATTAGGAGAATTCGACAAATTCAACGACGAAACCAACGCTGAATTTATTGTGAAGAACGATGACGTGATAAAGAACTTAATTTTGAATATACCCCGTTGTTTAAACATTTCAACCATATGTCCAACAAACCAACGCCCGGTCAGAGGGTTTATCCCGAACCGAATATTCGCATGTGAGGGTGTCATCAAAAGTATCGCTGTCCTGCCTTTTACAGACGGGGAATTTCTAGTAGCGACTGCAGCACCAAACATGCTTCAGAGTGTGGGGCCCCGCGGTGAACTTTACAAGTATGTTGCTTTACCGTATCCACCAAATGATTTATGTGTTTATTCAAAATTTATAGCGGTAACTTTCAGTTCTGCGACTCAGATAAATGTGTATCATTTGAGTGATTTGAGTGCACATTATCAGATTGCTGTGCCGCATTATGGCTGGGGGATCTGCCGAGTCGAAGATAGTTTCGTAGTGGCCTTCCATGTACAGAATATTGTGAGGAAAGTCGCTGACAACGGCAGCGTTATCACCGAATCAGCTGCGCAGTTCCATAATCCAACATTTGTGAGAACGTCGGGGTGTGGTAAACATGTTCTAGTATCGGATATAGCGGGGGAGGAATTCGTCACATACAGGTGAATTGTGCACTTGGTGATACCTTCTTGAAATTTGGCACACTGTTAGTGTAGGCTATGAGGTTCTCAAAAACGATCGGCTACAAGTTGACACCGACCGGTGGCGACCAGTAGCGGCACAATCCAAAATGGCCGCCAGCGGCTGAAGGGAACCTCCTTTTCGACGGTCTACCGACTATACATCCGATTGTAAGGGCGCGAAAGTGAACTCTGATCCACGCACGTGTTGGAAACAGACGTGGGAGATGATGTAGAATAAAACGAGATTCTCTATACGGACGCATCAATTTCTTGGAACTTGAAAAGAGCGTTGTTTCTCCGGGATCAGCGTCATTCAGGCAAACCTGAATGACGCTGATCCCGGAGAAACAACGCTCTTTATGAAGCAGTCTCTTTGCCATACAATCTCTTGTTTGGCGTAATTCCGCAAGCAATTCTGATTTGTCTGTCGAAATTAATTCGAGAACGCGATTGTTCACAAAAATCATTCACAGAATGAGTGAGAATCCTCTTCGTGTACGGACTAGTACTGACTGGGAACGTTGTTGCTTTTGCCAGCAAGACAGTTCCAAGAAATTGATGCGTCCGTATAGAGAATCTCGTTTTCATGACGCCTATAAAGCTATTGAGGAAGACATAACGCGCTTCCTAGATAATGGCGTTGAGCTTCCATATAATTTGACCATTGATTGTTTGATGAGAGAGAGTGATGAGTGTATGTCGATGTCACTGTTGACGAATAAGGCAATATATCATAAGACATGCCGTGACAGTATTCGGACTCACATCGTACAGCGCGTGCTACACAAGCGAGAGCGAAATGAGGCAGTGGCATCCTGCTCCACGCTGAGTCCTAAAAGAACACGGACAAGTTTTGAATCTGGCTGTGACAGGAAACTGCCCCAGTGTGTTTATTGTCACAAACGCGAAGGTGACAGCAGTGAGCCTATTTGCAGATCAATGTCTGATAACAATAAACTCAAAATTATGGCAAAGGAAGCCGAGAACTGGGTTGTTTTTTCTCGGGTCAATGCAGCATTTGATTCCGCTGCTAGTGATCTTTACTATCACAAAACCTGTTATTGTAAGCTTGCCAATGAAGCACGAGCGGCTAAATCTAAAAAGTCGAAGAACGCCGAACATTCCGCGTCAGGCCTGCCCTATGACCCTCTCGTTATGGCAGAGCTCATAACATTTGTTGAACACAACGATTCCGCGATGAAGCTTGTCGATCTCAAGAATCTGTACAGTCGGAGGTTGAAGCAAGTCGGTTCTGATTGGCTTAGTGAAGAAATACATTCCACTCGATTCAAAGAACATTTGTTGCAGAAATTGGGCGATGGCTGGGACGCCTTCACACAGGGTAGAGATGTGTTTATTTCAAGTAGGTTTCGAGTTGGCTCCTTGTTGTCCGAATCTTTAACTCGTATAGTGTCTGAGGAAGAGGCAAAAAAGATAGTTGATGTGGGTCTTCTTCTGCGTAAACACATACTCATATCTCAAGCTCCTTTCACGGGATCATTTTCATCTTATTGCTTGAGCGAGCCTGTACCCAACTCACTCCTGACTCTTCTTAGAGTTCTACTTGAGGGCACATGTAGTATACAGAACTTAGGCGATGATGAGACTGTTAATGCCAAGACTCGAGTGGCTTGTACTATTTCACAGATGTTGATCAGCAATTCAGCGAAACGCTCCGAACATGCACAAAATGTTCACCAGAGACGTGACAGAGAAACTCCAATGCCTCTTTATGTGGGTTTGAAGTTGCATGCCCATGATCGTATGAAAAATCTTATCAGAGATTTTCATCAAATGGGACTCTCTGTCTCTTATGATCGCGTAATGGATGTTCGCAGGAGTTTCGCGAGAGCTGTTTCACTGCGGTTCAAGAACGAAGGTGTTGTAGTCCCAGCTAACTGCAAACGTAATGTTTTCTCGATAGGAACCACTGATAACATTGATGTATCTGGTAGATCTGATATGCATGGTACGTCCATCACACTCATTGGTCAACTGAGCAGGGACAATGTGGGTACTGATCCCCCACCACTGAGTTTAGATGTTCCAGAAGACACACAAATTGAACTCCCAGACGACTATGCATTTGTTCCTTTCGTTGAAGACTTTGGTGGGGACATCAGGCTTGAATCTCCAGATGAATGTAATGTACGGCCCAATGAATATGCAGATTTGAACGTGGGAGAGAATGACTGGTTGTCTCATGTGTCACAGATCAGCAATAAAGGGAAGGTTGATGGCAGCTGGCAGCTTGATGAAGTCCCTGTGACCTTTTCAGGCTTCTTTTCAAAACATGAAGATCAAGACAATGTCAAACCTCGTGCAGTTATTGGGGTATTCCCTGTTTTCAGTGAGCAGAAAGCGGACTCACTCAGTATGCAGAAGCATGCTATGTATGTGGTCAGGGAAGCTACTGCTTTCGTAAACCCCGGCCAGATACCTGTCATTGAAGGTGACTGTCCGTTGTATGCCAGGCAGAAAAAATGTCAATGGCTGTTCCCAGAGGAGATAGGTGAGGATCGAATGGTGTGTATGATTGGATTCCTGCATCTTGAAATGTGCACCCAAGAAGCTGGTGGTAAGCTTATGGGTGGTTCTGGTTGGGAGCGAATGTTTCACCTCGCAAAGATATTCACACCCGGTGTAGCATCATCCCTACTTGGTGGGAAACATGTCAAGAGGACGCGACAGGCATATCTTCTCACTCTAGCTTGGCTTGAGATCCTCAGAAAGAATGCTTATGAGATTTACTGTCAGCAGACTGGGCCCCATGAGTCATTTGAAATGTGGGAACAGAGGATTCTTTCACAATCTCCAACTGCGCGCTATTGGGGTGAAATCGTTCGGAACTTTCTCTTGACAAGCTGTCAATTCGTTCGGAACCAACGAATCGGTAACTGGCCTGGTACACTGTGTTCTATCGATGAGTTGTGCAGTTACTTTTTTGCCCTAGGACATACAAATTATTGTCGGTGGGTCCCCGTATTTCTGAGAGACATGTCTCAGCTACCCAGGCGGCATCCTTCAATCCACAACAAATTCATGGAAGGCCATTTTGTGGTCCAGCGTAGTGAGAGGAAGTTCAGTATGATGGGTTTAGATCAGAGCCAAGAACATAGTATCCAACTACTCAAAGAAGACAGTGGTCCAAAAGGTCTCTATGGCCAGGCTGAAGAGAAAGTCGTTATTGAGCTTTCAAGGTCAGAAGTTCTGCGTGTTATAGATGAGTATGAATATGCAAGTTTCCACACAACATCATCAGATAACACGGAACACCCGGAAAGTTCGGTATCAGAGCAGAAAAAATTTCTGAATCAATTGAAATCTCTCCTCGATCTGGTGAATCAGGGACTCATTATCAACCCTTATGATGAAACTAGTGGTCAGCTGGTGACATTAGATACTGGTGAATATATGGACCCCGAAGTTAGTAAGAGTTTACGGTCATTACCCGAAAGGGGCAAGCATTTATATTCCACTTTCTTGAAGGAAAGGCTTGTGGAATGCACCGTACCCCTGAATGATGTTATTCCCAAGGCAAATATATATACCTTCCTTAACCCACCCCCAGCCAACCTGGACAAAGGCCGAGACAAACTCATGTCAAGTAAAGCAACTGCCGCAATAGTTACCCAGATGTTCGTTTCACTGCAAGCCCGGCCTGATTCAAACATGGATGAGTTTTTCATGCACGAGAATGCACGTGATCCGCCAGCATTATCCGATAGAGGTAAGCTACGGAGTGGGACAAAATCTCAAATTCTCAATTGTTTACCAGCTATTCCTGCACAAGGGAAGAATTCAGCAGCTAGACAAGCTTCAGTTGTCATCTTGGATATGCCTGCTGTAGTCCATGTAATCAAACCACAGAAAGCGGATCTGTTTGGAGAATATGCTCGATTGCAATTATTGCCATACATCGAATCTCTGATTAACACGAACACCACAAGGGTTGATGCGATCTATGACTGTTACCCCGAAGGCAGTTTGAAGAATCAGACGCGAGCAAAACGCCTCGGTGAGACAGCAGTTAGGTTGATACGGGTGTCCGAGAACGTCCCTTTACCTAAAGGGAAGAATTGGCAGGCATTCTTGAAAGTTAGTGAGAATAAAGACGAATTTTTCAAGTTCCTGTCTGCTGAACTGCTGAAATTAACATCAACATCCGAGTACCAGTTGTTAACGACATCAGGAGAATATGTACTATGCAATAAGGATGTTAGCTTATGTGACATATCTCCATCGAACCACGAGGAAGCAGACACGCGCATGATGCTTCATCTCAACCATGCAGTCTCACAAGGTCACAAAATAGCTTTTCTTCGCACGGTTGATTCTGATGTCGTCATTCTGTCTTTGCACCATTTCGCAACATTCCGTGACCTTGGACTCAGTGAGCTGTGGATTGGGTTTGGAATTGGAAAGGCATATAAAGATATGCCAATTCATGAGATAGCTTCACAACTTGGACCTGATTACTGTAAGGCCCTGACTTTCTTGCACGCCTTCACAGGTTGTGATGTAACATCCAGCATGCTCGGCATTGGGAAGAAGACAGGATGGAATGCATGGATGAATTTTCCCGCATCAACTGAAATGATGATAGAATTGACTGAGAATCCGCAAGTCTTTTCAGAGGATTCCCCTCATATGCAGCATATCGAAAAACTCACCATACAGATGTACAGTAACAGTTGTGTCAGTACACGTGTCAATGATGCGAGACGGCATATGTTCACACATGGCCTTAAGTCTATGGAAAACATCCCGCCCACCAAAGCAGCTCTGTATCAACATGTAAAAAGGGTAATTCTTGTGTCATCTTTCATTTGGCATCGTGCTCTGCAGAAACACTTATGTGTGCCAGACCCATCACAGTACGGATGGGAGTGGAATCCACGTCTCAATATTCTGGTCCCATTTTGGACTCACCTAGGAGACGCAAGTGCTGCATGTGCACTGATGCTCCACTGTAGTTGTGCCAAGGCCTGCAAGGGCAATTGCAAATGCTTGAAAGCTGGATTAAGGTGCACACCTTTGTGTAAGTGTGAAGGTGGCTGTTGTAACAATATTGAGTAGTATACTGTCATGTTAGGACCAGTCATCTCCTATTCTGGTATTTTTTTTTCCATTTTCGGCCAGTTAACACATGTCATGTTTCTAGTTGAGTTGATTTTGCTAACAAATGTTCATCCCATGTGGCTTGCTACATTGTCCGGGGTATAGGAATACAGTTTTAGATTTCGGAAAATAGTCTGTTATTTACTGCACAAGACGGTGTTAATTCATGCATAGCATGATACAATATCCCCAACTATTTTGCCTCTGTACAACAGTTGATACCTTCGTTCACCCGTGTGTTCATCTATGGTATCCTTGTCTTTCTCTGGCCATAGGCCACATGTGACTAGTCAGTTCCTACTCCATAGCAAATCAACTTGGAAATCCTTCATCTTGTAGCGCACTCATGTCTCAATGAATCCATACCTGAGTTGATCTAATAAATCTAACGTAAGGTATCAAATTGCCATACCGGATCATATTTCGATAAGTTATTCGCTAAAACATTTCGACCACTCATCGACATCAAAGGTCATGTTTTGGCTCCCAGTGGTGGCTATATCTCTATATCCCTGGTAAAGTAGCATACCATGAGGGATGGGCATTAAGTGTCGGCAACATTAATCCTGACTTGGAACACACCACATCTTAACTGGCCGAAAATGAAGAATACTACTTGTAGTCAAAAAATATTCCTGTACCTCGAATGACTGCAAACATACACTCACCCCTTCTAGTCCCATTTTGCCAATGTTCTATACTGGCAAGATAACATTGTATAATTAACAACGGGAACTAATGCATCCCGAGTTCATTCCAGCACTGCCCTTGCTGGCAGACGTGTCGCTATGGTGTTGAGATTGAACCAGAACTCCTCTAGAAATTTGATAGTTTTATTTTCTTAGAAAATAAATCTATCGAAAATGCCGGAAGTTGAGAATAGACTGTCACTTTAATTGGATTATCAAATGTCCAAGTATCCCCACTGCTGCATACTATCGAGTACCCTTGTTCATGTGTTGACAGGAATCTCTCATACCATGTTCATTTGACCATTGCATTCCCGAGAAACATTCAACACTAATTTATCTACGGACGGACGATCATACTGACAGTCAGACACACAGACGCACACATCGACGGAAATTCTGATCCCATTATCCATTAATCTTCCCCCCAACTTGTTCCAAGGGCTTCACTCCATCATTCACATCAATTACAGCACATGTATGGTGTTAGGTTTGGAGCTTCAGTTGTGCGATCGGCGAAAATAGCTTTTTTTCGATCCGCTTGGCGGCCATTTTGGATTTCGCTGCTAGTGGTGGCTAGAGGATGGTGCCAACTTGTAGCCGATCGATTTTGAAATCTCTGATGCCTACCCTTACATCATGCCAAATTTCAGGAAGGTATCACCAAGTGCACAATTCTAGCGAATTCCTCCCCCGCTAGGATAATATTATTTGTTTCTGAAGCAGACTAACCCAAGTTGGCGTCCAAACATATCAAACAAGCCCCACACGTGCCTTCTCTACTAAACAATAATCTCCCTTTTTTGAATTAAATTAGTATTGAAATCGTGCTAACACAGTAGGGTGAGATCAGTCGGGGATAAACGGGGAGCTTTCTTTCGCCTTTCCAACATCAACTTGTTATTCAGAGGATAAATAACGAGTTGATAAGCGAGAGCAAGCTCCCCGTCGAGGGGAGTAGTCTCTACTTCTTAGTCCGTGATCCCCAGTGAGTAGTTCTCTATTAGGTGTAGTTCTCTATTTTATCATATGACTCGTCCGTTTTGTTCACTTTAAAACATTTGATATTTTGTTTTCTTATTAATCAGTGATAAATAAAGCCTTCCGTCAATTCCATCGGTCAATTTCAAAACCAGACAATTTGATTGGCTGAAAAAACATTTGATATTTTGTTTTCATATTAATCAGTGATAAATAAAGCCTTCCGTCAATTCCATCGGTCAATTTCAAAACCAGACAATTTGATTGGCTGAACAAAATACAACTGGGTCACATTTGCATAATTTCAGTAGGGAGAATTTACGTTATCTGTCCTATTTAGGGTGGGTTATATTGAATTAATCTTTTACCTACAAGAAAAACGCCATTCATTCTTTTTTATATTTTCACTTCCAAAACATAGATTATGACCCCTCGTTGGAACGTGCTCGACGAGCTCGTTCCAATGAGGGGTCATAACCTATGTTTTGGAAGCAAAAAATGAAATTATTTAGTTATACGAGGATGTTTTTTTTCCAAGTGCCGTCTGCAACTCAAGTTAGGTGATGGGTTAATAAAAAGTCAATACTAAGTGGCTAATTTGTGCACGTGTGTGTCATATGATAAATAGAATATGAAATGAGTGTTTTTCTCGTATAATATTTATGAAACTCGTCCGAATTTTCCGTTTGGGCTCGCCAGAGGCTCGCCAAAACGGAAAATTCTTAGACTCGTTTCATAAATATTATAGGAGAAAACACTCATTCCATATCCTCTATTCATTACACGCCTGTTCTTTCAAATCCCCACCTACAGCAACACTAAACCGTGCGGAAAATAAAAATTTGTTCCGCACATGTGTGGAACGGAAATCGTTGACGGACTATTTTTATAAAGAAGGGAAATTTCACGGTAATTTTCTACAAATCGTGTACCGCAATTACAATTTCAATCCCTAATGATAGCTAAAAGTCGTCCTCTGAGTTCCAATGTGTTCTATGTGCCAGTAGGCACATAGAACACATTGGAACTCAGAGGACGAAAGTGTAACACGTGTTCCCCTCGCAAGTTTAGTTGGCGACAAAATGTGTTCTTTTTAGTGATAATTATCAAATTAATTGTTGAGTGTCCTTCTAATAATTGTTTTTCAGACGTGCAGGCGTGTAATAAACGCAGAACGACACGCGTGTATGAATGGGCTAATCCACATGGCACTTGTGCCATCGCGGAAGGATAAAACTCAAGGCCTGCAGCCTCTCGTTCTACCCTTCCGCGCTGGCACTCGTGCCATATCGATTAACCCATTCACACATGAATTTTCCTATAACTATTATACTATGTGGCCGAGATGAGTGAGGATACACCGCTGATGGACGTTTTTCGAGAAAATATAATGTAGCTTGTAGTGCGGGGTCGCGAAAGGGGAAAGTTCCTAGAACACTATGGGCCTGGGGGATAATGGATTTATTTGAAAGAATAGAAGAATTCGGAAGTTCGATAAGAATTTAGAAAATTGTAAGTAAGTAAATTTTATTCAACAGAATATAAGAGTACAAAGTGGCAATAGGTAATAAGGAAATGGTGATATTTTGTTGGGAAGCAGCATGGCCAGATTGGCCGTCTTCCTGCCGCCCCCATCAGTATAAACATGGAGGTATGTGTGTCAGAAGAAATGATTTTATTTTCCATGAGAAGTTGTCATAACATCAAACGCGTATGTTTTCATTGTCCTTAAATTTGGTTTTGTCCCGAGACCGACCAGTCTTACATCAATTTCTACAAGAGTATCGGAGCCGGACAAAAGTAACGGAGTTGAGCATGCTCTCGGCGTCATGGCAACTGGACAAAGACTGAAATAAGACAAGATAAGGGAATGAAGATAGGAAAGTATGTTGTATTCCTCTTTAGCGTTATGACTATGTTCATTACCTCACCACAGACTCATTCAGCCGCAGAGTCTATTTAATTATACACCAAGCGTGTACTCTATTGTAAAACCCACGAGCACATTGTGGAACCCCTAGGGGGGGGGGGGGGGGGGGGCTCGCCACCATGGCCCTACTAGGCGCGTCCTCCGGGTTGCGGATGGAGGAAAGTCCTGCAAACAGTCTGTTTGCAGGATTGCTGCGAATAACAAATAAGCAGCCGTGGACAGCTATGGTGGGTTTCAACTTGACCAGGTAGCCAGCTTAGAGAAATTATATTCTTTTTTCCATCCTTCCTTCAGTTTCCATTAATTTTTTCTCCGTTTCAATCTTTTTTTAAAAAAAAACCTTATAATGTCTTGACAGCTCTTACTTTATTTACAACTTTCTAATGTCTTAACAGGTCACAGTCCGTGCGGTGTCCGGATCAGAATTGCCCGCAGTACCTCTGCTTCCGGTTAAAGTCCGGTAAAAGAGGCACCTTGTTCTCCCGTGAGGTGCGTACATGACGTCATAGGGGACGGGATCTGCTGGTTGCGGACTTAGAGCCCCGGTTGGGCAACTCTTGGTATTTTCACTGAGGTCAGTCGACCTCTGTGCAAGTATTGACGGTATAGTCTTATACATCAGTTCGGCCAATACTTTATGGCGTTGAATGTTGGTCTTTCGGCCCGGATTGATCAATCGGGAGCCCAGTGACGTTACGTGGGGCATTTAGTGGTCGCTGAACTAGCCACGTTTGGTTAGTTGATCGACCACTATTGGATATCGTGGCTTAACGGGTCAATCAGTTAGTAGCGGCTATGCTTCGGCATCAACGTTGGCTGAGTATACTACTTGGGTACTGGTGGTGCCGATCGTGTGGATATCCGGCGAAGATGTGCATCCCCTTGGTGGGCTCGAAGTCAGGGTGCCAGGCCCGAGTAGTGAACTTTTAAAAAAAACAAAAACATGGAAAACCCCCCAAAAAATAATAAACGTGGTCGATTAGAAAATTCTAACCATTCGGATACAGAAGAACAAGATATGAACATAAATAGAAACTGGCCGAAATTCATTTTAATTACTGCTGTTGAGGAGGGTAAACACCCATCAAATTTAAACCCTTTTGCTGTAGAAAAAACCATCAAAGGAATAGCTGGTTCAGTAAAAGACTGCAAAAAATTAAGATCAGGGGCTTTATTAGTTGAGTGCAGTTCAGAATTTCAGGCAATTAACCTATTGAAAATTGAAAAGATACTGGATATGAAAGTAAAAGCTATCCCTCATAAGACACTTAACACCAGTAAAGGGGTAGTCAGAACAAGAGAACTGTCTGGCACAGATGAAATGGATATCAAAAAAGAATTGAAATCTCAAGGTGTGACCGATGTTAGACGGCTTAAGATTAAAAGAGATGATACCATCATCGAGACAAATACATATTTTATGACATTTGAGTCACCAAAACCACCTAAATCAATCAAGTTTGGTTACATGAACGTCCGGGTGGATTTATATATCCCAAATCCACTCCGGTGTTTTAAATGTCAAAGGTATGGACATGGCCAAAATACTTGCCGAGGACAAGCGGTATGTTTCAGGTGCGGCCAACAACACCAGGAACCCTGTAACAACCCTGCAAAGTGTTACCATTGTCAGGGCAATCATGTAACATCCTCGAAAGATTGCCCTGTTTGGCAACGGGAGAAGGCTTTTCAAAAGGTGAAATGCGAGAACCAGATTAGTTTCAAGGAAGCCAGGGAATTAGTCAGTTCTATGCCAGGCATGAGCTCCGGTACATCGTATGCATCAGCTTTAAAACAAAAAGTGCCAACTAAATCAATCGAATGTCAAACAGAATACTCATGGTTGAAAGGATCCATCCCTAAATTGATACGACCTTTCGCCATTGGTTATGCTAACGAAACTGAACCAAAATCTACTCAAACTACACCATCTCAAGAACCAGCAACACATAAAAATAAAAATTCAAATCAGAAAAAAAACAGACGAAAATAAAAGGCCTGAACAAAAACAGCAAACATCACAGCAAATGAAGAATCTCAATCAGAAGAAAGATAAGGAAAAAAAGCCAGTTACTGACCGGATACCCAAAGCTCTTCAGAATCCTGTTGCCAGCAACATTTCTGAAGAAGCTGAATGCATGGACTGCACGGATGAAGGGTTCTGGCAAACGGTTAGCCAACACAAGTCTCGGAGTAGGTCTCCGAGACAAAAATCACCAAGGAAAATGACCGGAGCTATATCGCCTATACGTCCACCATCAAAATCGCCAACCAAACATGGATAGTACATCCAAACATAAATTAATACAATGGAATTGCCGAGGTTTTAGGGCTAATTTTAATGAACTTGGACTGTTAAGTCAGCAACATCAACCTGCTGTTTTCTGTTTGCAGGAAACACTTTTACAAAGATCGAGTAACCAAGATGACTGTGCGTTCAAGGGTTATACAGGGTATAACTCGTGGGCAGATGAAGCTGATCTTCATGTTCGTGGGACGTCTGTCTTACTTAGAAACGATATTATCCACAGTCATGTAAATTTAAATTCCAATTTACAGGCTGTAGCAGTACGCCTAACTTTAGACAAGACGATTACTGTGTGTTCAATTTATATATCCCCTAATAAGCCTCTATTATTACACGACCTAGAGCAACTCATAAATCAGCTTCCCACACCCTATGTTTTGATGGGTGATTTTAATGCCCATAATCCTCTTTGGGGCGATTCCTGCAACAAGGAAGATACAAGGGGCAAAACAGTCGAAGAGTTCATTACAAAACATGACTTATGTTTGTTTAATGATGGGTCACACACATATTTACACCCTGCATCGGGATCGTACACTTCAATTGATCTCACAATCACAAGCCCTTCACTTCTCCTTGATTTTTCTTGGGAGGTGGAAGGTGACTTGTGTGGAAGTGACCACTTTCCAATAGTTTTGGAAAGCGTTGTTCCCGCTGAGGATGAGAGGGTGCCTCAGTGGAACTTCAAAAAAGCGGACTGGGACACTTTCTCATCGCTTTGTTGTGAACGACTTACTCCAGATTCATTTACCGCTGATTGTGACCCGGTGGAAGATTTTACTTCCACATTACTTAATATTGCAAACAAGGTCATCCCTAATACTTCGGCAAATCCTAAACGTTTCCACAAGCCATGGTTCGATACGGATTGCAAACAGGCTATACATAAACGTAAAAAGGCTGAACGGGATTTTAATAAATCACCAACGACCAACAATTTAGATCAATTACGTATTGGGCGAGCACAAGCCCGACGGCTCATCAAACAAAAGAAGAAAACATCTTGGCACAATTATGTATCTAAATTGAATCAAAATACCCCCATTAAAAAAGTTTGGAAAATGGTTAAAAAAAATTAAAGGCAAAGAATCAAAATCTACAGTACAGCACCTGGAACAAAATAATAACAAAATAACATCTAAAAAAGACATTTCTAACACTCTAGCTTCTACCTTCTCTAAAAATTCTTCTTCAGAAAATTGTACTCCGCAGTTTCTCTCTGTTAAAAAACAACAGGAGAAACAGAAACTAAAATTCCACTCTGACAATAAAGAAAATTATAACAAGCCATTTTCCATTGATGAGCTATTAGCGTCGTTGAGTAAAGCAAAAGATACAGCAACTGGTCCTGATGAAATACATTACCAAATTTTAAAACATTTGCCAAATTCATCGCTCCAGCTTTTGCTTTCCATTTTTAATAATATATGGGTGACTGGCCAGTTCCCCTCTTCCTGGCGTAAAGCAACAGTCATTCCCATTCCCAAGCCTGATAAGGACCACAGCAATCCAAGCAACTACAGACCAATAGCACTCACTAGTTGCCTCTGTAAAACCATGGAAAGGATGATCAATGATCGGCTTGTTTGGTTTCTGGAATCGAACAATCTGCTGGCAGATGTTCAGTGTGGTTTCAGAAACCAAAGATGTACGGTTGATCATTTGGTTCGTCTGGAAACGTTTATTAGAAATGCCTTTGCCAGAAAAGAACACGTGGTCGCAGTGTTCTTTGACCTGGAGAAGGCATATGACACTACGTGGACGTATGGGATTTTAAAAGACCTTTTCAACATGGGGTTGAGAGGAAGAATGCCACTTTTTATTGAAAATTTCTTAACGGACCGCAATTTCCAGGTTCGTCTTGGGTCAACATTATCTGGCCCTCACGACCAGGAATTGGGGGTTCCTCAGGGTAGTATTCTATCTGTTACCCTTGTTTCAATAAACATCAATAGCATTGTTACAGCTATTGAGCAAAATGTTGCCTCTTCATTATATGTGGATGATTTTTTAATCTGTTACAGTGGCAAGAAAATGCCTGCTATAGAGCGGAAACTTCAGCTGTCTTTGAATAAGGTTCAACGATGGGCTACTGAAAACGGTTTTAAGTTTTCTAAAAGTAAGACAAATTGTGTTCATTTCTGCAAACTCCGGAAACACCATCTAGATCCGGAGTTACTCTTGGATGGAACTCGAATTAAAGTTGTAAAAGAAGTAAAATTCCTTGGCTTACTGTTTGATGAGAAACTAACTTTTAGGTCTCACATCAAACAGCTAAGAATTAAATGTAAAAAGGCACTTAATCTACTTAAAGTTGTCGGTAGCACTGTTTGGGGTGGTGACCAAAGAACTCTACTCCATCTGTATAGAGCTCTTGTACGTTCAAAGTTAGATTATGGTTGTGTGGTTTACGGTTCAGCTAGGAAATCCTATCTGAAACCTCTTGATGCCATTCATCATAGTGGAATCAGAATTAGCCTTGGTGCATTTCGTACATCACCCATAGATACTCTGCTTGTTGAAGCAGGTGAGCCTTCTCTTGAGAAGCGTCGCATCAAATTATCTTTGCAATATGTTTCAAAATTATCTGCTAATCCTTCAAATCCTGCTCATTCTTGTGTTTTTCAACCTCAAAATAAAGTTTTTTTTTATAAAAATCCGAAACAGATTCCTCCTTTGGGACTCAAAATCAAACCCCACATGGAGGCTGCTGGTGTTGCTTCTGATTCTGTGGCAGAGAACCGTAAACCAAATATACCCCCTTGGGAACTGTCAAAACCCAAGGTAATTTTGTATTTAGCCTCTACTAAAAAGGCAGAAACTAACTCTTTGCATTTTAAACAACGCTATGCTGAAATTAAATCCCACTTTACAGCATATACAAAGTTCTATACAGATGGCTCCAAGGATAATGATAAGGTATCGTCTGCAGTAGTTAGTGGAAATCAGACCACCTCAATCAGGATACCTGATAATAGTTCCATCTTTACAGCTGAAGTGAAAGCTATTGCCCTAGCACTTGACAAGATTGCAGATGGAGAAGAACGTAAGTCCATTATCTTCTCAGATTCTCTTTCTTGTTTGCAGGCTCTTCTCAACCCCAGGTTGAAGAACCCTCTAATTCTGTCACTCCGTGAAGGTCTTACAAGACTGAAGTCTGACCAATATGATATCGTGTTTTGCTGGTTACCTGGGCATGTTGGTATTGTTGGTAACACTAATGCCGACAGTGCAGCAAAGCAAGCTCTTAATAAGCCAATCACTGTTTTTTCTACTCCACACAGTGATCACAAACCTCTCATTTCTAAATATATTAGATCTTTGTGGCAGTCGGAATGGGATGGGGCCACTAACAACAAGCTCCACCGTTTCAGACCAATTGTGTCCGATTACTATCCCCTTTCTCGTCTTTGTCGAAAAGATCATGTTATTCTCACACGATGTCATATTGGTCATACCAGATTCACCCACAGCTTTTTATTGGAGGGAACTTTGCGACCTGAATGTGTTCCCTGCCAGCAGGTACTGAGAGTGGAACACATTCTTTTAAATTGCATAGATTTTAATAATGTTAGGCGGCAGTATTTCACCGTGGGGTCTCTTAGAGACCTCTTTTATTCAACTTGTCCGCACAAAATTGTATCTTTTCTGAAAGAAATCAACCTTTTTAACAGTTTTTAAATCTAGTTTTTATACTTTTAATCATGATTTAACATCAACAGGTTGATTCTTATTGTATTCATTGTTAAACTATTGTTGTTTTTATCATTTCATTTTCATAGTTCATCGTTCATCTACCTTTTTTAAATACAGACTTTACAATGTTTTTTTTTTAGTTTCATATACATGACTGTCTCGCCACGATATAGCCTTTGTTGCTGATGTGGCGTAAAGCACCAATAAATAAATAAATTGTGGAACCGAGGCTACAAACTTCATTTTATTTTTTTTTCACCTCCGTACCATCACCATTTCGGAAAAAGCATGTTCATAATGCGGTGAAAAAATAAAGCATGACACTAAATGAAGATGTGTTAGGAAAGCAAGGTATGATGAGCTGAAATAAGATTAGATAACATAATATGAGATCAGAGGAGATAAGATGAGATAACAGAACATAGGTTGGAGCCTAGCCTTCACTGAAATTGAACAAATTGGCTGGACTCAAAAAAAAAAGATTCGTACTGTACAGTGGACGCTAATTCTATTGTCCCATCGAAGGAAGGATGGAAACATCGAAGAAAGGAAACATTTCCGTAAAGGATAATACACGAGAATAATGCACGAGTCCCTGGGTATTCGGCGAGAGAATGGTGGAGGGCAAAGCCCGAGATCATTCTCTGACCAAACACCCAGTGTGGAGTGCATTATTTGACTTGAAGAAAAACAAACACACGATCTGTCAGAATGTATTTATTATCATCAGTAGATGGGTATCTTAACAGAAGTATCTTTTATAACTGAATGATTGTCCTAGACTGCTACATAATTGGATGAATAAGAGGCAATGCAAGCTCAAGCTCTAATACATAAATAAATTAATTATATACGTTGCACGGAGGACTAGACGCCGAGCTAAATAAATAAATGAGCAAATAAATAATCATTTGGATAGGTTGTTGCATTACTTATTAGTAAAACATGAAGTGCCCGTTTTTTCTATGAATGCTGCACTGTATGTTCATTCTTGATATACTATGTGAAATCCAAGATGGTGCCAAGGATGGCAGCATTTATTTTTTGGGGGGAATTGCCTCGCCGATATGATGACAATCATGCTGGTGTGATTTTGGACACTATATCTAAAATATGCCTCGAAATAAGAAAAATTGAATAAATTTACTAAGATCTTTCTACAAAGTTATACGTGACATTACACAAAATTAAAAAATTCTGGAGAACCTTATCTTAAAATAATTGTTTATTTTTCTTCTAAGAAAATCCAAATAGATTACTCCCGTTGTGTAAAAAATGGCTGCCAAACTGCCTACCCTCAAGTAAGGTTCCGCTCCAAAGTTTTCCAGGCATTTCCAAATATGACATGCCATACACTCTCTTCAAATGCAAATATTCTGTAGCTTAGTTATCTAAACCATAACATGTATTACATTTCCCAAATCCACAAAAAACATATAACACTATCTGACTAAGTAGAAATAAACAATCTGAATGTGGGTGGAATAATTTATTGTCAAAGGCCAGACTTCAACCTGAAAAATTGCTTGAAAAAATGCCGAAACCAGTCATTTTCAGCCACCTAGCAGCCTCAAAAGCAGAATTTTCCCACCAACCTCACCTACCCACCCCTGGAACAGAGCATCCCCTGTTTCTAAAATGCAAAAAAAAAATTATATGTTTCCGTCTCCTTTTTCAGTTACCTCTCTGGTAACAAACCCGTGTAAAAATTACATTTTAAAAAATAGCCAATTTTTCGAAGCCACTGTTTCCCATAATTCATCTGGTAATTTACCCCTATGTATCAGACTCCAACTGTGGGACCAAAACTTCATATTCTCTTGTCCAACAAAAAACCTAATGTAATCATATATCTGATACTAAAAATATATCTCTATTTTACATGGCCTTAGTTTCAACATATGCCCTATGTTTAGAATTTCACCCCTGTGCAATAGTGAGAAACTGTGGAGCGGAACCTAAACGAAATTAAAAAAAATGACTCACAATCACAAAGCAGGAAACGGAAGCGACGTCGTGTTTCGCGCGAACAGTGAGGTTCTAAGGGTTAATAGGAACCCGCTTGCGTGTACACGTTGCGGCTTGCATGAACACATGGTGGTATGTGATGATATTGCGCATGCGCAGTGTATGTTCTTTGAATGTTTCTGTCATCTATTATGATTTATGGAGTCGACCGTCTTGGTTTATATAGTGGCACGTGGTTGTTATGATTCTGGAACACTTTCAACGGTAAGGGGGTATGTTTAGAGGGTCTTTTCGATTCAGTGGGTGGACATGTATGCCAAATTATTGAAAACCTCCCGACAGCAGTGCTGGAAAGGAACAAAATTGACGAGTGCAGGTTTAAGCTCCCGCGAAATCAGAGACGAGAGTAATTTGCACCCGTAAAATGTTATGTGAATTTTCAAGGGAATACTGTCACCAAACACCAGAAACCTTAACCCTTTGAAACCCCTTTCCAGCCAGGTGCATGATACGTCATAACGTCATTAAACAGGATGGCTGTTCAGGAAATGTATGGGGTAGACCAGTCAGTACTTTCAACGTGCAGCCCCGAGGCTGCACGTTGAAAATGCTGATTGGTCTACCCCAAATAATGAATATGGGCTCTTCTAATTGCTGTCATTGAACTGCATGGCAGATACCACTAGTGTTTAAAGGGTTAAATGTATAAGGAATTACTGGCCACACTCTGCTGCTTTCTCAAAACAACGCACATTCATATGCCCTCACAGTATATTAGTGCTCCACAATATTTTTCAACGAGTGCATTTTAAGAAAACAGTTAACACACTACAACAATGGAGGACAAAAATGTGATAAAAATCTTCTATTGAAAAGATAAACAAATTATCTTTTTCTGTATAACCAATTGGTCGACTGCTATGGCGTCTTTCTTTCCAGAAGGGGCGGCGAAGCCGGGGGGGGGGGGGCTGGGAAGGGGGCCTCAGCCACTCCACTTTTTTTGCCGGGCCATGTTTTTTGTATGCTTATATTTTAACACAATCAATGACTGGTGAAACAAGGTGCGGATCCAGAGCCTCCCCCATATTTTCGCCAGCTATGTTTCTCTCGTATTGGTTTAGTTTCGATGGATTTCGGATCATTTTTTGCAGTAAATGCTAAAATGCATACAGTCTGTTAATAAATCGGTTAACTGAAGTAATTCGTAATCTTACAGACATACAAGTACCGAATCCACCCCCAGACAAGATAATCCACAGACAGTATAATTGCTATACACGTCTGGTAATGACGTTTTTTAACGGCTCCCAAAGTGTGAAATCTTTCAAATACATCTAAAAAATCTCAAAATATCCACTCAGATGCATGGAAATGGGGGTTTTGGGACACTGGAATTTAAAAAAAGAGAGTGCCACGGCGGATATTACCCACTTGAGAATCCCTCATCGGACTCGCTCCTCTTTTAACACTGATTCATACTGATCCATTAATATAGATTGATCCGTACCTTGGAAGAATAATTAAACGTTAATTCTTTACAACTTTACAATGATGACAAGTTAATGCCAGATCGACAGTATGTGTTGCTAATAACAGCCGATAGCGGATGACATCATTCAATGTGGATGCCCTATTCGAATGTTTAAGTTGCAATTGCGGTAATGTCGTATACCAAAGTCTAAATGGCTAATTATCCAGGTACGGTGTTAGCTTCTTTGCTTGACAGACATCGAGTCTGCACTATGACCAGGAGGGGGAGTCTCCGGGAAATTTCTACCGGGAGGGGGGTTAATACACCAGGGAAGGGGTGGTCTCTGGGGGATCTCGGTGGGAATTATCTCGGGGGAAAGTCTCCGGGGTAGGTAGTATCCCGGAGGTTCTCTCTGGAAAACTCTCGCTTTGGACTAGAAGTATCTCAGATCATTTGAAGCTTCAGTACTATTCTGCATAGGCAACACTATTGGCCTTTTGTTATGCCCCGTGCTATCTGAGTACACAATCTCTTCCCATAAAAGAAATGATGTTAAAGGTTCTTTGAAAACCATAGAAAGTGAAAAACTTGAAAGGCGCGCGTTGGTACCAAGTTTTTCACTTTTTATGGTTTTCTGACCTCTGATGTACTCATAATAAACATCTACCTACGGTGTTACAGAGTTAATTCCCTTGAACCTAACCATTTGACGGTTGACGGAGTTACTTCCCTTGAACCTAACCCGTATCATGACCCCCTGATGACCTCATAATAAACCTCCACCTACGGATGAGTTGTAACAGAGTTACTTCCTTTGAACCTACGGATGAGTTGTTACAGAGTTACTTCCCTTGAACCTAACCATTTGACGGATTAGTTGAGAGTTACTTTTCCCGAACCTACGGATGATAGAGTTACTTCCATTAAACCTCACCTGTATCATGACTCCAGATGACCTAATAATAAACCTCGGTGTTACAGTGTTACTTCCCTTGAACCTACGGATGACAGAGTTACTTCCCTTGAACCTAACCTGTATCATGACCCCTCATGACCCGATAATAAACCTCCACCTGCGGATGAGTTGTCACAGAGTTACTTCCTTTGAACCTACGGATGAGTTGTTACAGAGTTACTTCCCTTGAACCTAACTGGGGAAAACGCTTCATTCCATCCATTTAAAGCAATTCCAAGATGAATTCTTATTTTCTAACCCCTACAATTCGCGTGTTCGAGATTAGTATGAATTATTGGCACACGTCAAGACATGCAACATTCATAAGGCTCAAGGTTTGATGTGTCTCAATAACAATGGTGAAAATTTACAAGATTTTAAATTCTCATTATCATGAAACGGGTGAAATATATCTCTCTGAGACGACTCCCCCTTTTTTCTTAGTCGGACACGGTTGTTGGCAGTGAGTAGACTTCCAATCGGTTGCCATATTTGTGATAGAAAAAAATACGGGTGAATCCTTCATTTTTAATTATCGACCATTCGAATGACGAGTTCAGGTTCATCTACCAATGGGATGATGGTGAGGTCAAATTCGATGCGGTATAGTACAAGTATGGTGATGGGAAGTAGAGATGGGCAATATACCGAAAAACCGAACCGATACCGATATCATGAGGACACCGAAAAACCGAACCGACCCAATCTTTGAATACCGAAACCAACGGTATTTTCAATTTTCCCTGTGCATTCACTATTTATAAGGCCTTGGTGAGGATTGATAGCAGTTGAAGTGTTCATTTTCATGAAAGAAGTGACTGATTTTATTTTTCAGTTTTGTTAAGCCTTAAGGACCAGGGCAGTTGTACTAAATTATCAATAGTCTACGACCTGTACATGTCCAGTTGCTTAGCAGTGATTTCTAGCCAAGTCTTGGCTGCCTTAACAGGCAGCCAAGACTTGGCTAGAAATCACTGACCAGATCATTTTACTACTGTCATCAGGCCCACCTAAAGATGACATCTTCAGGACACACATTCTATGATTACAGACGCCTTAAGTGAGCTTGAAAAGTTAAGTCGTATTTAGAACAAGTCACCAAATTACTGTAGATATGATCTGTGTTGACAAAAGATTGACAATGTTGAGCCCATAAACAATGGCATGTGTAGCACTGTGATAGAATGATACAAGAACAACTTATTCTGTATTTTTTCGGACATGGATTCCCCTTTGGTACTATCAGTGAATCTGAAGTCACATACCGAATACCGAACCGATACCGCGGTACGCCCACACAAAAATACCGAAACCGATACCGAACTCAAAATTCCAATACCGCCCATCTCTAATGGGAAGGAATTTACGATTTGTGTTGAAGGTAATACAAAACGTAAATTTATAATATTCAAGCGACCCTGAAGCTCTAATACTGTACTGTATGATTTGTGTGGTGAAGTTTAGAATATAGCGACAATCGTAGTTAGAAAATGAGTCGTTTTCGTTCGATATATTTGATCAATTGTTTTGAACGACCCCTCAGTCAACTTTCTGTCAACAACCGTGTCCGACCAAGAAAACAGAAGGGAGTCGTTCCCAAGATATATTTCACCCGTTTAACGTTAAAAAAATATTTAATTGACCAAGTGTTATATCAACGTGAAGCTTAATATCTTGGCTTCTGGATGACATCAGTATCGCGACTACAAATTCACGAGTTTGGTTTTTCTGCAAGTTTGAATAAGACAGGTCTAAATCTTCCAAGCCAGGAAGTTGCGTACCTTTTCTCTCTTATATAGATAATCATGGAATAAATTACATAATTTATAAACAAAAACCGTATGATGCACTATTTTTCCATGTTCCATGTACTCTTGTTGTTTCATTTATCTAGATCATTTATATAGATTATAGCTAACCAATCAGATTGCTTAATTCCCATAATCTGTATGCAGAGTTATCCAGGCCCGTCGGAACGAAATTTATATTGGGGGGGCTGATATTGCTAATTTGGGTGAACTGGCTGATACTAAATGGGTATGGGGTATCCAGATGCCGAAGGCATCTGGCGCGAGTGCTGAAGGCACGAGCTTTTTGAGGGGGGGAGGGGGGGGGGGGTTACTCCCCCAGAAATTTTTTTGAAAAGGGCAATCAAAGGAAGCATTCTGGTAGCTTTTGAAGCAAAAATCTCTTGATTTTTTTAAACGGCAAAAGTTGGGGTTTTTTTACAAAATGTTTCAAAAATCCCCATAGAACCCCATAACATTTGGGGACGGTTCTCACACCGGGCTCACCTGCAGGCCGTGGCCGTATTCCGTCATGGTAAAAAACAGTCAGGCCTTATGGTGGATTCATTAGTTTTATCATTACGCCAACGGTTGTCGTGGTCTTCTGAGCTGCCAAAGGAATTGCTCAAAACGTTTGCACATCAACAAATGCAGGTGCATGTTATACATTCAGTGATACGTTCACAATTCTACTCCAGGGGCGTAGTAAGCTAATTTTATTGGGGGGGGGGGGGTAGGACCTATAGTCCCATGACGCGACGCGTCATCCGAGCGGCGAGTGGGGGTGAACACGAGAGGGGATATCCTCCGTCTCGTTGGTGGGGGGTCCGGGGGCCTCCCCCGGGAAAATTTTCGAACTTAAGATGTAAAAACATGCATTCTGGTTGATTCTGAGCAAATAAATCGTATATTCCTATGACGCGAACCGCGAAAAGGCGAGTGGGGGTGAGCACGAAAGGGGGTACCTCCCCGTCTCGTTGGTGGGTGTCCGGGGGGCCTCCCCCGGGAAATTTTTTTAATTTAAGATGTACAAATATGCATTCTGAGTGATTCTGAGCAAATACATCGTCAATAAGGAAATACGTCAGCTCTCTGATCAATTCAGCGTGATTTCCGAGCAGAATGACAGGAATAGTGAACATGCAATGAATTACCCTGTGGTTGGTTGGGGTTTAACATCGCTTTCCACAATTAGGCGAAAACACGACTGTCAGTTTTATTGGTGGAAGAAAGCCCACATGGAACCCACTCAATCCAGTAATCATTAACAGTAATGTCGGAATATGGTAACCAGTGGGCATCCCGTGTGGAGAAACCACCAACCCAGCCCAGTAAAGCCTACTTTTGACAAATTTGTGGGGGTGGGGGAAATATCTCCCTTACAACCCCCCCCCCCCCCCAACCGGTTCCTACGCCACTGTTCTAATCTGAGTTCAATAATGTAATGTCCAGTTTTATTCAGATTACATCGGTTGCTCCCATCATGGATAAACTAACGACGAAATATGAGCAAATTATTGGGGGGCTGCAGCCCCCCCCCCCCCGGTTCCGACGGGCCTGTTATCTCCCTTCTGTATATCAAAAGCATTCCCAAAGCCAGTAAGCTCTCGAGCAGTTACTGAAAAGTCATTGCTCGAACGACTCGAAGCCCATCGAGAAAATGAGCTGATGAGCAATTGCTCATTCGATTGACTGACATACGACTCTTAGCCTCATTTCAGAAAAAGGGGTGCCGAAGGCCATATGTTTTCCACAAAGGGTGCCGAAATTTGGGTGCCTTCTGGAGAATCCCTTTTTTGTCAAATGAGCTATCGAGTAATTGCTTGATCGAGTGACTCGACATACTGCTTGAACAACTCGAATCCCATTGAGCAAATGAGCTAACGAGCAATTGCTCGTTCGAGTGACGCGACATATGACTCTTAGCCTCATTTAAAAAAAAGGGGTGCCGAAGGTCATATGTTTTTTAAAAAGGGGTGCCGAAATTGGGGTGCCTTCTGGAGAAGATCTTTTTTGTCAAATGAGCTATCGAGTAATTGCTCGATCGAGTGACTTGACATACTGCTCGAACAACTCAAATCCCATCGAGCAAATGAGCTAATGAACAATTGCTTATTGGAGTGACTCGACATACGACTCTTAGCCTCAGAAAAAGGGGTGCTGAAGGCCAATTGGCCTTATAAAAAGGGGTGCCGAAATTGGGGTGCCTTCTGGAGAAGCCCTTTTTTTATATGTACTTATGTGAAAAGGCCCAGTACTATTGACTAAACTACCATCCATTACTTGTGGTAATTCTCCGAATCGGAAAATTACTCTTCTACAAAGAAACATACCCTCCGAACATACCCCTGTCTTGTTGTAAACCTTTGGGTAACATAACAACCACGTGCTACGATAGAAACCAAGATGGCGGCCTCCAGTATACAAAATGGACAACGGAAACGCGTATCACCCTAACAACACGCGCTGCGCATGCGCAGTCACACCACGTATCACTAGAGAGATGATGTCACAAGATGGCCGCTCGCGCGGGTTACCATGACAACACAACATGGCGCCACTGGGTCACGTGACATGACGTCACTTCCGGGGTCCTGCCAATAGGGTTCGTTTCATCCCTACACTATACCTCGAAACTATGATTTTCTGATGGGCGTGACCCCCACCCCCCCACGGCGAGGGTTGAAAATATTATTTTCGTAATGTACTCATCGAGCCCTTCAAATTGATACCGTACATGCCTGGCTTTGTAAAAAGGAAGACGTTTTTCGGCTCTGGTCGTGACCCCACCCCCACGACGAGGGTTCAAAATATGATCTTCTTAATCTACTCGTCGATATCTTCAGTTTGGTAGGTCACATGACTACCTTCTCGAAACTTTCGATTTTCTGATGGGCGTGACTCCCACCCCCACGTAAAATGAAAAAATGTCATTTTCGTAATGTACTCATCGAGCCCTTCAAATTGCTACCTCACATGCCTGGCTTTGTAAAAGGGAAGACGTTTTTCGGCTCTGGACGTGACCCCACCCCACGACGAGGGTTAAAAATATGATCTTCTTAATCTACTCGCCGATATCTTCAATTTGGTTGGTCACATGACTACCTTCTCGAAACTTTCGATTTTCTGATGGGCGTAACTCCCACCCCCACGTAAAATGAAAAAAATGTCATTTTCGTAATGTACTCATCGAGCCCTTCAAATTGATACCCCACATGCCTGGCTTTGTAAAAGGGAAGACGTTTTTCGGCTCTGGTCGTGACCCCACCCCACGACGAGGGTTGAAAATATTATTTTTTGTAATCTCCTTGAATAATCCAGTGATAAGAATCGAATAGACTTCTTTGTAATAAGGGGACATAACTTTGTATGATTAAGTACAGGTTATGGGAATAAAGCAATCTGATTGGTTAGTTAGTGTCAGGAAAGTGAGTGATTGGGTGATTACTTATTTCAAGCTCTTCGAGCTTTTGTTTTTTGGAGTACATTGTTCTAACCATGATAATTTTTTTTTTACAGTTTTTGTATGGTTAAGTATAGGTTATGGGAATCAAGCTATCTGATTGGTTAGTTAGCGTCAGGAAAGTGAAGTGATTGGGTGATTACTTATTTCAAGCTCTTCGAGCTTTTGGGTTTTTTTTAGAAAAATCTAGGAGATAACTCTGTGTGATTAAGTACATCGATTTGGACTCAGTTTTTCCCGTGGGACATCGCGGTGGGCTCGAATGGGCTTTGGCGGTGGGCTCGAATCGTCTTTGAACCTCCAATAAATTCACCGCTCGATTTGTACTCTGTTTTTCCGAGGGAATCCGCGTTGGATCGTTGGTCTTCATCCACATCGGCACAGTCTTTTTTGGTAGTATTCTACCGCAAAAATTCACCTAAAATGGCGGGTCCGTGTTACCTCTGCAAAAAGGTGAGTGTTTTCCCGAGAACGGTCGTGTCAGATTTTACGAGCCCACCAAAAGTGAATTTTTAAGAGAGGGAATTTTTAAAGTTTGTTAAAATTTCGTCGAAGTTTTTAGCCAGCCCAACGTTAACCGTTTAAGAATTCGGAAGTCGAACCCACGACACCTCGTCTACCGTCACCTACTGTACAAATCAGGAAAAATGACGATGTGAACGTAGACGTGTCGCATCGAACAAATCCATACAATTTGATCGTGACAAACGCGATTTGCTTGAAAAAAACTAAGGTTTGGTGAGGTGCGATCGAGACAAAATAATTTGGTGGGCTCGAAGCGGCCATTCCACCCTACTGTGAGTCTCACATCATGGAAAAAGGTTTGCGTTGTGATGAACTCGCCTGCAAGAGTGCAACTGTGGAGGTTTACCGATACATATCTGGGTTGTGTGCTCGTAAGATTAATCAACTGTTCTGAAAAATGTCTAAAAGATTATCAATAATAATTATTGTCTGCTGTTTGCTGTTTACGGATTCTTGCTTGAGTGTTGAGGAGGTTCTTTGGAATATTTTTGGAACGGACACGAATAACAAGCTTGGGTAGGACGAGGGTTCCAGATTATTATGCAGAGCACGTCAATTGGTCGTAAAAGGACAGGGACATGTCAGACCCAATGTGATTAGGTATCCTAGAAAATTTATAAATTTAAAGTGTGCAATCTGGGCAATAGGGATTGTTACAGTGAACATCGGTTGAGGATGATGAAAGAAATTTTGAAGTAAGTGTTCTCTTGAATGTGTCTCTATTATTGAAAAGACGAATTGAGTTATCAAGAGCGTTCCATATCTTTGGAAATGCGAACAGAGGAAGTTTGTCTAGGGATTTGGTTCGCGTTTTCTCTATGCGTAGGAGACCAGACTGTCTGGTAGTCATACCAAACGAATTGTCTACGATTGTGAAGATATCATTAAAGGATGGTGGTAGTCTACCATTTTTCCAGTCAAAGAAGAACATGGACGCATGTAATTTAAACAGATCATCAACTTTGAGTATTTTATCTTTCTTGAATAAAGGGTTTGTATGGGAATTATATCTTTTGTTATTGATTATTCGTTGTGAGCGTTTTTGCATAATTACCTTTTTTTTATTTCCTTGGAGTTGCCCCAAGCCTGTATTCCGAATAACAGATGGTTATGTATTAAGGCGTAGTAAAGTGTTTTCATGGGTCCATGTGGGAGAATATTCTTAACTTTATTGAGACTGTAATTGACGTGCGCTATTTTGGAACATAATTCGGATATGTGAGCCTTGTAGGACAAATGTTCATCAATACTTATTCCCAGAAATTTCGTTGATTTTGTGACTTTAGTGGCTCCCACTTTGTTTATTAACTGATTATTTATATATATATATATTTTGGATTGGGTTCACAGGCTTGGCAATTTCAGGAGAGCGATTTTTTAGCTCTCCTTACTGCCCTCCTGAACGAACTAAGGAGAGCGAAAAATTGCCCTCCTAAACATTTTGGTCTGGGATGATTGAGATTACATGTATTATGCTCACATTAAATTTTTGTTGCAAAGCAAAAATGTAATTTAACTTCGAAGTCACATAACATCACGTAATTTCATTTTGAAAGTGTCTAGTGGTAAAAGGTAATGGCTGCAACCATACCCAAACACAGATGCAATTATTTGAAGCAAAATGGGTCACAGCAATATTTTTTTTTTTTCTGTCAGCTTCAAGTTCAACAACTGAAATCACAGTTTGAGGGGTAATTATTCATGGAATATTGACACTATAATATACTACCATTACTACTATCCTGTCACTTGAAGCACTTGCACCAGGATGTGACTGTAGATTCAAGCAGACTTGTTGTCCAAGAAAGTCATACGCTTACCACTACCACCTTCAACCCCCCCCCCCCCCTTGGGGGTTGAAGGTGGTAGTGGTAGGCGTATGACTTTCTTGGACAACAGATCTGGGTACACACACAGGTCTTGTCAAGTGTGTGTTCGGTTGTTGAGTGAGACATCTAGATGTCTAAGAGATTTCGCTTTACCTTAGTAAAATTAATAAAATCACTGATGTAGTCTGTTGGTTTCCGTTTCAATGAGTTCGTTCAACTGGATACTTAAAATGCTGTGTAAAGCTAATTGCTCTCCTAAGCTGATTGAGGAGAGCGATTTTTTTGCCCTCCAGCATTTTTCAGAATGCCAGGCCTGGGTTCAGCACAATGTATGTGGTTTTTGGGGCATTCAGTTATAACTGATTCGCCGAACACCATTCGAATACTTTTTGAAGTTCCTCATTAAAATATCTGGTTAGGGAGTTGTTGTCGGAGCCTGAGCCGTGCCCTGTTGTATCATCTGCAAATGATAGAAGATTCAATGAGGTGGAGTTACTAAAGCTGCATTACATGGCATAAGTCATTGTAAACAACTAATTCTGGGGGATACCGAGTAATTTCGTGTGGACTGTGTCAGTTCCATGAGCGCTCGACCTGCTAGCATGCCTTTTGGTGGCCGAGTGGTCTATGGCGCTGGTCCAGTTTCGCTTGGCGATTGGTGCCGCAGAAATGTACTCTCGTCAAGGCAGTGGTTCGATTCCTATCGGCATCAGTCTTTCATCCTATATATATATATTATATATATATATAAAGCACCCAAGTACACACACACACACACATAATATACACATACAATCCGAGTACATGTAGAGACCCAATTTATTTCAATTATATGTATTTAATTATTCCTCTCTGCCGCAGAGATGGTTTTGTTATCTCTTTATCCAATATAATAGTCAAAACCGACTGGTACTACTCACAAAAATATCCATACAGGCTTCAATATTTTCTCATCTTACTCCCGAAAGCCGCAAAGATCACGACACCCCACTGGAATGAGCTCATTGAACTCGTTCCAATAGGGCGTCATGAACCACGCTTTCGAGACGAAGGTGAGGAATTTCCAATAGGGGGTCATAAACAACCCTCTCGAGACAAAAGGTGAAGAAGTTTAGTCATTTAGCAGTTTATTTGCAAGCGTCGTTTGAAACCGCGTTTTGGGGGTAAAGGGTCAACAAAGATCCAGGCAGTGAGCCTTGGATTCCAGTATTTCGGTCATAATTTAAGTACGGCTAAGTGACGACAAGAGGACAATCACGATCGACTATCAGAATACTACCCATGCAGGTACAAAGCGACAATTACAATAGCTTTCCGAGGATTACAGGGTTCAGACGGTTGAAAAATGGAAGTTGGATCACCTTAATTGCTTGAACCGAACGTTTGTGGCACTTTCCACGCCATCGTGTAGGAGTAATGCACGTATCTTAGTTGGTACACATTTGCAACAAATTTTGTGGGTTTGTACAGACAGTTTGGAGCATCGAGAAGCCTGTACTTGCTCTTACAGTACCTGGAGAGTGTATTATCACTAAATCACCCGCAGAGTGGAGATTCCACCCAAGCAATAATTGCAAATATGTTACAAAGCATAACCTGCACAAGCAAAGTTTCAGCCAATGGACCTCCGGGTTAAACCCGGAGGTCCATTGGCTGAAACGTTGCTTGTGTTTTTTGTTGATATGTACAAAAATTGAAAGTTATCGCTTGGGTGATAATTCCACTCCGTGGGTGATTTAGTTACAATCCACTCCCCATGTACTGTATGTGTGCAGGGCAGGGTGTGTGTGTGTGTGGGGGGGGGGGGGGGGGGGTGTAGACGTGAATGTATCTGTGGAGTGTCTTTGTTTGAACACGTGGACATTTGGGACTGGTACATGGATATATGAAGGCACATACGTGTGAAAACGTCGTTATGGATGTGTATGCGTGTATCTGTATGCTCACAAAAGGGTGCGTGGGGTGCGTGTGGAGTGTAAGTATGAGTATGACTCGAACATGTGGGTTGATGTTGCCACGGGAGGAAGAGGGATTGGTCATTTTGGAATACGAATAAGTTAACAAATAAGTTGAATGATGTGTATGTTGATGAGGGACGGGCGGGGGGGGGTGTAAGTATACGTAGAAGTAGGTGACGGAGTTGGCGTTTCTCACAAAAGAATGGGAGATAGGAGACGGGTGTGTGTTTGTTTCTGGAGGAGAAAACATTTTTTATCTCTTCACGGTGGCTTCTATATCTCAAATATGTCAAATTTCATTTCTCTGCCATCTTTCAATTTCCCCCAAATAGAACCATTACGGTGGTACGCAGACTCAATATCGCTGTGCAGGTAGAGTTTCCTTATAAGACTCGAATTTAAGGCTGTCACATCGTCACTCACTTTCACCGCTGTTTTTTTTTTTTTATCATTGTTTTTCATGGTCTTTGACATTATTTGCATTCTGTGCATCAAAGTAGCGTCTCTCAAGTCCTTTTCGTAGAATTTGACTATAACTGGTCGTGGCACGTCCTTATTCCACGAGGGAAGACGATGTATCGCTTGGATGTCAGTTTCTGTCACATTCAGCTCAGTGGTCGTGGATTTCAACAGTGCACAGAATTTGCCGGCTAGTTTTTCGTCCTTTTCCTCTACGAGATCCCAGACTTTAATGTTTAAGTATTTTCGAGAATATTGTTCATTCTGGTTTGAGGCTCGTATAGCAGAATTTGCTTTCGCGTTGATTTCTTGGACGCTTTCAAGTAGTATTCTGTTTTCACTACTTAAATGTTCGATTTTAGTTTTCATCTGCTCATTTTCAAATTCAAGGGAATCAAGTCTTTGTTCGAAACGAACCTCCAGATCTTTCAATTTTGTTTGAATAAAAGACTCGGGTTCCAATTTCAGTTTGTCAATTTTAGTGACAATACAGTTCTCTACAATCGAGCGAACGTCGTCGGATGAAGGTAGTGAAGACAGCTTTTCTCCCAACTCATCAATCTTCTTATTTAAACCCGGCAACAAAGGGTTAGTCACTGACTCGTCGCAACTCAGTTCAGACGAAGATTGACGACCACGCTTCGATGGATTCTTTTCTGAGTTACCTGACTTGATTGGTTTCTTTCCCGACATTGTTAATTTACCGTTAACCCAAGCTGATATTTCCAACTGTGTTGAATTGGTTACCGATCACCCTTGACCAGTTATGACCCTGTGAGTTCCTCTCACGGAAAAACTTTGGCCCACACACTGACAAGACACTCGCAATATCGAAACTCCTATCGAAACCCCTACAAAAAAAAACTGCAAAATTTCCGCAATATCACCTCCGAAAAGATATTCTATGTCAACCAACACTTTTCAAATATCACGAGCTCTGAGCACACATAATATTTAGACTGATCTCGATGTCAAGTGGGAGCTAGAGAACATCGTACGAAGAGTTGATTTTAACCGACCATCGGAATCAGGAGTCCATGTTATTGGATGATGGATCGGTCGGAATCAGTGAAAGCTTGGATTAGATAGACTGTTAGGATAGTCGGAATAGAGTCATTAATTGGCAAACCAGGCCAGTGAGTAGAAGAATGATCCACAAAATAGATCACTATAGACAGAAAAGCGAGGATTCTACAGGAATCCGAAATACTAAAGTCTCTCTTATACAAAGGAATGCGTTTATTATTGGAAGAAAATTCTTCTGGGGGAATCCGTACCAAAAAAGTGTGTGTTTTGGTGATTGGAGGGATTGTCGGATCTATTTGGGTAATTAAATTTAATCGATAGCATTCTCCGAACATACCACCATTCTATTGTACGCCTTTGGGTCACATAGTAACCACGTCAATATATGTCAGTATTGGGAAACATACTAACCAACACGTATACATTGACGAGCCTATTCGATGACATAATTGGGGCCTACATGCCCCAAAGTAAATGGGATGGTGAAAACCGTTACAATGCGTGTACTTAAAAAGAACTGTGTTTCTATCACACTACTCAGCCAAAATGAAAGATCAACGGCCTTCGTTGTATGTTTTTAAAGGCGACCCATTGCTGGCTGGGGGTCTCCATTTGATCAAATTTTGTTCATTGCGGCGAGTTTTGAGGATCCATAAACGTATGATAAGGCACGGGAATGGGTACTATTTGTATTGATTTCTGTGCCGTCTCCAGATTTGACAAATATATAAGCCCCCACCCGCAGAAACACCAAAGACCAAGAGGTTCCGGTTTAAACAAAGATGGACCACAGTTTTAAGACACTCGAGACATCGTGCTTCATAGAATATTTTTTTCCTCAAAATATTAGTCTAATCGACCGCTTTTGATGTGTGTAATTGGCCTACCTAAAAAGATGCCACCATGTAGTGGACCTGTTTAACTCTCAAATATTCCTGGGGAAAACCGGTAAGCAAAACGAATTTCCAACAGGGAATGAAAAACCCTTTCGGCTTCCATATCTTTTCCCAGAGACGTAGCTAGAGGGATGTGGGGTGCCCCCCCCCCCCCCCCAAATATTGTCCAAACATCAAGATAGTTGGAATTTTTTCAGGCAAACACTTCAACAGTTGGAAATTCGAAGCATTGTTGAAACAGAGGTTTTTCCGAATGTGATAATACATTTCCATGAAAATTCCAACCGCCGACTCCCACAGACAGAATTCTGATCGAACAACGCAAGAGTTTCCGACTACTTAGCGGCTTCAAGGTTAATTCCACAACTGTGGTCGAGTGACGCATATTGTTCTCAATGCGCTCACAGACTGTGGGTTGTATTTGCACTCAAAATGTGCCCCCTGTGAGGCTGTGTCCTTGATTTTTTAAAGTTACTTCCAAAATTGTGCACAGTTTTCTTTGGCTTTGTTCTCTCATGAAAGACAGATACAGCCAGACTGAAAATTTGATTTGTATTTGGTATTATTGAATTAATATCTCACATATATTTTGACATATGAGCTGCGGTAGTTAGTTAACTCACCACCCATACTTTCTAAGCATAATAAATGGTTGTTAGACATTGAGTTCATTTCAAGATTAGTGTGCTCACTACTTAGTATGACCTCATATTTGAGATGATTAATTAATAAATTATTGGTTGAATACTGATGTTTGGAGCATTCTCCATACATGTACATTCATGTAATTTACACAATGCCTAATGAAGGCAGATAGGGCCTACTTACAGACTACAAAACCACAAGAAATTGTCATTTTGAGCTGTCTTAAAACCTCAAATTATTTATTTATTTATTTATTTATTTATTTATTTATTTATTTATTTACGGTCACATACTTATGCACAATGGCTAATCATGACCGTGACAGTTTTACGGGTGAAGGAAGCCGGAGTACCACCGAGCAACGACGAGCAGCTGTCAGCTCCCCAACATCGTAACTCCGCATTGCAGCACAGGCAGGGTTAGATTGGTTGAAGACATGCGCACATCCTACGTGCAGTACGCCTTGGTACACGGTGCCATCGTGCCCCCATGCGGACAATCGGGGTTAAGTGCCTTCCCAAGGACACAACGCGGGAGTCCGAATCGATCGCTTAGACGGTCCTCAAATTATATACATAGATATTTAGTTGCAGTCATTTAAACTACATGGAAATATTCACAGAATGCCCTAAAACCTACCGGTACAATCACTCGGAGTCATCATTTTGTACAATTTCCCCATGGGGGGGGGGGGGTAAAGGGGTGAGGGTGGGGGCCCGGGGGTTAAGATAGTGGACGCCCCCCTTTAAGTATCCATCCCTAGTTGGAAATTTCATAGATCTACCTCCCACCCCCACCCCCTTGAAAACCTAGCTACGTCCCTGTCTTCTCGGCGTACATTTGTACCATTTGGCCGAATTCACTGGTGAAGAAATTAACATGAAACGTTTAGAACGCATGCCCTTCTAAGCGAGATATCGAATCGAGTCGAACTTCATGTCGTCCTGATGTTGGATGAGAAGGTGGCACTTCTAGGAAATATAGCTTGACCTTGCATATTGCTTTCATTTAGTATTTAAATCTGTCCATTCCAAAATGGCTTCGTGTGGTTGCAGCGGAAATAAGGCTGAAAAGGCAGTAAAAGCAGAGAGAGACAGATCTATTTCGTGTAGCGACTATGAAAAAACACTAACTGAAAATGAAAATGACTCATCGGAGATTAACAGCGGTGGCATCGAAAACATCGGTACGGGTTTATATCACCCCTGTGAGAAGCACAATAGAGAAATCGAGTACTTCTGTAATTACCACAAAGCTGAATGTTGTAATATATGTGTTACCGGTGAACATGTCAACTGTGATGTGACAACATTGTCTGATATTTACCATTCGTTTATTTGTCATTTTAATCGAATGGAACATTTAACTAGGTCGGTGCAGAAGCTGGAAGGTCAACTGATAACTCGTTCACATAAACTGAAATCATGCCTTGATAACGGTGAAACGAGAATAAAAAGTTGCTACGATGAAATTCGTAGAAGAATAGACCGGGCTGAGGCATCCAGTCTACAGAGATTGGAAGAATTCAGGGATCAAGAGATATCGGGGGCATCATTTTTTACAAGTGAGTATGATATTTTGAAACGGTTGACGTTTTATGTAATGGAGGAAGGGTCTCAATTCCACGCTGGTGTAATCCAACCTCGTCTGTCCGTACTCGGGCTATCGCCAGTTAACACCAGTGGTGATCCACGGCACTCAGAACAGTCAGAAGGGGCTTCAGCACACACTCTTCGTGATACAAAAGGGGGAGCGGTGGAAACACTCGAGTTCTGCAAGAAGATGGTTGGTAAAGAAATTTTTATAAAAGAAAAATTGAATGAATTAGAAACGTTTGCTAACGACATCAGTATAGAATACATTATGAAGAACAGTGAAGTGATGAAAAATCTACATTCAGCAATTGAACGTGTTTTGTGCATATCTTCACTATCTCCCACATATCAGCGTCCAGTTAAGGAATTTATTCCAGTCAGAGAGTTTATTTGTGGATTGGTCAACAGTATCAGTGTGCTTTCGTACTGTGGGGGAGATTTCATGATGGTGACAAATCATGATTTGCGACGAATCAGCCCACGTGGAGAAATTGTAACGTCAGTGGCTTTTCCCAGGAAAGCAGAAGGATCAGATTTATGTGTCTACAACAATCACGTCGCAGTAAGTTTTCACAGAAGCAAGCAAATAACTATTTACCATCTGTCGGATTTGAACGAGCAGTACAATATACATTTTGGAGACTATTGCTGGGGTATTTGTCGAATAGACAACAGTTTTTTCGTGAGTTTCGACCAGACTGATGTCATAAGGAGAATTGAAGAGAATGGTAATGTCATAAGTGAATCGACAATACAGCTTAATGGTCCATTACATGTGAGGAGTTCAACCTGCCGCAAATATGTACTGATATCAGATGTCCGCAATAATCGTGTGGTAGCAGCGAGTCTCTGTCTAAAAAAGATATTATTTTCTGTTCCCGTATCGAGTCCTGGAGATATGTGTGCATATGTGTCTGTTGGAAATCAGATTGCATACGTGTGTTGTCAGAATCGCAATTCTATTGAAGAAATTACGAAAAATGGGAACGCAAGAGCGGTCATCTCTCGTGAACATGGAGTGCACCAACCCACCTCATTGTGTTTTAATGTCCATGACAGGACATTAGCAGTAACCATGGGTCACAAAATAAAGCTATTCAAGGCTGTGTGACTTACTGGCTCCTATAATATACTTTATCAACACTTCTCATAATAGTCATATTGATGACGTATGCTCCCTCACCTGGCCTTTATTTACAAAACAGTAAACACATGTCAGGGTGTGGGGGCGGAATTTGTTTTTTTTACGAGACGTTAGGTAGGGCGGGATTGGGCAAATTTCTGTTATTAAGATTTTTTTCAGACCTATTTGATCATATAGTTGTTTATTATGATTGCCGGTGATGAGAAAAGCAATAATGCTATCTCATTTTAAGCATAAAGGCCAAAGCAAAGGTTTGTAAATATATATCGATTCTAACCCCTAACGTTTTATAACATTTATGATGCCCCGACTTGGAAAGTCGAAGGGTGATCAAGTGGAGACATCCGTCCGTCCGTCCGTCCGTCCGTCCGTCCGATCCCTTGTATCTCAGCCACTGCTACCCCGATTTGAATGATATTTGGTGTTGTGATAGAGCATCATGGGGGAACGATAGCTGTGTAGCTTGAGTTTCTTCCACACACTTTTCCAGTGTTATGGACTTTCTCGCTCTTTCGACTTAGAAATTTTTTGGCGGGTCGGGGGCATTGGCACACGCTTTGCGTTGCCCCTCACGTTGAAAACAAAAACAGGCAAAATCCTATAAAATCAGGAAAAATTAAACAAAAACACAACATAACAGGACCCATGAGAGGTAGTCTCTGATCTATCCAATATGAACAAGAGAATATTTATAATTGCTGGTTCATATAGGATGGTTTGAACTGTTCTTACAGTACAGCCGCCGTGGACTGGTCACCTTCCACGGGTGGCTAATATTTTCACGGGCGCAATAATATTAGATTCTAAACACTAATTATAGGAATAATCATCAGAAATTTAATTAATGAAGCGATTCTTATTACCTGGTAAACACACGCGTGGACATCACTGCCCACTTGTGGATTATGGGACCAATCCACGACGACTGTACTATAACTGCATCTTCTCCGCATCTTCTCTCTGGCTATCGCAATCAAATGTGGACTTTCACAGTTAACACAAAGGCACTCAACAGCACACCTGTGACCTTGCATTAATGCCTGTCATACATGAATATATAAATAATGGCTGACAATCTGTTCTGATTTTTGGTGGGAACGAACTTAGTTAACAACGAAATGGTTCAGAAAATGTAACTATTCAGCACTACTTGGATGTGGAATTAAAATAAACTGGACCACAAGGAGGCCACCATTTAGCAGAAATTAGTTTTATTTTTTCGACATATCCCACTGCATGTCTCATCATATACCTGCTTTTCCTGACAGATCAAGTTTAACTCATTCACAACTGAATGGACTCTCCAGTTGTATGGAGTAATTACTCCAAACGAAATGGAGAGTCAACGATAGAGCTGTAGGTTAACCGAAACCGAACCGAGGTTTTTAGTTTTTTTAAAAAACCGAAACCGTCGACATCCCGTAATCTAAGGTTTTTCGTTTTTTTATTAAATACTCTCTTGCTGCAGAAATTCACAGAATGTAGCCATCCCAGAGTAGTGAGAGTACCCAGACACTGCCAATGGCAGTGTCTGGGTACTCTCACTACTCTGGGAAGGCTACATTCTGTGAATTTTCGACATTTCAGTTTAGTTGTGTTTGCAGCTTTCCTTAAGTTGCGTGTATGTGTAAGACCTCGAAAATGGCCAAGCACAATAAAAGTTCTGTATATTTAGGTAATTATTATATCGGCCTTCCTGATTCTTCATGTATTATAGCTTATTTCGGGCATTCATTGAGTTTCACTCAATTTCACTACCATTCAGTTATGACTCCGGACATAAGAATGAGTTTTATTGAATTTTACTTGGCCTCATGAACAAACCGAAAACCGAACCGAACCGAGGTTTTTCTCCACCTGAAAAACCAAAACCGAAATCGAACAGGAAATTTAAAAACCTACAGCTCTAGTCAACGATGACGGTTTCCACCAATTGCTCCATATTTCATTCATCTTCGAACTACAATTCAGCGATGCCAACTCCTAAATGACTGGTATTGGCAAGACTTTATTGATTTCGATGTGTCTATAAAGTTATAAAGACTTTCGCAGTGATAGATCACAGTTTAGCTTTGCAAAGCAACGCGACTTGGATCAGACAACAAGCAGTTACATATCTGTTATTTTCCTAAAGTTTTGTTTTCAATTCAGATTTACCGTGTTTTTAAAATTACAACTGATACTTGCTATTAAAATTAATTTTAACACAAAATGGTCAAGTGCGTATACAAATATCGATATGTACAACTTTGACTCGAGGTCATGTCGGCCATTTTCTGCGAATGTTTATGCAGTGGAAATGTTCCGGGTGTGATTTGTTTTGGAAACAAAGCTCACGTGGTGGGGGGTGGGGGGGGGGGGCACACGTCATCATTATATGAATCTTCTCTATGTTGCCTGAAGAAAATACTGCCTTTTTCGTTTTTTTTTTTTGGCGCTCTCATACGGTGTGTACTTTTAACAAACAACCCGAGTCAAAAGAATAGAAATTTTCTGAGGCCAAGCAAAATTAAATAATTGATTCTCATGCATTTTTTGTTGTTGTTTTAAAACGAATGAGGGACGGTGGTTTTTATTTTTATTTCTGAAGGAATGGTCGCTGATGCCTAAAATCCAATTATGAGAGCCTAAAATTAAATACTAGAGCGTCCATGCTGATTTCGCTGATAGTTTTGTTTTCATGTAACAGCGATCACACAGCACAATATCAATATAGAACAACTAAAATGGAGATCAAAAATGATAAGGAGTTTTTAACTGGTTGGGTGCCAGAAGCCACAATCAGGCCTTTCAAAAAAATTAGGGTACCGGAGAAAAAGTAATATTTTCCTTACCCATGTTTCGTATTCAGTTAAATGTAAATAATAGTTTAACACAAATTTGTTGTATTACAAATTATTGGAGAGTGCCCATTGGCACTCTCCAATAATTTGTAATAGAACAATTTTTGATGAACATAATCAGACCACCAAAAATAATCTAGTCCTCAACCAGTTTCAGGGGAGCGCGGTGGCTCAGTAGGTAGAGGTGCAGGCTGCAAGCCGAGAGGTCCTCGGTTCGAATCCCACCTGCGGCAACCGCGTTGTGTCCTTGGGCAAGACACGTATCTCCATTGCCCGCGTGGGAGCACGGTGACGCCGTCTATACTAAGGCGTACTGCTCGTCGAGACATTTCATCTCCACTGCCCGCGTGGGGGCACGATGACGCCATGTACTAAGGCGTACTGCACGTCGATGGTACGCATGCCTTCAACCAATCTAACCCTGCCTGTGCTGCAGTGCGGAGTTACGATGTTGGGGAGCTGGCAGCTGCTCGTCGTTGCTCGGTGGTTCTCTCCGGGTACTCCGGCTTCCTCCACCCGTAAAACTGTCACGGTCATGATTAGCCATTGTGCATAAGTATGTGACCCTAAACATCAATAAATAAATACATAAATATAACCAGTTTCAGATAAAAAATTAAAAACATAATATACAATTTGAATGTATTTCTTTTGTGAACAATGTCAGCCGGTTTTTGGTCCTTACGTTTGTTAAAGGGTTAAACCAACATTGTGTGTAAGATTAGAGAATAGCATTTGACGAGTGAAGGGCACAGCGTTGTGTCTTTCTGCCTGTTCTGTGAAATCCCCATCTACAGCAACACTAAACCATGCAGAAAATGAAAATCCGCTTCATTTGGGTGCCAAAATGTTATCGGGAGGTCAGGGGTGTGTGTACTTTGCTATCTGACGAACATAAATTGATCGAGTTTTGAAAATTAACTGGCAATTATAATTCAAGAGTGATCACCGAAAAAACCCGACAAAACACGAAAGTTCAGACGAAATGTTTGGTAGTCGAAAAAGAGCGACCACCTATGGTATATCTATGCCACTGTTTCAATTAATGGGCAGGCCGAATAATATCAATACGTACACCGGATGTTGCACTTGGATAATAAATTGATTGACTAATCGCTGTTAATGCACTGGGCTTGGCGGTTCGCAAGTTTTTACAAAAAACGTATTTAATTAGATAAATGGGGGCGCGGTGGCTCAGTAGGTAGAGGTGCAGGCTGCAAGCCGAGAGGTCCTCGGTTCGAATCCCACCTGCGGCAACCGCGTTGTGTCCTTGGGCAAGACACTTCACCCCCATTGCCCACGTGGGTGGCACGGTGGCGCTGTGTACTAAGGCATACTGCACGTCGATGGTGCACTTGTCTTCAACCAATGCTAACCCTGCTTGTGTGGAGTTGGTATGATGGGGTTGGTATGTTGGGCAGCTGACAGTTGCTCGCCGTTGCTCGGTGGTTCTCTCTGGGTACTCCGGCTTCCTTCACCCGTAAAACTGTCATGGTCATGATTAGCCATTGTGCATAAGTATGTGACCTTAAACGCCAATAAATAAATAAATAAATAATTAGATAAATTCCTCATTCTGTCGCGAGTGACTTGCGACGGTATGAAGTATTTATCTAATCATATTCATCTCTTTGTAAACTTCATAATCTACAATGTTTAATTTAAGAAAAAACAATGCCTCATTACCACCCCCTGACAACTGACGGTTTGCCCAAACACAATTTCCAATACCTTTTTCACTGAAGAAGTAATAACATATTTTTGATTCTTTCGTCAACGGTCATGCTCTTCACTTCCTCAATGGTTTTCCTTCGCAAGTGAAGGGAAATTCTGGTGCTAACATTTTAGCCAAAGAAGATTCTTGGGTGCAAATTCAACATTTTTCGTGCAATTGGCTAAATTGGCACTCGACAACATGAACACTATTTCGAAGTCACGTGATGGGGGAAGTAGTCCTACGTAGTCATGTGGCTTGTGCACACTGCCAAAAGGGTGAAAAATTTGTCCGCTCAGGGTAAGTTTTGCTTTATTATAGTCAATTTTAACATACGCTATTCGTATTATACAGAGCACCGAACTTCAGTAATAACGATATCAACCGGTAACGTACGAAGAGTTATTTAAAGAGCTATACCCTCGTAGATTGATCAAACAATTTGAAAAAAGTTTGAAATACATAACGTCCCAGGTTATTGTTGATAAAACAGCCTGGTAGTATGATATACATTTCACTGACAAAAGAATAGGTAGAGTAAATAGGTACTAGGGCCGGTAAGGAGATTTAAATCACGAGTAGGATAATGGTTTTAACCACGAGGCTTTCCTGAGTGGTTAAAACCCTTATTCTATGCGTGGTTTGAATTTGATTACCGACCCTAGTACTTATTTGTTTTATTTATACCATGCTTTTAATAAATAATCGACTGTGTCACTTACAATGGAGAAAGAGCGATACTTTCTATCGCAAGTACATGGGTTTACTTTGTTTACATCTGCGTCGGTGGGCAGTATACTTCCGGCTGCACGTGAATGTAACTAGACACATCATCGAAGTTGATTGAATTTATGAATTATTTATCATTAACAATTCTTAAATTTTATTTTAAATATTTAATTGTGCGTATTTTAAACTTGGGTCATGTCAAAGGTCAAGTTGGATGTAGTTCCTACTACACTGAAGTGTAAATTCCCATTTCAAACGTTTTAACCGCAGTAGAACCTTTACACCGGGAGTGGTGTTAAAAGCTAAAATTGAACATACGGGCTCTTCACGGGTAGTAACATAGGTGAGCATGGTTTAAATATTAAATTCTGCTAACATGGCGAATGCCTATGGTTCTAATCACCCTCGGCAGTTCAGATAAACCTTCCCCTCGCCCTTTTATTTGTTATTACCTGCGTGCAATCGTAGGTAGTGAAGTCAATGAATGTAAAAGTCACCCCTTCTTCTTCTTAAACCACTCAGAGAAGAACTCTCCATTTTACAGAAAACGATTTTTTGTCCTTTTCACCAGGAAAGTCTTTTTCCTGGTGCTTGGAGTGCATTAAGTTGGATGGAAAGGGCTCCTCTGACATCTGCCCTATGCATGCTTTATGAAGTCGAGGTCGAGTGTGCAGGCTAGTAAGTACATCCTCTAAATAATGAGGCCTCGTATTATCGATTAGGCTGGCGTCGGCGCCTACTGCCCGTTTACCCGGAACCATTTTCCATTCAGATTCTCATTCTGAATGAGTCGGGGGAGAATGTGGTCATCCAAACTGACACATCTCCACACCATTGGTGAGCAACATTGACTTCAGCTAACCTCTTATTGGCCTTTCTCCATATCTTGAGCATCTCTCCAGATAGCCTAGACATAATGTGGCCTCATGTGTAAACAGTGGTGGAATTATCAAGTTTGTGTCCATTTTAGAGAACTCTGCACCACTCACCCTGTATTGCATTTGCCTTCTTTGCATAGTAACACGAACTATGGGTATTCTTACTCAGAGTCAAGCATTGTGGAGTCGGCTCCATGTCGTTCATGTGGATACAGTGTTCTCAGTTGCATTATTGTGGATTGCTTTGAAGGGATGTAGCATTAATGGTGTAGTACATGCATGCCGAGGTAGCAATGTAAATGTTTAACCCTTTACCCAACGTAACGGCCAAAACCGGCCAGCGCTATTCTCAAAAATCGCCAATTAATTTTAAAAATATTTTCATTTTTTGTCTCAAAAACATAGATTATGACCCCTCGTTGGAACGAGCTCGTCGAGCTCGTTCCAACGAGGGGTCATAACCTATGTTTTTGAGACAAAAAATGAAAAAAATTAGTTATTCAAGAATTTTTTTTGCAAGTGTCGTCTGCTTTTCATGTTAGGTAAAGGGTTAAATGAGCCGTAGTGACCCTTTGAAGATCTGCACTTTGGTGTCTACCAGCTCTGCATGTCGGTCTGAACTGATTCGCGGCCCTAGAGATCACATTTTTGCTCAGTCGTAGTGCCTTAACCCTTTACCTAACATGAAAAGCAGACGACACTTGCAAACAAAATAAATTCTTGTATAACTATTTTTTTTTCATTTTTTGTCTCAAAAACATAGGTTATGACCCCTCTTTGGAACGAGCTCGTTCCAAAAAGGGGTCATAACCTATGTTTTTGAGACAAAAAATGAAAAAAATAATGAAAATTAATTGGCGATTTTTGTAAATAGTGCTGGCCGGCTTTGGCCGTTACATTGGGTAAAGGATTAACAACAGTCTCTCTCTTTGACATGCCTGTCCGCCGTGTCCCTATAGCTGTTGGGCGTTTTTCGAGACGCAAATGAGTCTCAAAAGACATCTTAGAGACATGCGAGATTCTGCTTTTCACATGTACACTGTCAAAGTAATATTTGAAATCCCAGTGAAGACATGGAAATGAGTGCAATGAAGTTTGACATCCCTAGAAAAGGGAGTGGTCTACTTTTGCTGTCCTAGGTGAGCCATGGGGGTTTGCACATTCAAAAACAAATTAAAGAGTCAGGGGAGAGTTTACTTGTACAATGGTGATTGATTAGAATCAGATTTTTACCCTTTACGTTCCCCGCAGGAACCTCGGGAAGTGCGGCAGAGCTTGTTTACTGTGGTAAACAAGCTCTGCTTCACTGGTAAAATATGACCCAGTCACTAATGCTTGGGGTGCGAGTCCTCTAAAATAGGCAACATGGGGTATAAACGATTGACTGACCTTGATTTTATCTCCATGTTGTGGTCATGATTAGCCATTGTGCAGAAGTATGTGACCTTAAACACCAATAAATAAATAAATTACCCTTTACGTACAAATATGTCGATAAGTAGGGGTGATCCTTAGCAAATTGTGAGTAGTGTATAAGATGGACTTTCCTTCATTTAGTTGAAATTTTTGGAATGGGGGAGTAAACCGAGCCTTCTTTTTTCCTGTTTTTGTTTGTTTGTTTCGTTGCCTTTTCATTTTTGTTTTGTGGATATTCAATTTGTATTGCCACGAAAAACTGGCACATCACTATTAACTGGTAGAGTGCTGGAAGCCCTATTTTGGGCTTTACTAAAAGTGACAGGCAATAACTGTCTGTAGCTACATTCTGCCTGAGGAAGCCTTTATTGTCCCTGATATGGATCAGATTTTTTATACAATACCTTGCTCTCTGACATTTAATTGGATAGTGCCTGTAAGGCACTATCCAATTAAATGTAATAGAGCAGTATATGATGAGCTTTGATTTGTTGTCAGAAAAAAGTCAGCACTTTACCAGTTAAACATGTTGATTTTCCACCAATATCAAAGTACATTCTTTTAACTTTTAAAAACAATCAGCTTTCAGGGGCGGCGGAACGATTTTCAAAGTGTGTGTGTGGGGGGGGGGGGGGGGGGGCTGGATCGTCGTCGGTATGAAAATTTTAAATTTCAGGGTCCCAAAACCCCCATTTCCATGCATCTGAGTGGATATTTTAACATTTTTCAGAAGATGTGAAAGATTTCACACTTGTAGAGCCTTTAAAAAACGTCGGTAAAGCATACAGGTGAGGTCTGTTTATCAGCTTTGGTCGTAACGACCAAAGCTGATAAATAGACCTCACCTGTATGCTTTATCAAACTGTCTGTGGATTATCTTGTCTGGGGGTGGATTTGGTACTTGTATGTCTGCAAGATTACGATCTATTTCAGTTAACCGATTTATTAACAGACTATATACATTTTAGCGTTTGCTGCCAGTTACTGCAAAAAATGCTCCGATATCCATCGAAACTGAACCAGTATGAGAGAAACATAGCTGGCGAAAATATAGGGTAGGCTCTGGATCCGCCCCTTGTTTCACTAGTCATTGGTTGTGTTAAAATATATGCATACAAAAAAAAACATGACCCGGCAAAAAAAGTGGAGGGGCTGAAGCTCCCCTGCCCCCCGGTTTCTCCGCCCCTGGCTTTCAAAATCAAATCAAAATTTGAAAACCTTCGAAAATATTTAATTTGTTTTGCAATGTTCAATTGAATGAAGCAGTGTTTTTTTTATATAATGAGACTTCAATATTTTGTGGTTGGACTTCCCAATACCTGGACAAAGATCTTCACACACATCAAAGTCGACGACGGACTGTGAACCTTGTTGAGTATCGTCGTAAATTTGTTGGTAACCAAACAAGATAATCAGGGAGACTATTTATATTAGCTGCAAGCTTCCTGTCGAATGCATTCATCACACAGCCATTTGTCTACTGTTATTTATATCTATTATATTGTGTATTGCTTTTTATCATATGACTCGTCCGTTTTGTTCACTTTAAAACATTTGATATTTTGTTTTCATATTAATCAGAGATAAATAAAGCCTTCCGTCAATTTCATTGGTCAATTTTAAAACTAGACAATTTGATTGGCTGAACAAAATAAAACTGGGCCACATTTTCATAATTTGCATAATAAGAGTTGGGAGCTTTCATTGGTCAATTTCAAAACTGGACAATTTGATTGGCTAAACAAAATACAACTGGGTGACATTTGCATAATTTCAGTAGAGAGAATTTACATAATCTGTCCTATTTAGGGTGGGTTATATTGTATTAATATTTTACCTACAAGAAAAACGCCATTCATTTTTTTTTTTTATGTTTTCACTTTTTGCTTCCAAAACATAGGTTATGACCCCTCATTGGAACGAGCTCGACGAGCTCGTTCCAATGAGGGGTCATAACCTATGTTTTGGAAGCAAAAAATGAAAAGTTTTAGTTATACGAGGATGTTTTTTCCAAGTGCCGTCTGCAATTCAAGTTAGGTGATCGGTTAAAAAGTCATACTAAGTGGCTAATTTGTGCGCGTGTGTCATATGATAAATATAATATGAAATGAGTGTTTTTCTCCTATAATATTTATGAAACTCGTCCGAATTTTCCGTTTGAGCTCGCTAGAGGCTCGCCCAAACGGAAAATTCTTTAACTCGTTTCATAAATATCATATGAGAAAAACACTCATTCCATATCCTCTATATCTTGCATTGCTACTTTTTTATGCTATTCTATTTTGTAATGTACACATTTAACATAATATTTGAAAATTTGTAAGCTTTCATTTGTACACAGAGTGAAGTAAATCACACAGTGTAATATTTGTAGTATTTCATGGCAAACTGCTATTGACGAGTGAACAAGTAAACAAGCACTTAAATGTCTACCGTGGTTGTATCTGCAACCGGAGTCGTTAACCTTTTCACTACAGTGACTATATATGAAGTGTAGTTATCTGATTTCCACTGAAGTCACAAGATTAAATATAAGTCCGAACGTTCCTAAATGAGAAATAAAAGTAACGTTTCAGTCTAATAGAATCTAGTAGAATCTAAATATTAATTATTTACTGTCTCCGCTAGTTAGCCACTAATTTAAAAAAAAAATGATATCACCTCTCTGTTTTTGCCACAGTTCCAAGATGGTATTTTAGTTCAAGGTCTTTCGCAACAGTCCCTGTAAAATATAAAACTACTCCCAAACGACTGTTTTCTATATCCATGAAGAGAAAGACCAATGTTCAAAACCCACATTTAGTGATCATGACAGGTATTGTTAGTAAGCAGTGTGAATGCAAAGGCGATCTGGCAGTAAGGTTCACCGTGACAATTCTCGGTAGGCACCGCCTTTTGTGGTCCCCATGGGTCCCATAATTGATGCAGTCCAACACATGTTGGTGTATGAAACTTCTAGTCTGTCATTGATCGCCTAGATGCAAGGAAACGGCGTTCTTGTAGTTTGAAAAATCAAAATTTTCTCCCATTCGGCCGAACTATGGCGGCGCGATGGGTTCGGGGTCCTCTGTTGTGCAACCATTTTTTCCAAACGAGCGATGAAGATGAAACAAAAATGCCATCGAAATGTCCTATATGTGGACTTGCATTGATCTCTCAGACGCAAAGAAGCAGCTTTCTTTCAGTTAGAAATATCAAAATTCTCTAGCTCCCTGTTACAATCAGTAGTGTATAAATAATGTCGAAAAAATTAACCAGTAATGTCGAAATCAACCAGTAATGTCGAAAAAATCGACCAGTAATGTAAAAATCCGTAATGTCGAAAAATTAACCAGTAGTGTCAAAAAGTGACGACCAAAATGAGGAGCACTAACACTTGTCGACGGGGGAGGGGGGTATAGCCGCCCCCCCCCCCCCCCCCCCGATGACACCCCTGGTCGTGTGCTTTAATGACTGACTATTATAATGTCAGTCACTACCCGATATTTGCTACATGTCTATCATCTAGTTCTACCAATTTGCTACGTGTCATTTTACATGCATCAATCAGTCAGTCTGCGTCATCCGCATGTACCCGCATGTACGTGGGGAGCACTATTAGCTCAATCGAGAAATTGCCTCGCAATTCAATTTGATGAATATCCGGGTTCTATACCTGACGAGGTCAGTTAAGTTGTGTCCTTGGGAATGACACTTTATCCCAGGTGCACGTTGACTTCGTGTGCCAAGCCACATGCCGAAATGACACGTGTATGGTACGCGTGCTTTAAACTAAGTGTCGTAAACGAATCAATCAACCAACCAATCAATCTTTGTATGTTGGTCTGCCTGTCTTTCCGTCATTCAGTTGTCTATCCACGTCTAGGGGATATTTTTCACACGCCACATTGCTATCTGTCTGTCTGGATTTCTGTCCGTCTGCCTGGATGCTGCTAACCTGCCTGCCTACACACTTGCAGCCCACATGTGGGCTGCAAGTTTGTCTGTGCGAGCGCTAAATACTAGACTAAATATTTCAGCGTCGTATCAATTCATTATCTATCCAGAGAGAGAGAGGGGAAGGAGGGAGAGAGAGAGGGAGGAGAGACAGAGAGAGAGTTGGACAAAGACATAGGGAAAGGGGGATAGGGAGAGAGCGATAGAGAGAGAAAGAAGGGGAGAGAGAGAAGGAGAGATAGAGGTATGGGCAAAGATAGATAGATAGATAGATAGATAGATAGATAGATAGATAGATAGATAGATAGATAGATAGATAGATAGATGGATGGATGCATGGACAAATAGAGAGAGAGAGAGAGATGAGGAGAGCTGGGCAAAGACAGAGGGAGAGGGGGATAGAGAAAGAGAATGATGGAGAATGATGGAGAGAGAGAGAGGGGGCAAAGGCAGAGGGACATGGGATAGAAAGAGAGGGGAGATAGATAGAGAGAAAGAGGAGAGAGAGAGGGAGCAAATATGATGGGATATGTTGGGCATATGAAAGAGGGAAATAATTGTTAAACATAAAATTCCATATTTACTGGGGTAACTGTGTTTAAACTTGCGCGAAAATGGTTAAAAGTCGATAAATATAGGCAAAAGTACAATTTGAGCAACCCGAAAAAATATTGAAATTTTTGCGATCGTCATTTTGGTCGTCACTTTTTGACACTACTGGTTAATTTTTCGACATTACGGATTTTTACATTACTGGTCGATTTTTTCGACATTACTGGTTGATTTCGACATTACTGGTTAATTTTTTCGACATTACTGGTCGATTTCGACATTACTGGTAAATTTATACACTACTGGTTGTAACACCCCCCCCCCCCCCCCCCCTCCCCATTATTTTTGTACATTCCCCTGTAACATTTCTTGGCCATGTCCGCCGGTTCTGAGAGGTAGGGAGGGGGTCGGGGGTCGCAAACAATTCTACAAGTGAAAAGTATACGGTATCATAATGCGAGACAATCAGGTTAGTGTCTGAGCATCTTGAATTGTGAAGGAAATTAAATTTGTTGTTTTCTTTCCTCAGCATCAGGCCACATAGAAGAAGACTTCTCTGATGCACTTAGTCCTTGATCAGTGAATGTCTTTGTGTTTGTGCTCAGACGGGTGGGGGATAACACTCCCTCCTCGGTGTCTTCCTTTTTCTCTCGCGTATGCTACCATTAACTGCAGAAGGAAGCGTCTATTTCACAAATGGGATGTTAACAATTCACTTACTCCGCGAATCCGCAGTTTCAACCAGCCAGAGCGTCAAGGTTTGATTATCTCCCTTGATATGCAATGCAATACAATTTTCCGTCGCTCGGACGGAGATTGCTGGTTATTATTTATGGCAAATTTAATAAAAAAAAAACCCAACTCAAATATGTTATCCAAATTAAAAATATCAAGAATTCATTGGGCGAAAAAAAAGTTAACACTACAAAACAGAGGTTGTTTCTACTCGCCTGTGATGTTGAACAATATGCAACTTTGACTGACGTTGCGGATAATTGAGATCAGGAGCAAATACGATGAAACTTTTACAGTTGTATTTTCTAGAATTGGATTTTCTACATTTTGATATAACTCACTAAAATTAATCATTAGCATTTTAAAAGATATGGCAATTTGCCAACTGGCAAATTGCACGATCTTTGAAAATGCTAAATGTGCATTTTAACCCATTCAAAGCCATTACTAAAAATACAATTCTAGAAAATACAATTGTGAAAGTTTTATAGTATTGACCCCTTTATACCTTTCGCAGTGCTTGGGCTAGGACAGGTGTGAAAAGTGATGACATAAAATCCGAAATTTCCATTACGGACTTCTTTTTATCATATGACTCGTCCGTTTTGTTCACTTCAAAACATTTGATATTGTGTTTTCATATTAATCAGTGATAAATAAAGCCTTCCGTCAATTTCATTGGTCAATTTCAAAACTAGACAATTTGATTGGCTGAACAAAATATAACTAGGCCACATTTTCATAATGTGCATACTTAGAGTTGGGAGCTTTCATTGGTCAATTTCAAAAGTGGACAATTTGATTGGCTAAACAAAATACAACTGAGTCACATTTGTATAATTTTAGTTGGGAGAGTTTACGTTATCTGTCCTATTTAGGATGGGTTATATTCTATTAATCTTTCACCTACAAGAAAAACGGCATTCGGTTTTTTTTTTTTTTTGTATATTTTCACTTTTTGCTTCCAAAACATAGGTTATGACCCCTCATTTGAACGAGCTCGACGAGCTCGTTCAAATGAGGGGTCATAACCTATGTTTTGGAAGCAAAAAATGAATTTTTTTAGTTATACGAGGATGTTTTTCCAAGTGTCGCATGCAACTCAAGTTAGGTGATGGGTTAAAAAGTCATACTAAGTGGCTAATTTGTGCGTGTGTGTCATATGATAAATAGAATATGAAATGAGTGTTTTTCTCATATAATATTTATGAAACTCGTCCTAAATAAATATTATATGAGGACAACATTATAAATAAATATAAATATTATATGAGAAAAACACTCATTCCATATCCTCTGTTTATATCTATGACCCCTCATTTGAACGAGCTCGACGAGCTCGTTCAAATGAGGGGTCATAACCTATGTTTTGGAAGCAAAAAATGAATTTTTTTAGTTATACGAGGATGTTTTTCCAAGTGTCGCATGCAACTCAAGTTAGGTGATGGGTTAAAAAGTCATACTAAGTGGCTAATTTGTGCGTGTGTGTCATATGATAAATAGAATATGAAATGAGTGTTTTTCTCATATAATATTTATGAAACTCGTCCTAAATAAATATTATATGAGGACAACATTATAAATAAATATAAATATTATATGAGAAAAACACTCATTCCATATCCTCTGTTTATATCTGAGACAATCCCATCATACAGCAGCTTCATTCGCTATCATGCTCTTGCAGTTCATTGTGCTACAATACAATCAGCGGCATCCCACCTTCGATGATGCTGATACATAAACTGGCAATGAGATCTTAACATGCCGCTTGTAAAATAACACCTATACATGTTACAGCCTACTTTGTAATAAAAGTTGCAAAATGTAATAATTATTACAACGTGAAACTACATGGGCGGGAAAAACGTTGCAAAATGTAATAATTATTACAAAATGCAACTACATGGACGGGAAAAACGTTGCATAATGTAATAAACCTTTTTTCAAGCGGGCAAACAGAAACTGATTCATGTTATCACACAAATATTAACATAAATTTGTATCTCTTTGATTCCATGAATGTCTTAGGATATATTATGTGCACTTCTACGTGTATTTGAACAGGTTTCATAAATTTTCGAACTCTTATTACAGAATGCAACACCACGGACTGGAAAAGGTTACAAACTGTAATAAATTTTACAAAATGCAAACACATGGACTGGAAAAATGTTGAAAAATGTAATAATTGTTACAAAATGCAACGAAATTGACTCGACAAGAGTTGTATTATGTAATAAACTTTTTTCTAGTGGAATTATCGAAAAAGTTTTCATCTGATTAATTCACTTACATGGACCCGCTCCATGTGTCAATCGGCAATATATTAAGCCCCCCCCCCCCCCCCCCCCCCCCCCCATTACCGTTTTCATTGATTTTGCAAATCTTTATTTTTCTGCTACTGGAAGTATAAAGTTGCTGAAAAGACACCGAGGTTCTTGCATAATTGGCGGATTATTCTCACCCATTGCGAAAATATACGTTGACCATATTGATATTTCTACATGTGAATACATTCACCATAGGTCTGCACTGCCAGGTGGACTACACTGTAAAAAAATACCGTAATATTTTACGGTCATATGACCAGCTGCTAATTTCCAGGCATATGACCGTTAGCGTTAGGGCAAACCGTAAAAAAAAATTCACTGTCATTTGCCCTGTATTCCCGTATTTTTTTTCACGGTTTGCCGTTATTTGTACGGTCATATGCCTGGATATTAGCTGCCGGACATTTGACCGTAAAAAAAATTTAACCATCATTTGCCTTATTTTCCCATAAAAATTATCATCAAAATAATTACGGTCAATATGACCGGTGGCAGTGTTCCAGCCATATCACTCTAACACTGCCACCAGTCATATTGACCGTAATTACGGTCAAAATGACCGGTGTCAGTGTCCCGGCCATAACTTACCGTTATGGCTGGAACACTGACACCGGTCATTTTGACCGTAATTTAATTCCAGCCATCATTAACCGCGTTTTACCTTGGACCAATAAAAGCATGTGGGTTTGCCGGCCATAGCGGAGATCCGTGGCCACAAGCCATAAGATCCATCGAATATCGGTGACGCAGTACAAACAGTCTGCTATTCTGCATGATTACCGAAACAATTATACGCATAAAAAATTGACGTTGTTTAATTTTCATGTCCAAGACGTGCAGTGAACATGATTCACTTGGCCACAAACTTACAAACTGATAGTAATACGTCGTTGTTCGTCTTCAAAAACATCGGGCATCCTTCTTGGAAATGGCGACTTCCAGAGTGGCATACAGCAAAGCCGATCCCATGATTCACCATTTTTACCTCCGTGCGACGTAATTGGATAGCGTGACGGGAAAAATACGTTCATTTGATCAAATTCGCGGGTTTTTCTACGGCAACACCGTTAAAATTAATTAACGGCCTCGAGACCGTAGTATTTGACAGTCATCTGACAGTAGTTAACCGTAGAATTACGGTAACGTTTTACAGTGTAGTCTGAACATACTTTGTTGATGCGACATTCAACACCCCACCTCCACCATCCGACTAGCGTTGAGATTTGACATTTTCAACCTGACTTGACCGGATCATAACCGATTAAGCATAATAACAAATTGCCACCAGACCTCGTAGGTCTGCGATTTATAGAAATGTCACTCTTTAAGATATAAGGTGTACAAATCGCGGACCAACATGTTCTCTGTCTGGTGGACGTAGAGATTTGCTATATGAGTATTGCTTTTTCTAGGCCTCAACTTACCGTTATTTATGTACTTATTGGGGTTTTACGACACTTGCAACAGCCAGTGTCATATCGTATCGGGTAGTTTATGGGGGGAGAAAGCTGGAGTACCGAGATAGAACCACCGAACAGCAGCGAGTAAATGTCAGACTCTCCAACGTACTAACTTGAGTTAGCATTGGTTGAAGGCGTGTGTACCATCGGCGTGTCATACGTCTTAGCACACTTTGCCTCCGTGATCCCACATAAGTAATCGGGATTAAGTGTCTTGCTCAAGGACACAAAGCGAGTGACACGAACCCAGCTGCCATGGTGTAATTACTTACCCTCTCACGATATATACTAGTCAGAACACACAAGCTAATGTGTGTATGAATAAAATCATTAAAATGTTCCTGATAATTGCCAGCGTATGTGCTTCTTGGGAAAGGTGGGAGTGGAGTGGCGCGAGCCCCACTTAGATCCTAAATTACTTATATAATGTTTTCAGGACAGACGGGAACAAGAGAACCGAGAAGGACGCCAAGACACAAAGAGCCACCCGCCTAGAGGACGGGGAAATAAAGAGGAATGAGGCCATAGCACCCATCCGCCCTTTGGAGTTACCGAGGCGAACCACAGGCGTCCTCTACTCGCGACTCGGGCTACGGTGTCCAGACCCTAGACCCCCTCATGCGACATAACGCGGAGTGGTGAAGGAAACTGACATTGTCGTCACTCATCAGGACAGTCGCCAACTAGGCTTATGTCGGTCGATATGTTACGGTCAATGTGTCAAACTAGTCATTTGGCTAAATTATTAAAGCAGTCAGTCATTTGGCCAAAAGGACTTTGAACGTCAGTCATTTGGCCAAATATCTAAATTTTCTAGTTATTTGGCCAAATGACTAAAATAACTAGTCAGTCATTTGGCCAAATGCCTAAACATAATACTAAAAGAAGACCTCTCGGCTTGCAGCCTGCACCTCTACCTACTGAGCTACCGCGCCACCACCAATTTAGAGTGCGGTACGTGATAATTTTAAGAAGTTGGGAAGCCCATGTGTCACGACTATTACATGTATTTACAGTAAGGCCGCCGTGGACTGGTCACTTTCCACGGGTGGGCAGTATCTCCACAGACGTAGTAATATTACATCCCGAACACTAATTGTAGGAAAAATCATCAAAAATTTAATTAATGAAGCACCAGGTATAACCCGTTCCTTCGATAATTAAAATTTTACTGATGATGATTTTTATTACCTGATAGTCGCATGCCACTCCAAATGTACTGTATCCACAACTGAGTTTCTAAGTACTCCGGATTTTTTTCAACTGTAATCCAGTTTGACTACCAGTCCAACATCATCACCAGGGCGTGCCTTGATGTAATTGGTATATTTGATAAGCCGGGACTTAAGCTACCACAATCAGCACTGGGGTTAACAAACCCTCTCTGCTAATCATTCATCGTCTCGGTGCCCCTGTATACAACGCATGCCCCGAAGTATTCCCACAACTGTAAACATTGTTGCCAAGTTCAGGTTACCACCGCGGAGCAATACATGGGGTGGGGGAGGAAGAAACTGTGGATTTTTATGTAATAAGACTTCACTCCTTTGTAGTGGGACTTCACAAATCCAAGACCAGGCCTGGCATTTTCAGGAGAGCGATTTATTCGCTCGCCTACTGCTCGCCTTAAAAAACTGAGGAGGGCGAAAAATATCCCTCCTAGCCTTAGAAAATAATGATTACCACAACAGCCTATTCCTAAAACCCACAGGTTCCAGATCTCTGCAATTTTAGCGGTCTCTGCAATATGGCCACACTGCCCCTCCCACACCTCCGGGCCTTACCAAGGCCCGGAGGTGCGGGAGGAGCAGTGTATTCGTCTCACAGAGACTACCTGGTCAGCAACACCAAATAAAATGTACAAAGCCCACTAGGCAGAATTCATTAATAGTACAACTTCATTTTGCCACTTTTAGCTTTTGTAAGCTTGAGGAGAGCTAATCGCTCCCCTAGTCCATGTGAGGAGAGCGATTTTTAGTCTTCCTGCATTTTTAGGAATGCCAGGCCTGCAAGACAAAGATCTTCACACATCAAAGACAACGACGGGCTGTGAACCTTGTTGAGTCTAGTCGTGAATTATATGGTCACCAAACAAGATATCATTAGCTGCAAGCTTCCTGTCGAATGCCTTCATCACACAGCAATTTGTCTACTGTTATTTATGTCTATTATAATGTGTATTGCTTTATCCTGCATTGCTACTTTTTTATGCCATTCTATTTTGTAATGTATACATTTAACATACTTGAAAATTTGCAAGCTTTCATTTGTACACAGAATAAAGAAAATCACACAATATAGTATTTGTGGTATTTCACTTCAAACTGCTATTCACGAGTCAACAAGTGAACAATCACTGCACTGTCTACTGCGGTGGTGTCTGCAAACGGAGTCGGTTAACTCCTTACCTGTGGTGTCAACATATTTAGTGTAGTTATATTAACTTTCACTGAAGTCACACAATTGAATATAATCTGAATAATTCTAAATGAAACATGTTAAGTTAGGGTTTGAGTCTCCTAGAAACTAAATATTAATTATCAACTGTCTCACTTTTAAAGGGATAATAAGCCGCTAATTTAAGCCTTTACCCAACGTAACAATCAATACTGGCCAGCGCTAGTCACAAAATTAACCAATAAATTTTCATTACTTTTTCATTTTTTTCACAAAAACATACCTTATGACCCCTCATTGGAACGAGCTCGTTTCAATGAGGGGTCATGAACTATGTTTTTGACGGCAAAAATTGGAAAAATTAGTTATTCAAGAATTTTGTTTGTAATTGTCGTCTGCTTTTCATGTCAGGTAAAGGGTTAAACAAGAGATCGCCTCTCTGATTTTGCTTGTATGTGAATGTGCGTGAAAAACACCGCATGTAATAAAGTATGCGACAGAAGCTACGCGACATAACTGAAACCTGTTATAAACAAACATTATTACCACTTTACCGGGCGTTCCCGAGTGGATTAACAATGTTTTCACGGGAGATCAAAAGCCGTAATTATACAATAACATGATTTTACTGGGCATTACGGTCTATTACCAGCCAAGTAGAAATAGTTGACAGCCCGAGGGCCTATGAGAGGCTAACGCGTCGCCGGCAAAACTCAATTTGCGACAGTAAAACCATCGTTTACGGCCCCAAACAATCAAATACAACATAGTTATCCCCTAAATATAATGCTTGAGACTCTGTGTGTTCTTATGATTTGTTACTGATATGATACTCTCTGGATTAATTCCACCCTAGAAAAGTGTGGTTATTGCAGAGGCCCTCACGCTGTGGCAGGTATATGTCTGTGAAAGTCCAGCCTGCTTCGGTATTGTTTGCATTATATTACAAAGTGCATTTTTACCTATAGCTTGATTTCTATACCATTTATCATTTGGTCTTTGAAATAATCGTTCACATTTCTCATTCAATTTTGATACCATACATCTTCTGGGAATTATAGTTTATTTCAGACTGTCTATTGCCCCCCTCCCCTGGTAATTTTTTGTGACTTCAGTTTGCAATTGTTCCACATATTCAACTTCGTCTGAATCCTTGCCAATGCCAAAAGTTTCTTTACTCATAGATGCCCAGCCTTCTCGACCTCTCCTACCAAAACTGTAACAAAGATAAAACCAGGCTGCATCAATGCAATTACTGGTGAGGTGTGGAAATTAGCAAAATAACTGCCTAACTTCTGCATATCACGTTCGCCGATGCATGGTTTATGCTTGGGTTTAGGATTCCCACTTCTAAAATAAAGTTTGCAGCGTGCTTCAACCATTTTATTAGAGGAAATGAATTCTCTGTCCTTCATAATGTTTATGGCCCTACTTACTACTTACTGGGGCAGACGTAATCGTTCGATATATGGCTGCACGGATGCATGTTAATGTAGAAGGGGTCAAACTTGTACCAGGCTTCTTCGGTTTAACCTCTGCATAAAATTTCCTAAGCAATTCATTTAAATCGTGTGGACTGATGGTTTCAAAATCACAAATTTATTTCCGCTTCTCTACCCATTCCATAAACCTTCGCAAACCATACAAAGTTGATTTTGATGTACTGTCCGGTCTAGCGCTATTTTCAAGGAAATTCAGTTGCTCGTCAGTGAAATCACTTGAATGAGACATTTTGACAGATATGTGCATGTGTCGTCTGTTTGTTTACTAATATCACGTGACCTAATCAATTCCGAGAAAGCGTTACCGAGAGCGTGAGGAAAACGAAAATGGCGAACTTGGAAAAACAATTATAATACCGAGATTTACCCAATAAATAACCAGTAGTAGGCAAAAATAGGAGCATACACTGATCTACCTTTTAGTATTAATCCTCCCCACCGACGAAACTGTTTATTTATCAATCAATCACTTACTAATGGAGAAGTAAAAACAACAGACTTTTAGGGCATTTATTTCCGTTGTTAGGGCGAACTCCATTTAAACTGGTTGTTCACGAGAAGAACGATGCAGCCGTGTATTGCTGGTACAACAAGGACAGAGAATAGTGGGAAAAACGAAAAGTCAGAGAGTCACGTGACAACTGTGCACTTGGCGGATAATGGAATGACGTTTTCATTATTCGCCAAGTACACAGTGCGACGTGCATTGTGCAGTTTGATTGACCCCAGAAATGTTGTTAATGCACTAGGGAACGCTCTGCTATATGGTAATAATATAACAATACCACGAGTTTGGAGGGCGTTACGGTTTATTACTAGCCCGAGAGGAATGAATAAAGGCCCGAGGGTTTATTACCGGCCCGAGAATCGAGGGCCGTTAATAAGGCAGAGGGCTGTTGTTGATCTTCATTCAGCAAGCGCCGCGTCTGAATAGTCTGTGTCTACAAGCTTCCCCACCCCCCCCCCCCCCTCCATTCACAATCTTCAAGTTTTACGTTTCACTCATCAAGCAAGTAACAGGTAATTTTTGATGTAGCCAGTTCAAGTTTGGGAATTGAGAAGGAAGAGCGTTTGCAGTAGCAAGTAGAAGGGGTCAAGGGGAACGGCGTTCCCCCAAAAGCATCACTGGCCTTGCCTCCCCACCGACTCACAAACGCATGCACAAATGCCCGCAGTGGGTTTTCTAGAAAGGTTTTTCCTTTTTTTCCCCTGGGAAAGATTTTTGTCGAGACCCCCGAGATATCTTTATCGGCCAAGTGCTTCGTCTGAATAATATGTGTCTACAACGAGCCTCGCCGCTCCATTCCCCCCCCCCCCCCCCCCCACCTCACTCCCCGTTTTAATCAGCATGTAGTGGGCCTAATACACTATTATGATTAATGTTGTTCAACATTAAATTTAAATGTTGTCAATGTCACGATTCGTAACTGGCAGTGTAAAAAAGAAATGCAATAGAATTTCCTTTTTTTTTATACAGGGCATGAGATCACTCTCACACCTCCCTGTCTGTCATATAGGCCTATAGCCTAGATCTAATACTCTTTCCGCCCGCCTATACATATTCCTTTCAAAGCTTCCTGAATTTTCAGCTTCGGACAACAAGCTAGCGCTGTCTTAAATTAATCACCAGATTTTTATTAAAATTCGGATAAGTTGGTTGTGCCTTGACAATAGATAAAACTCGAGGTCAGGGGTGCAACAATTGTTTTGCAGGAAAGGCTCTTACATTACAGCCCACATCTATTCTTCTGCTCTGTCGTCTGCAGCACACAAGAACAACGCAGTGCGTAGTTTCGTTTTCCGGGTTAACTTTTGTACAACCTAACAACGAATTGTCACGCCATCGTTGTTGTTCCAATGGCGTCGAGTCGCAGGCAAAAAAGTCGAACGGAGAGTTTTTTTTATCAAATAAAGAAACCGTAGAACGATGATTTGATTATTAATTTATGATAAACAGGAAGTTAAATACCTTGTGGATAGCTGTACAAGAAAACTGTGTTGATGAATCTTTGTTCAATGGACGAATTCACAAATGAACTGGGACGGGGGTATCGGTCAGGGCAAAAAGCTTTCATTACTTGTCTTTTTTATACAGACTACTTATGTGTAACACGGGGTCAGGACTGACGTGGTGCATTCATTGCTATCGGTGAAAAAGTTGTTGCAGCTACAACTTCCAGTAACTGTGGTAGATCACGTGACGTACTGGGCCAGCGGGCGCTAATGGATTTCGATTTTATTAGCGCCCGGTGGCCCAGTAGGACGTTAACGGATGGAACGAGAAATTAAATCCAACATATTTCACATCAGAAACAACCCCTGTGTCAGGGCAAAGCCAGCCTAAATATAGGGGCAAGGGGCCTCATATATAAAGATAGTGTAAGTTCAAAAGATATTCCGCATCAAGGCGAAAACCCTACGTGAATTTCACTTCTCTGTGAAGCTGGACATGGAAAAAACACACGTGGTGTATATCCAGCTTCAGGGCAGGGACCCAGGGGAGAAACGGTATGTTAGATAAGGTCTAATCTCATTTAATTTATACAGTAGTCGCGAGTCTTACGAGACGTAATCGGTTGGTGGCAGGATATCGTCACGGCCAATTGAGAAACGAGATTCTAAAAGATAGAAATGTCTGTCATGACAATGACTGGCAGAAACGAATCGAATCGGTTTTCTCGACAAGTGAAATCACCGTTAAGTCACGCGCGAGATGACTTGTATTGATTCTGCCTCGATATACGTCATCTCCCACCGTTTTGACGGATAGACAGATGAGCGTCCGTCCACCTGACAGTTTAGGGTAAAAAGTATATATACCTTGAAGAGCAGAGCATTAGACACACTTGGGGTCACACACACGTTGATGAAGTCCAGGACAGGCGGACTCTGTCTCCTGGCATAGGGGTACCTTCGATCACAGGACCCTGAAACGGCTGGAATCGCCAGACGGGGCATTCCACGATTGATTTAGCTTAAGGTGGCTACAGTGCCAAATTCGTTGAGAAGGAAAAACCCAAGGTGAAACGTTAAAGTTTAGATTGTCGAGTAGCAGGTATCAGCCTGCAATAGTCAGAAGTGTAGGTTAATTGTATTGTGCATATTAACCCTTTGAAGCGTCAGACTGATTGCGTTGCGAGTAGTTTGTTTTGCTGTCGAAGCATCGTAATACCGACTGGAGATCGGTGTGAGTGACAATTTCGCCCTAGCACAAAAAGGGGCATTTGTGAATCGTGAATTCAACCAGGAACAGTGAACATTTCAATAGGACTTTCACGGAGGACTTTCAAAAGGCACATAAGGTATGAGTAGACAATATCTGACCCAAATCAGAAGTAGGGTGGCTTTATAGATGACAAACATTGCTGGTCGGAACCCTCCGACAGCCAGAGGTACAGTTACGCGCAGACGTTGACATTTGAGCCTAAGCGGGTGAAGCTTTTATGGCGAGCTCACGGTAATAACATTTCAGATTTGTGAAGCTCTTATGGCGAGCTCACGGCAGTAACATTTCCCGTGTGTAGACTATAGTGCCAGTACAGGGCTATAGAATGATTATATAATTGTTGAGAGTTGTTTAACCCTAGCAACCCATTTTCTGTGAAAAGAATCGAATTGTTGATTGTTGAAATATTGAAACGGCTTTATTTTTATGTGTAAATAAAAGAATCGTTGTTACTTTAAATCATTCTTTCCATTACGCAGCCTGAAGTGATTAGGAATCACACCTAACGGATATCGAACCTATCTTAGGCCAATTTGGCAGAGGAGAAATCACAGCGCCGGTCGAACTCAGCTCCCAGCGCCGAGTTCGCGGCACCAGGATTCCGACTCTCCACGCCGGTCTAATTTTCCCTCAATTTCATCAGCGGGACTAAATAACCCCACGTCAGCCCAGGCCTTACGGGGCCTCAGGTGTCCTGACATTGATTGGCGAGCGCTAACCAGGATATTTCTAAAAGGTAAAAAATGGCTATATGGAAATTTTGTTTTATTTTAACGGCGGTTCTGTTTATGTTTTGACGCGTTCGGTCAGCTGATGCCGTTCAAGGGTTTAATATCGCAATACAGGAGTCCCCAATAGGATACTTAATAGCCACCAGGATTCCGACTCTCCACGTCGGTCTAATTTTCCCGCAATTTCATCAGCGGCACTAAATAACCCCACGTCAGCCCAGGCCATACGGGGCCTCAGGTGTCCTGACATTGATTGGCGAGCGCTGACCAGGATATTTCTAAAAGGTAAAAAATGGCTATATGGAAATTTTGTTTTATTTTAACGGCGGTTCTGTTTATGTTTTGACGCGTTCGGTCAGCTGATGCCGTTCAAGGGTTTAATATCGCAATACAGTAGTCCCCAAGAGGATTCTTAATAGCCACTATAACCGCAGTAGGTTTCAGAATATTTGGGGCGTTTAATTACGTTAAATTACACAGGTAAATTAGGATTAAGTGCCATATTTTTTTTCTTTCTTTCTTTTCCTTCTTCATTCTTTCTGACGAGTGTTGAAGATAGAAAGAAAAAATCAAAATGGATGTTGTTACACCCCTCGCCCAACTGGTATCATTAGGCAAGGAAATGGGCCTTGAGGGGGCCGAACTTCATAAGTTCGTTAAAGATGAGCAGAAACGTGAGGCTAAGGAAATTGCCTTACGTAATGACGCAAGGGAGAGAGAAGCCCAATTAGAACGAGAGCGTGAGAAAGACGCAAGAGAGGCGAGGGAGAGAGAAGCCCAATTAGAACGAGAGCGTGAGAAAGACGCAAGAGAGGCGAGGGAGAGAGAAGCCCAATTAGAACGAGAGCGTGAGAAAGACGCAAGAGAGGCGAGGGAGAGAGAAGCCCAATTAGAACGAGAGCGTGAGAAAGACGCAAGGGAGGCAAAAGAGAGAGAGATGCAATTAGCAAATGAGGCGAGAGAGAGGGAAGCCCAATTAGCAAGGGAGGCAAGGGAGGCAGAACAACAGAGGCACGAGAGAGAATTAGATCTCCTCAAGAAAGTCGGCGCTCAAGGGACGGGAGTGCAGGGGTAGCAATTCATGCCCCACGCCCCCACCTCGCTCATTTTAATGAAAACACGGATGACTTGGACTCGTACTTGGAGAGGTTCGAGCGTTTTGCCTCCAGTCAAATGTGGCCAGAAGACACATGGGCTATGTGCTTGAGCCCTTTGTTGTCAGGTAAAGCCCTCGAGGCTTATACCAGTATGCCTCCTGCACTTCTTAACGACTACAGTGAGCTGAAGAATGCCATCCTTCGGAGATAACAGCTCACTGAAGAAGGATTCCGGACCAAGTTCCGATAAATTAAGCAGGAGAAGGGAGAAACAGTACCTCAGTATTTTGCCCGAGCTAGGCGGTACTTTGACCGCTGGACTGATCTCGCAGAAGTGAATGAGTCATATGGAGCCCTGCGAGATCTATTTCTCCGGGAGCAGTTTTTAACTACATGCTCCAAGGAGTTGGGCCTGTTCATCAAGGAAAGGGGTCTGCCCACCTATGATGAGATGGCAACTGTGGCAGAACGCTACATCGAGGCCCACGGTGGGAATGTAAACGCAACCAAATCGGCTAGGGGTGGAGCAAACGGGTTGGCAATGGCACCTGTAAGGCAACACCACCCCAATGCTCCTGCGTCGCAGGCCAGCCGGAATGGGAACGCCCCCAAAGACACAACTTGTTTTATCTGCAACAAGCGGGGTCATATTGCCAGGGACTGCTGGCAGAAGCAGGTTAGGACCACTGGGAACATTAGACCACCTCAGCAGGGGGCCGGGAACGCAGCACCAAGGGGTTGGAAGCAAGGTGACCGCGTAGATCCAGGGCCCAGTAGACAGACGGCAGCGTTCTGTCAAACTATCGGTCCAGAACACAGTCCCGTCCGGGAATGTATACAAGAGGGAGAATTAAGGCTGGGAGGCGGGGAGGTTGTCCCGATAATAAGTGGCATGTGTGAGAGGCTCACAACTTCGCAGGAGAAGGTTAATATGCCAGTGTACCCAGGGTATGTGGGACAAAGGGAGATCCGTCTGCTCCGGGATTCTGGGTGCTCCTCTGCAGCGGATAGAAGGCAACTGGTTGACGACAAGCAATTGTTGGGGTGCGACCATTTGTGTATTTTGATAGATGGGACCGTTAGAAGGTTCCCCATTGCGAGGATAACGGTGAATACCCCATTTTATTGTGGCGAAGTGCAAGCCATGTGCATTGAATCACCTGTGTATGACCTGGTCATAGGTAACATTCCAGGGGTGAGGGCAAGCCCTGATGAGTTATGGTCCAGAAGTAGGGGGCCAAGTGAGGGCCCAACGAGGGCAAAGGAAGTTCAAGTCGGTGGGCAAGGACCCCCGGCGGTTGCACTCGGTAACGTATCGAGTAAGGAAGGGAAGGTTCCCAGGGAGAACCAATCCGATTGTCCAGGGGGTGGCCCCTACACGACGAAGGGTCGGAAAGATTCAGGAGGGACGACTCCTGTCCAATTGGGGAGAAGGGGCCGCAGGCGGTCCAGGCTAAACGCCAAACAGCGAGGGAACCCAATGGGGTCATTGGGGAAAGACCCTCAAGCAAGTTTATGTAGGGGAGTTGAGCGCCCCAAGAAGTCAGTGTCAGTCGTGTGGAGAGGGGAGGCCAGACCACACAAATGGCTGGGCAAACTCCCCCAGAATTGAGAGGGCACGGGTCAACACAAGTTGAGTGTGTTAAAGTGGATGGGACCGCTAAGATGGGCGCCCAGGGGGCCGAGGAAAGGGTCCACAAATCAAAGGAGAAGCATCCTAGGTGGCGGAGACCACGCAGTGAGTGCCGGGGGCGCACAGCGCCCAAGGTGCGCAAGAAGTCGTCGCAATGGACCGGGGGGGGGGGGTCGACGGCACAAGGGCCAAGGACGGCCGTGTCGTTCGAACGAAGGTAATCGCCGGGAGGAGTGAGCCTGGGGGATATAGCTCCAAGGGAAGCTCTTGGGAATGCGACAATGACAGGGTATGGGGACCCTGATGGAATACCCGTAGAAATAACGGGGCGAGAAGTAGGGGTGTGTCAATGGTTACCCAAGGGGATACTGGGAACCGGGCCCCTACCAATGGTCGGTGGTTATAAAGAAGCAATAGTTGGGTGGCTGTGGGCCTGGTGTCTGGGACGGGGGCTCCAGTCGCAAATATTTTTGGTGGATGAGGTGATGAGTTTCGTAAACCCGGTGTTAAGGCACGGAAGAAATTTTCTTATTTTAATATTATTATTGCTCTGACTGCTGACTAGAGTTGGTTGTGAGTGCGAATGTGAGACACACTTCCCCGTCCGTCGCGTTTGCGTGGACGGGGAGCCTGTGTGTCGAGTTTTGTAAGTATGGGATGCACAAACCCGGTGTTAAGGCCCGGGGAAACCGCGCTTGTTTTTATTGACGAGAGTTTGTTGTGAATGTGAGGCACACTAACCTCGTCTGTCGCAAAGGCGCGGTCGGGAAATCTGTGTGTTGAATGTGTGAGTGTGTGAGGCACAATTTTAATCCCCTGGTTGAGCTTTGCGAGGGTGAGGCTCAACATAATGCAGGGGTCGTTTGCCCCTTCACAAGACATACGGGAATGGGAGGTGAAGTTACACTCCGTTGGAATTAACCCATCTGACGCAAAGGCGCGGACGGTGTTACTCGTCGGAGTGAGTGCCAAGTGAACTGTTTGCAAAATGGGCGAATGTGTATAAAAATGTGTATGTTTAGGTGTAAATATATAGTATTAGAGAGAGAGAGAGAGTGCTGCAAATCTAAGGATAAGGCTACTCTCCATATGTAAACCCGCAAGACGGGAGCATGTGGTGGCGTGTATGTCGTGGGAATCGACATGGCGGACGCATGAGCCCGGTCATGAGCCCCAGGACCACTGGGGTACAGTTTTGTAGTCTTGAACATGATGGGTAGATTGTAAAAAGGTGTGAGAGGCGAGCGTGCGTGGCTTTGCCCCTTGTGTTTTAAGAGATACACAGGGTGTTTCTCTCGGGAAGGGAGTTGTCAGAGCAAAGCCAGCCTAAATATAGGGGCAAGGGGCCTCATATATAAAGATAGCGTAAGTTCAAAAGATATTCCGCATCAAGGCGAAAACCCTACGTGAATTTCACTTCTCTGTGAAGCTGGACATGGAAAAAAACACACGTGGTGTATATCCAGCTTCAGGGCAGGGCCCCAGGGGAGAAACGGTATGTTAGATAAGGTCTAATCTCATTTAATTTATACAGTAGTCGCGAGTCTTACGAGACGTAATCGGTTGGTGGCAGGATATCGTCACGGCCAATTGAGAAACGAGATTCTAAAAGATAGAAATGTCTGTCATGACAATGACTGGCAGAAACGAATCGGTTTTCTCGACAAGTGAAATCACCGTTAAGTCACGCGCGAGATGACTCGTATTGATTCTGCCTTTATATACGTCATCTCCCACCGTTTTGACGGATAGACAGATGAGCGTCCGTCCACCTGACAGTTTAGGGTAAAAAGTATATATACCTTGAAGAACAGAGCATTAAACACACTTGGGGTCACACACCCGTTGGTGAAGTCCAGGACAGGCGGACTCTGTCTCCTGGCTAGGGGTACCTTCGATCACAGGACCCTGAAACGGCTGGAATCGCCAGGCGGGGCATTCCACAATTGATTTAGCTTAAGGTTGATAGGCGGCTACAGTGCCAAATTCGTTGAGAAGGAAAAACCCAAGGTGAAACGTTAAAGTTTAGATTTTCGAGTAGCAGGTAGGTTAATTGTATTATGCATATTAACCCTTTGAAGCGTCAGACTGATTGCGTTGCTAGTAGTTTGCTTTGCTGTCGAAGCATCGTAATACCGACTGGAGATCGGTGTGAGTGACAATTTCGCCCTAGCACAAAAAGGGGAATTTGTGAATCGTGAATTCAACCAGGAACAGTGAACATTTCAATAGGACTTTCACGAAGGACTTTCAAAAGGCACATAAGGTATGAGTTGACAATATCTGACCCAAATTCTCGAATGGAATGGTTTAAACGCACCGAAGGCGCACAGGGAGAGTATGGGGAACAAGCCCCTCTGACCCGAATCAGAAGTACGGTGGCTTTATAGATGACAAACATTGCTGGTCGGAACCCTCCGACAGCCAGAGGTACAGTTACGCGCAGACGTTGACATTTGAGCCTTAGCGGGTGAAGCTCTTATGGCGAGCTCACGGTAATAACATTTCAGATTTGTGAAGCTCTTATGGCGAGCTCACGGCAGTAACATTTCCAGTGTGTAGACTATAGTGCCAGTACAGGGCTATAGAATGACTATATAATTGTTGAGAATTGTTTAACCCTAGCAACCCATTTTCTGTGAAAAGAATCGAATTGTTGATTGTTGAAATATTGAAACGGCTTTATTTTTATGTGTAAATAAAAGAATCGTTGTTACTTTAAATCATTCTTTCCATTACGCAGCCTGAAGTGATTAGGAATCACACCTAACATAAATCGAACCTATCTTAGGCCAATTTGGCAGAGGAGAAATCACAGCGCCGGTCCAACTCAGCTCCCAGCGCCGAGTTCGCGGCACCAGGATTCCGACTCTCCACGTCGGTCTAATTTTCCCGCAATTTCATCAGCGGGACTAAATAACCCCACGTCAGCCCAGGCCTTACGGGGCCTCAGGTGTCCTGACACCCTGTTTGCCAGATTGGCGAGTACATAATTTATTTACTCCTCCCTATAACCACTATAACAATCTACACTTCACTTCAGTGATATTCAGTTTATTGACAATGACCTATCGAAAATAGTCACATGACACGAATTACGCCCCATGTTTTGCTGGCGCCTCGTTTCAACTGAAACGTTCGGGTCAACGAAGGGCAAAATTATTCTTCATAAATTGAGGGCAAAAAATGGTTTTGGTGCACAAATCTATCGATATCCCGTTGATCGGTCTGTGTGGAGGTGAGTACTATCCTCTAACATTTTAATCTTATTTCATGTTTCGTCTCCGATGCTGGGCTTACAACAGAGTTTATGTTTTGCGCTTTCGACGTAAACATTGGCGTAGATAAGCGCACAGTTCGTGACAGGACTTCTAGTTTTAACTGTAGGTACATTCCATTCTGGCTACGATGTCAAAGGAAAGTATAATTAAGCACACCAAAGGTTAAATTCTACCCTGAGTGGGATTTACGCAAGGTACATTTATTGTCCCCCCCCCCCCCCCCCCACACCCCTTTAGTTGTAATCAACATGGTGGACACTTGTTTAAAATGTGTTTCCCAATCAGAAGTGTGTGTGTTTCCTATTCAGAAGTGCCGGTGTTTCCTATTCAGAAGTGCGTATTGTTCCTCTTCAGAAGTGCGTTTTATGCCACGATTGCTGTGTGTATGCAGCGTTACCCGATACATTACAGACAATGAGCGCTGCTGAATTGGATACACCACGCGGGGATTCCGACCTACGTGTATGAAAGTCATGTTAGAACACCTCTGATTTGTAGTCAAATATCTGATTGACGCTATGACACGAATGAAATGCTTCGACACAAAACGGCCTCATACAAAAAAGTAAACAGATCGACGAAGGTGATATTTTTAATAATTTTTTTTTTATAAAAAATATCAGCTACGCCCACTTAATTCAAGTTTAATGGTGTGGTAAATACAGAACACAACTTGGGTAGAATACGAGAGACAAGAATCAACTACCCTTTTTGGAGTTTACACCGCTCTTGAACTACAAGAAAAGCTCCATCTTAGGCAGTTGATTCCGTCCCCATTACTCCAATATCGCAGTGTTCTGTCTTAAGACTCAATTAGAGGCGGACTTGCCGTGTGGTCTAACGGTAGAATTCCCGGTGGGCCCCTCTATTGGGTGGCCCCTGGTGCCCCCAAAAGTGATGCAACCCAAAACCTGTTGGTGCCTGAAATTTGGTGAAAACACCTAACAGACGAAATGGTTCTGATTGCATAGGATGCCGGTATATTGCCATCGGCAGTCCACATAGAGAACATTTCGATATACCAGCTGTCTCGTCTGCCACCGATAACTCAGATGCAAGGAAACAGCATTCTTTTAATTTTAAAAATCAAAATTTTCTCCCATTGGGCCGAATTAACGTCGGCCCTATGGGTTCGCGCACCCCCTTCCCCCACACCCTGCTCATACTATTCTTGCCTAATGAGAGATGAAGGGAAAATGCTATCGCAATGTCCTCTACATGAAATATCATTGATCGCTCATATGCAAGGGAGCAATGTCCGTTCAGTTTGAAATATCAAATTTTTTCCCCGGGGCACGCCGTGATGCATCTCCTGGCCCAGTCCGCCCCTGGATTCAATGATCTATCTTCGCGCAACGTGTGTGTCTTTTCACTTCAAATACTTCTAAAATGGTCTCACTTCTCAACGATAATATCAAAGACCTTCAACTGTCGTAGTCTTTTTCCTGCAAAAAGCTATTGTTCTAGGTCATGATAATGTATTTATTTATTTATTTATTTATTTATTTATTTATTTATTGTGTTTAAGGTCACATAATTATGCACAATGGTTAATCGTGACCGTGACAGTTTTACGGGTGGGGGAAGTCGGAGTACACGGAGAGAACCACCGAGCAACGACGAGCCGCTGCTGTCAGCTCCCCAACACCGTAAATCTGAACTCTGCACTGCAGCACAGGCAGGGCTAGATTGGTTGGAGACATGCGCACCATCGACGTGCAGTACACCTTAGTACACAGCGGGAGCGTCATCGTGTCTCCATGTAGACAATCGGGGTTAAAAGGGCACAACGCCGGAGTGCGAATCAGTCGCAGAAATGGCCACCCATCCAACTACTAACCACGCTTGACGTTGCTTAACTTCGGTGATCTGACGAGAACCGGTTACCGCGCCGCCACCGCGCCCCCATGCAGGGACCGACCTGGGCATGCGCCAGTGCGTATTTGGTTCTGAAACATCAGGACCTGGCCCTTAAATCTCAGAAATAGGCTTCTCAGTTGGCGCGTAACTTCTCAGATCATATTTTGATATTCTTTCGATGGATAATCGAGACAGACACTCTTACATGTATTATATATATGATCATCATTTATCATTGTTGTAGAGTGCTTAAGTTAATACTTCAAGTCTTAATTACCAAGCATTAATCTTCACTGTGGTTTCTGATCAAGTCTTGGCTGCCTAAATAGGCAGCCAAGACTTGATCAGAAACCACAGTGAAGATTAATATTTGCTATAGTGTACTACATGAAAATGATGAGAGCTATTAGATACTTGCAGTGTGTGTTACAAGCAGCAGTTTGACTCCGTAAGTTGAAATCTGGCGCATGAATTGAAAAAATAGGCTCCGAGGCTAGAACGTATTTTAAATAGTCCTGATCGGTCCCTGTCATGATAATGTATATTTTTTTCAAAAAGGGTGACCTCAACCTGTGTGATCAGTTTTCGAGGAGTGCAGGTAAAAAAAGGGTATCTTTCTGAATCGAATGATCGCACATGTGGTTGCTACCCTCAATACAAATTTGTATCTTGTCAAGACGTTTTTACTTCTAGAAATACGTTCCTGTTGTAAGATAAAGGCTGGGTATATATTCATTATCGTGACCATGTGCATTTTCTGTAATTTGTATCAGATTCGAGGTCGTGTTTACAATCGGACCGCAACGAGCCCGTCAGGGCGAGTTGTGATCCGATTGTAAACACGACCGAGAATCTGATACAAATTACAGGACATGCATTTGGTCATAATAATACAATTATCTAATAATCCCGTTACATAATGCCCGTTCCCTCCCCACCCCCCCCCCCCCACCCCCGTTTTTTAAGTTTAAATTGGGTTGGAATTGGTCAAAATTTTGAATTTTATATTTTAATGCGTATTAACAATGCATATATGTGATAGTACGATGTTTATCGGAAGTTGAATCTGTCTGATACGGAATCGGAACAGGGTGGGGGGGGGGGGGGATGGGGGTGCTGATACAAACGTTTTCCCCCGAGTTTTTCGGTGTAAATTAAGCTGAATGTTAGATAAAATGTCCATTGTATTAACATAAATAGCATCTGTACCCAATGCCACCATCCACGCTAATTCAGTCACACTAGTCACTACCACTGTTGAATGCAAACAATTTTGTTGACGAGCTGGTACTATATATATATGGTTGGCCCCGAGTATTGCTTCAGTGCTTAGTACCGGAAATTCTTACACTCGTTCTGTTTGGATTCCCATGAAGCCAGGGCGGACAGGGCCAAGAAAAAATACCGGGGAATCCAGGGGGGGGGGGGGGGGGGTACTCTAAGAACATTTTTGATTTTGCGAACGAAACGAACGCGGCTTCCTTACATACATATGAGCGAACAATGGCTGTCCACATAGAGGCATTTTTCGATAGAATTTTTGTACCATCTTCCTAGATTATTCAACAAAAATGGTTCTACTTGGGTGGGGGGGGAGGGGAGGATCGGGAAGGCCATAGTTCGACCCAGTCGGAGAATATTTTTGATTTTTGAAATTGAAGGAACGCTGTTTTCTTTCATCCAAACGATAAATAACAAATCTAGACTGCTGGTATATTGAAGTGTTCCAGCTTGCTGATGAATTAACACTCGGGTCCCATTATCGTCTAATGCTTGGAGAGCTTACTCTTAGACTGCTTTTTTCCAAAATTCAATGTTACATTCTCCCTGTAAGCAGGGTCGTATTATTCATAAGTCTGACTAGGATGAAGCCTGGGGCCCCACATGGTCAGGAGGCCCGCAGGGACAGGGGGCCCGCCATTTTTTTTTTTTTTTTTGCTGAGGCACTATTACCAGTGCCTTAGGGTTGAAATGGTTAAGGCACTTTGCGCAGTGGCGTTACATGTACATATGTATTTATCCCTACATATACTCTCATATATGTAGTACCTTATTTTAATTCTTATTTAAATAACATGTCAAGTTGTAAGTAGAATTCTTTAGGAGACCCGCGAAATGGATATAGGGCTATGCACTGCGGCATAGTGCCTACCGTACCAGGGTCAGGATGCCAGCTGTAGTGGAGTGAAAGATTGAAGTGCTGGAGTGGTCCCCGTCCCGAAGTACTTAAAAGCCTAGGGGCCCGGCTATGGGTTAATACGGCACTGCCTGAGAGCAGCGTTTCGTTCTTTGGGAAGGGATGCGGGATAGGGTTACAATACACCGTTTTCCAGCCAAAAGCGTCTCTTGCAGTTTGCAACCCAACCTTTAAGTGAGGATAATTTTTTCTCATTTGTCCAGTTGGTGGATAATCAACAAAACTTGTAAGTGTGAATAAAATGTTGTTTTGATTGTTTTGAAAACAAATCAAAACTATTGGTGATAACTACCTCCCAAAAAGTGTGAGAGAACATTAACGCGACCTATATTTTGTCAGTGTATTTTTTTCAAGAAGTGATAACCTAAGGGATATAGGGTTGTTTTTACCAAAATGTGATTGATGAGGTGGGGAAAGAGGAGAAGGTTTGTACCGTCGCCAATATGAAAAATGCGTATTGTTACCATCAAGATAAAACTCATGGGGCATTACTTGGTAATGTAATGCCACTCTGATGAAAATAATGCAGGGAAGATAGAGTTCCCTCCCGTGGAATGTTTCCTTCAGACATTTCACTTGTTGACTTGGAATATGGCAATGTTATCAAACCATGAAATAATTAATTGATGACAACAGAAGTTACAAGCGCACGGCAGCGTATTAGCGCCATTTCGTTTTTTTTTTTGCGTAACTTATGTTAAATTGTAATTACAATTTAACTAAATTGTAATTACAACTTAATAAATTGTAATTACAACTTAGCTTAAATTTTAATTACAATATAGCTTAAATTAATTAAAGTAATTAAGCTAAATTGTAATTACAATTTATTAAGTTGTAATTACAATTTATTAAGTTGTAATTACAATTTAGCTAAATTGTAATTACAATTTAACAATTTAACATAAGTTACGCAAAAAAACGAAATGGCGCTAATACGCTGCCGTAGTACGGCAGCGTCTTAGCTTAAATTGTAATTACAATATAGCTTAAATTGTAATTACAACTTATTTATAATGTAATTACAACTTAGCTAACTTGTAATTACAACTTAATAAATTGTAATTACAACTTAGCTTAAATTATAATAACAATATAGCTTAAATTGTAATTACAACTTAGCTTAAATTGTAATTACAATTTAACTGGTTATTTCCTGCCAATCACAATTTATTAAGTTGTAATTACAATGTAAATAAATTGTAATTACAATTTAAGCTATATTGTAATTACAATTTAAGCTATATTGTAATTACAATTTAAGCTATATTGTAATTACAAGTTAAGCTAAGTTGTAATTACAATTTATTAAGTTGTAATTACAATTTAAGTTATATTGTAATTACAATTTGAGCTAAGCTATAATTACAATTTATTAAGTTGTAATTAAGCTAAGTTGTAATTACAATTTATTAAGTTGTAATTACAATTTATTAAGTTGTAATTACAATTTAGCTAAATTGTAATTACAATTTAACAATTTAACATAAGTTACGCAAAAAAACGAAATGGCGCTAATACGCTGCCGAACAAGCGCAGAAAATAGCGACGGGTATTTTCAAATTCCATTCATTGTGTACATGATTCGATAAACACTGTATTTTACAATAACGTTTGATGCACTTCTTTCAGTTTGAGTGGTAACTTCTGTCTTCATCTTACAGGCCGAATCGATTTGATTCGATTCCAAATAAGACACCGGAATCGAAGATGCATGATTCGCAGGGCTCTACCATTAACCCTTTCTTTGGCTAACGAATCGGCATGCGCCCGCGTGATTTACAAATTTAGCAGGTGAAAATTTTTCACATAAATATATCATGTGACCCAGTGTGACCCCCTCATTTGAACGAACTCGTCACATGATAAGGCTTTGTGGACATTTTTTTTACAAAATTTAAAAAAAAAATAAAACAACAAATGTTGAAACCCTGTGTTTGTTTAACCCTTTTTACTGCCACGCCCACTTTAGCCATATATGGAGGACCTCTTTGTACGCCTGTATGCAAGAAAGTTTAATAAAATTTATGACATACTTGAAACTATCATCTGATTAATTGTTGGAAAGGGCTCTCTAAGCCCTTTCCAACAATTAATGAGATGGTAGGTTTGATCTGCGCATACCAGAACGTACAGATAATCATCATAAAATAGGTGACAATAGTCGCTTTCGGCAGCGTAAGTGTTAAAGAGTTAGCACGCCTCAAATCTAGAATATTGAGTGTGCCTCGATGTTGATGGAATTAAATGTCCAGTTCAAAATATCTTAGTGTAAATTAATGATTTCAGTTAATTAAATTCGAAAGCCCAATCAGCGGGTTTAACACTAACCCGGCTGGACTTGACTCTGTTAAAACACACATAGATCGAGTTTTAGCTGAAAAGGCACCATGATGTGCTTGGTCGTAATTCTAATCATGATCTACCCTGAAAGATGTCAGGCTTCATCCATTTCCATTTTATTCACCGAAGTTCCGATGAGATTCGTTATATTTTTTTTAAATTTAACTTTGGGATTTTGCAAATACACACATACGGGACCCCAGGGCACTGGACTTTGAACCGAAAGATCGACAGTTCGATCCTGATCAGCGGTAACTGCGTTGGGTAAAGACACTTAATCCCGTCATGTGGGAGTACGGAAACGTTGTGTACAAAGGCGTGCACGTCGGTGATTCACTTGCTTTCAACCGCTTGTGCGGAGTTCCAGGGTCTGACAGTTGCTCGCCGCTGCACGGTTGTTCTCTTCGGCTTCCCCTCACCGTTAAACTGCCCAACACGATGTCACACTAGCTGAAGAAAATGTGGTTAAATACAAACAAACTTCTCCCGACAACAAACATCGATATCCAACCGGAGAAGCCCGCACCTAGGGGGAAATACTCATAATTTTGAAAACTGTAACCTCCTAACCAACATCAACATACGTATATCCTTTCAAGTAAGTAAATTTTGGCTATATACCGTCCCTATACCTGTCTTGTGCAGAAATGATTGCATATGCGACCCCCCCCCCTCCCCACATACACACCTACACGCGCGCGCGTAGCCACAACCACAATGTGTTGGTAACGCTAAGACGAGTAGAGTACCCCCCCCCCCCCCCCCCCTATATGTATTAGAGTGTATATAATGATACACCGGCTTTCTGATTTCTAACAATTTCTCACCCTACCGAACGGACACGAATGCCAACCCCCCAACCCCCCCCCCCCCCCTCTCCTTGAGATTTCTAACTGGGTTTGGGCGGTCATTTCCTCTTTTTAACCATTCATGACCCTCCCCTGTCTGTTGGAAGTGTCGTTAACCTAAAAAAATTAAAAAACCATGGCCCTCCACGCGGTATATTGTTTTTTTCCGGAAGAGAACAACAGTCCACGCCCATAAAATGTCCAGTTTTATCCATCGAATTTGGCAACCCGTTTGCTAACGGTAAACAAGAATGTAATACACCCGACTACACAGCTTCCTAACGTTTAAAGCAAAATACATCCAAATGATTTCGGTGCGCACGTGCTTCTCCCACCCTCGGGAAGTGCTGCCCAATAAATATCACTTTTACCCAGTGTGCCGCTCAAACACTTACAGAATAAACTTCTGGCATTCCACACAATGACGCTTCACTTGGGTGGCATGTGTCTCTCGTTTTGATTCTCGTTTTTTTTATTTTTCTTCTGTAATATTTCGGCAGTGTACTGGGTAAAAAGTATCACCTCTTCGTAAGGGAAAATGCCCCAGTGATATCTCCTACTAGGCAGCATCCCTTCGTAAGGGTAGACTACTCCTTTGATTCGCCGTGGGTACTACGGGAAGTGAAGTAGTGCTTAGTGCTCGTTTACTGTTGTAAACAAGCTCTGTTTTACTGTTAAAATATAGGAGCCATTCATCAATGCTTGGGTGGAAGTTCTTAAAATGGGTATAAACGATTGGCTAAACTAGATTTATTTCCATGTTTCGGTCACGATTACCCATTGTGCAGAAATATGTGACCATAAACACCAATAAATAAATAAATAAATAAATACTCCAGTGATATTTACTGGGCAACACTTTCCGGGATGGGTGGGGGGAGGGGGGCTGATGTATCATTACTTATCAGAGGGTGAAAGATTGATATTATTTGAGGGTATCGCTCTTTTTGTGATCAATAATGGCGGGATGGGGAAGACATCCAGGGGCATGTCATGTGGTAGTCTTCAGTGAACCTCTATATTGACGCGATAGGGAAGATTTCCAAGGGCATATGGGAAGTCTTCAATGAACCTCCAGTATTTGATTTTATTGAAAAGTTAGTTAACGGTACTCTCAAGGGCCGGGGTGGGGTGGGCAGCATTCCTGTCCTGTCGGTTCGGTGAGAATTTGTTAGAAATCAGAACCTGGTGTATCGGAATCTATCGTACACTGCTAATGAACAATAGACCACGTGCATTCCAAGCGAGATTTAATCTCGAAATATCGAGATAAAAAGTCGAAATTTTGAGATTTTAAGTCGAAATTTCGAGATGACTGGTCGAAATTCCGAAATAAAAACTCGATTTCGATTTCGAGCTAAAAAGTCGAAAGAAATTTCGAAATGAAAAGTCGAAATTTCGAGATTTTAATTCGAAATTTCGACTTTCTGGGTCGAAGAATTATTTTTTATCATGCCTTTAATACGCTTTCGTACAAACCGGAATCAGTTTCCGTTATTTTTGTCAGTGTGTGTCAGTGGCGACGCCAGGAATTTCCAGTATGGGGGCCTGGGAGAAATTAAGGGGGGGGGGGGGTCTATGATCAGACGCGAAGCGTCTGTCGCACGTGATGCACGGAGGCGTGGGGGCAGGGGGTTCTCCCCCCAGAGAAAATTTTACTTCTAGATGCTCTCAGATGCATTCTGGTGGCATTTCGAACATAAAATGCTGACTAATTCCATGAAGAAAATGCATGTTTTTTACCTTACAATCCGGCCAAATCAACCATAACCCTATCCCTGACAGTTTACGACGGGAGAGAGACGGTGATTGTCAGTGAATTTGTCTTGTTTGAGTCCAATTTACTTGTTTGTTTTCAGTAGACCCTAACCCTGTGATTCCTTCTGACTGGCGAGTGTGTGTGTGTGTGGGGGGGGGGGGGGGCAACTTCGTGTTTGAGGGGGGAGGCCCCCCCTACACTCCCCCCCCCCCCCACACACACACCGTAGCGGCGCCACTGGTGTGTGTGTCTCTGTTTCGGGTTAGTAAACACCGAAGATAGGGCACACACCCAAGACTTTGAACCTTCTAACCGGGCTCGCTCCTGACAAACGGGATGAGGCATTTTGTAATAGCTAAATACAACGCACAAAAGCATGAAAAAAGTCCAATCGGGGTCTCTCTCAGAGTTTGATTTTTCTGAGACAAATCGACCGGAGAGTCCACTTCTGGCGGCCTTTACGACCGATTCATCCCGTTTGTCACCGCGAAGCCGGTTAGATGGTTCTAACTCTGTGAAATGTGAGCCCCGTCATCGGTGTTTTCTAACTCATCCACACCCATACACACACATTCACACGAGTTTCAGCTGGAGATGCAAGCCCACAGGTCCCCGACAGTGGCGTAGCCATGGGGACTGAAGGGGGCACAAGCCCCCAGCCCCCAATTCCAGTCACCCACCCCGGTGTTCCCCTTTTCTGCTCTCCCCATGTCGCCGCTATGTGGCTCGGATGATGCTGAGCATCCTATTCTGTATGCCCCCCTAGTTGTTCAGCGACCTGAACGTAGCGGCTACCCCTGCGTAGGGGGTAGCCGCTATGTTCAGATCGCTGAACCCCCCTCCCTAGATATTACCCTTGCCCCCCCCCCCCTCCCCCTAAATTTGACATCCTGGTTACGCGTCTGCTCCCCGGTCAAATTCTGTAAGGAATCCGACGCTGTTATTACCTTCAACCAATATTTTATTTACATGAAGAAAGGTGCAATGAGTAAAATGTACAATAATGTCATACAGACTAAACTCAAGATGTGATTCGGCAGTAAACATTATTGTTTATATTATCACTGACAGAAAAAAAAAGAGCATTTACTTTCTATGAAACGCAGGCTGTGGTCAACCCTCATGCAAAATATCGGTTTTTGGCGACCAGTTGTTCAGCGCCCAAAAACCTCGTCTTTTTACATCGTATGCAGCGGATACCTCGACTATGCGACATTTCACCCCAAAAATGGTAACATAGGTAAGCATAATTTATCAATAATGTGAGTCCATTAGTTTTCAATTGGGCAGCCTGAGCTTTCACTGATGCAGTAGAAAATAATACAGAAATCCCTTGATATCTCTGTCTCATACGAAGTGAGACGGAAATGTAACGACTTATTAACGAGTTACTATTGAAGTCCCTTAAAATGGGATGGATCCAGGCAATGCATGTGACGAATTTGGAAGGTAGAGTGGAGATAAGGTACTTATATTAAACGTTTTAACCTTTTACCTAACATGAAAAGCAGACGACACTTGCAAAAAAAATTCTTGAATGACTATTTTTTTTTTTCATTTTTTGTCTTAAAAAGATAGGTTATGACCCCTCATTGGAACGATCTCGACGAGCTCGTTCTAAAGAGGGGTCATAACCTATGTTTTTGAGACGAAAAATGAAAAAATAATGAAAATTAATTGGCGATTTTTGTGAATAGCGCTGGCCGGTTTTGGCCGTTATGTTGGGTAAAGGGTTAACCAACACTCCGGTGCTCCAAATTCACCCTCTTGTGCCATTCTTCCATTCCTACCGAATTGGTTCCACGGTCCAATAGCTTCGGTAACGTTGGAGGAGGAAGAAGGGGGTGCGACCACCCACAATAATTTCTCCACTCCGGACATTTTCGTCTGAATTGAAGTCTTGGATATAGTTTCGATCTGGCTCGTAATCATGTATTTTCTTACAATACTGGATATAGTGCTTGGACGTTTGATTCGCACACATTTGGTCATAGAAATGAAGATGTTCAATACCCGATTTCGGGCTGCAGGGGGTCCAGCAAGACCAATTAGCATCACGTCTACTATGTGTATATCGTCTCTTGAGTAGAATATGGCGCCAGCTGCAATGTTAACCCATTGCAGATGGCGCCTTGTTCCACTCAGTGGACGATATTTCTTTATCCACAGATAAATTCCCAAGCCGTTTTAACTTTTCTTACTATACCGGCTGAATAATAGTCCAATTACATCATCAAGGCATCTATGCAGGCATGTTTTGATAATGTAGCAGAAATATGTTTTCAGTCGGCACTTGAGTCTTCAGGTTTTCACCACTCTCTCCTACAGTCCTCCAATCAGCCATCTTCGTGACGTTTCTGCCACGATTTGAATTCACTTGTGGGGGATTTGCACAACTCCTCAAGCGCACATGTGTTAGAATTTATCCCATTTTACCTTTGCAGTTAGAACGAATACTGGAGGTGTGACTGTCCCAGATGGGCCTGCCCATACCCCCCTCCACCATGATTATTCTATGACGAAAAGTGGCACAACTCTGGTAAAAAAGTCGGATCGAAACTATAATCGCAGGTACTCAGGTTCCCATAGTAGTGTTCATCCTTACCAAGTTTCAAAGAAATCGACCCATAAACATCTGCGAATATCTCCGGCATAAAAGAGGCATAACTCTGACAAGAAAAGTCCGTTCGAACCTATAATCGCAGACGCACAGTTCCCAGGGTCATGAACATCCATACCAAGTTTCAAAGAAATCGATCCATAAACATATGAGACAATCTCTGAACAAAATTCAGGCATTCAGAGATGAAAAGGGGCATACCTCTGGGAAAAGAGTCCTATCAAAACTATAATCGCAGGTGCACAGGTTCCCATAGTAGAGAACAACCTTATCAAGTTTCAACAAAATCGACCAATAATCATCTGAGAAAAGCTCTCCGGATAAAATTCTAGGCAATTCAGGCATTCTAAGTCGAAAAGGGGTATAACTCTGGCAAAAAAAGTCAAATCAGAACTATAATCGCAGGTGCACAGGATCCCATGATAGTAAACATTCATTCCAAGTTTCAAAGGAATTGAGCCATAAACATCTGAGAAAATCTTCGAACAAAATTCAGACATTTTAAGACGAAAAGGGGCATAACTCTGTCCAAACAATTCCGATCGAAACTATAATCGCAGGTGTACAGGTTCCCATGGCAATAACCACCCATACCAAGTTTCAAGGGAATTGACCCATAAACATCTGAGAAAATCTCCGGACAAAATTCTAGCCCGCTTTTTCAAGTCGAAAAGGGGCATAATTCTGGCAAAACTAATCCGACCGAAACTATAATCGCAGGTGCACAGGTTCCTATGGTGGTGAAATCCATACCAAGTTTCGAGAAGATTGGTCCATAAACGTCTAAGAAAATCTCCTGACAAAATTAGTCTACGGACGGACGGACAGACAGACGGACGGACGAGGTGATTCCAGTATACCACCCTCCCACCCTCCACAACTCGTTGCGGGGGGTACAAAATGGAAAAGGCGTCACAGTTTTTTTTCAGAATGAGGTGGGCCTTTCCCACCCATGTATCCCCCACGGAAATGCCGTGTCGAAAGGTTTTTCGCAGACTGTGTTCTGTTCGAAGAAACACGCCAAACTGTCATGTCAAACCCTGAGACAACTCGGGTTGCTCGATGATTCCGTTATCAAAGTTTCTCCCTCGTCGAGACCTTCATTCGCCTGGTCCTTGACAAGAGAAATTCTGTCGACACTTGACGTCTCACATTGTTGCTCCTTCCTCCTTGTTCCCGGACTCCTCTTCTCTAAAGTGACACTCGCGTGCTCCGCAACAAAGCGTTTTGTCTTTCTCTGGCTTTCCGCGAATCCATTACAAGTTTCACTCAGTTTATAACTTTCTTGGGGATGTGCTTGACAATCCGAAGTTTCATTTCCATCTCCAGGAAGATATTCTTTTGATTTATAAACAAGTATAGTGTCATCTGTTTCCTCAGGCTGCACATTTTCTTCACTGTTCAGCTCGACTGGCGGTGATTCATTCTTGCTGTTGTCTTCGTGTTGAACTGGTTGGTACACGTTTGGGTACCGCAGTTCCTTAATGGAATCCACTTCACCCAAACTTTGAACACTGTGTTCACCCACTGAATCATCTAGAGCTTTTAAGTTGTGCGACTCGTCGTCATCTTCTGTATGTAAAACAGGTTGACACTCTTGGATGTTACGAATCCAAATATATGAATCATCAGCAAAATTTTCAGACTCGAAATCACTCATATCTGTTTCAGAGTCTCCCCAGCCTCGTCTTGAATAATTTGGTAAGCCTGCGTTGTCCGATTCACAGTCCGACAATTCTTTCACTGACGGAACTCTTCGGCGATAGAGATAATGACACTTGTTTTTTGCAGGTTGTTTATCCAGACGGTTTGCAGAACCACTTAGGTATCTCCTTGCTGCCTTGGCTGCCTCTTTTCTCTCGCGGTTCGAAATCGGTTTCTTTTGCCGCCCTGAAAAACAGGAAAATAAGATGACTAAAGGTTTTAAGGCCTTAGTGCTTGAATATCTTGTCCTATGAATGCAACAGGGTGTCATTTGGAATGCAAAAGCATTTCAGATGACACATTGTTTCAATCAAGAGACGATTTGTAATCTATAAGAGGAATATTGTGCGTTTTTACATGGACCCTGATCTCACGAAACGACACGAGATTTAGCTATTTTCTCGAGCGATTTTGTGGATAATGGAAATACGTTATTTCTCACGACCACGAATGACAGAATTGTTGTTATCCAAACTGAAAAAAACCCACGGCGTTCACTACATGCTTACTAAAAGATCCAAATACGCGTGGTAGAGCCACCAGCGAATCGTTCAAAGCACAAAGCAGCTGATCGGTCAGGGGCGGCGGAACGATTTTCAAAGTGGGTGGGGGGGGGGGGGGGGAGGGGCTGAATCGGGCGATGGATGGTCGTCGTACGAAAATTTTAAATTCCAGGGTTCCAAAACCCCCATTTCCATGCATCTGAGAGGATATTTTGAGATTTTTCGGGAGATGTATTTGAAAGATTTCACACTTTGAGAACCGTTAGAAACGTCGGTAAAGCATACAGGTGAGGTCTATTTATCAGGTTGGGTCGTAACGACCAAAGCTGATAATTTGACATCACCTGTATGCTTTACCAGACGTTAACAGCAATTATACTGTCTGTGGATTATCTTGTCTGGGGGTGGATTTGGTACTTGTATGTCTGTAAGATTACGATCTATTTCAGTTAAGCGACGTTTTAACAGGCTGTATACATTTTAGCATTTGTTGCCACTTACTGCAAAAAAAATGATCCGAAATCCATCGAAACTGAACCAGTACGAGAGAAACATAGCTGGAGATATTATGGGGAGGCTCTGGATCCGCCCCTTGTTTCACCAGTCATTGGTTGTGTTAAAAGATATGCATACAAAAAAAACATGGTTCGGCAAAAAAAGTGGAGAGGTTCTGCCGGTGTTTATTGAAACATCAAAACATAATAAAGCCCCCAAGTATGTTTTTACACATCATCCATGCACAATACCACAAATGAGTCGAATACGTTTTAAGATAAGAATACAGTGAGAGGAAAGGCACTATAGAATAACATTCCATTTACCCAACGCAGACGATATCAAAATGTATTATTTTAAATATTATTTTTTTAATTTTTCAAAAAATGTCAACAAAACCATATCACGTGACCCATCATTGGAACGAACTCAATGAACTCGTTCCAATGAGGGGTCACTTGATATGGTTTGTGGAAATATTTTGAAAACAGTCTGAATAACTTTACCGTTTGTTTGCAAGGGCCACTTTCACTACCGCAAAAATAATTTCCTCTTTCCATCTGATAATTTATAACCAAGCGCACGTAATCGTCGGATGGAAGTCCGTCTGAGCGATCGATTTGAACTCCCGCGTTGTGTCCTTGGGCAAGGCACTTCACCCCGGTTGTCCACATGGGGACACGATGACGCCGTGTACTAAGGAGTACTGCACGTCGATGGTGCGCATGTCTTCAACCCATCTAACCCTGCCTGTGCTGCAGTGCGGAGTTACGATGTTGGGGAGCTGACAGCTGCTCGCCGTTGCTCGGTGGTTCTCTCCGGGTACTCCGGCTTCCTCCACCCGTAAAACTGTCACGGTCATGATTAGCCATTGTGCATAAGTATGTGACCTTAAACACCAATAAATAAATAAATAATAACCAAGCGCATAATGAATACAGTTGTTCATTCAGTTTGGGGCCACACTACGTTTGCGCTTACTTTCTTGTCGAAGGGATGGATGGGGTCCTTTGGGTACCGTTTTCTCTTTAAGCTTGATACTGTGATTCATATTGAGATTCACAGACGGTAATTTTAATGGTGATACTCTGCTGTGCAGGACAGCATCACCAATTCACCCTCTGGGGACCTCATTCTGCAGATGACAGTTTGCCTATTTCCAGGCTTGCATATGACTCCACATCTAATCAGCTGTTAACTGTTCGCCACATATTGTCACCAGTTGAATGCTACTGAGTTCAGTTCCAACCCAGCAACAGAAAGTGTCAGAGAATATTTTCAGGAATACCGGAAGCGTGTTAAACTAATTGAGGAGTGGTAATATAATTTTGAAATTCGACAGATTGCAGCTCTGTCTTCTGGACGAGAAAGTACGCATCATGGTATTTCATTTCTTGATTAAATCATTGCGCTTCGCGTTTTCAGTTAATATTCGTTTATTTTCTGTAGATCTAAAATGTTATGCAAACAGATTGAATTATACGCCACATATTTGAAATACTCTTCTCGGCAAGCAATATATTTGTTTCTTTTTGTCGATTTGCAGCTGTTGCACTGGAGAATATATTATTTTGCATTTGGGTTATTCAGAAGAGAATCTGCAGCCTATGGCGGGCGAATGAAAAGCAATGAAACGACAGTTATTCACGCGAACCGTCAGGATGGCAATATGATTGCTTTCAGAGTACGTGCCTCAAAGGGACACATTGTTTTCACTTCTCTTTCTCATATACAACTGGTGGCAAGTTTAGTTTTTTAGCATATTTTATTTGCGTATGTACACTCTAAAATCATTTGGGTTAAAAATCAACACAAATCAACTGGGTTGAGAGAATATGAGCCCAAATTGTCACTTCTGCTCTACACCCAATTAATCTGCTAATTCTCTTATTTTAATGCGAAAAGACCATGCAGGATCTCAATCAGTATTAAATTTTGTTGTTTTTAACTCTTTACCTAACATGAATAGCAGACGACATGTGCTTGCAAACAAAATTCTCGAATAACTATTTTTTTTTCATTTTTTTATCTCAAAAACATAGGTTATGACCTCTCTTTGAAACGAGCCCAGCGAGCTCGTTCCAAAGAGGGGTCATAACCTATGTTTTTTGAGACAAAAAATGAAAAAAATAATGAATATTAATATAACAATAACATGATTTTGGAGGGCATTATGGTTCATTAGCAGCCCTGCAGCAATGATGAACAGCCCGAGGGTTCGTCTCGGGCCGCTGATAACTCCAAGGGCTGTTCATCCTTACTGCAGGACCGCTAATGAATCATGATGCTTGGCAACAATCATGTTATTACTATTATTACTACTCCCTGTTACAGCTAACCGCACGAGGGAATTGCTGGAAGAAATAATCACTAAAGTCGGTTCGATATTTCTGTTTCGATCGTGCGTTCGACTTCAGTTCAGAAATACAAAGGGACGTCATCCGAATGGGAGTAATTCATTAGACCATGGAATCAGAAAATAGCCAGGCCGCGGGCCGCTAATGGCTATTTATACCATTATCGCCCGCGCGCGGCCCGGCTCCGTCGAATGACGTCACTGAAATTATGGAGTTTTAACGGCCCTCCAAAATCACGTTAATCGACTAGTAACTTATAGATTGAGTGGTAATAATGTAACAATAACATGAGGGCATTGTGGTACATTAGCGGCCCTGCAGCAATGATGAACAGCCCGAGGGTTTATTAAAGGCCCGAGACGAAGTCGAGGGCCGTTAATAAGACCAAGGGCTGTTCATCATTGCTGCAGGGCCGCTAATGAATCATGATGCCTGACAACAATCATGCTATTACTATTATTACCACTCCCTGTTACAGCTAAACACACGAGGGAATTGCTGGAAGAAATAATCACTAAAGTCGGTTCGATATTTCTGTTTCGATCGTGCGTTCGACTTCAGTTCAGAAAGACAAAGGGGCGTCATCCTAATGGGAGTAATTCATTAGACCATGGAATCTAAAAATAGCCGGGCTGCTAATGGCTATTTATACCATTATCGCCCGCGGCCCGGCTCCGTCGAATGACGTCACTGAAATTATGGAGTTTTAACGGGCCTTCAAAGTTATGTTAATCGACTAGTAACTTATAGATTGAGTGGTAATAATTTTGAATAGCGCTGGTCGGTTTTTCCATTACCATGGCTAAAGGGTTAAGCTAATGTTGAAAGACTGCGGTGTTCTCACAATCTGTAAATAGAAAAACGCGAAAGGCAGCCCAAGTCAACTGGGTTGAGTGAATAGGAGCCCAAATTGTCACTTCTGCTCTACACCCAATTAATCTTCTAAGTCTCTTATTTTAATGCGAAACGCCCAGGATCTCAATCAGTATTTGTTCTTATTAATCCTTTACCTAACATGAAAAGCAGACGACACTTGCAAACAAAATTCTCGAATAACTAATTGTTTTTATTTTTTGTCTCAGAAACATAGGTTATGACTCCTCTTTGGAACGAGTTCGGCGAGCTCGTTCCAAAAGGGGGTCATAGCTTATGTTTTGAGACAAAAAAATGAAAAAAAAATTATGAAAATTAATTGGCGATTTTTGTGAATACTGGCCGGCTTTGGCCGTTACGTTGGGTAAAGGGTTAAGCTAATGTTGAAATACTCCTGTGTTCTCACATAGACTCACAATCTGTAAATAGAAAGATGCGAAAGGCAACCCAAATCAACACTAAGTTGAGTGAATATGAACCCAATTGGTTTCCTGTTGACTCTTTCCAGTTGATATGGGGTGTTTTTTAACACAACTGATTTTAGAGTGTATCAAAGTGGGATGGAGAAAAATTGCTTAATACTTAGCAACTCCTCCTCCACAGGAACAATGGCAACAAAGTTTGAACACAACGCCGGAGCAAACAATAATAAAGCATAGTAAGGATATTATGAACAAATGAGCAAGATATCGAGGAAGGATTGAAGTGTTAAAGAGAAGAAGAACAGGAATGATGAAGAAAAGTAAATATGTGACCAACCCACCCTACCCCTCGCCCCACCCCCACCCCTCCAACATGAAATAAGCCGGATGAAGAAGCAGTAAAAGAAGAAAAAGGAAGAAAAGAAGAAACAAAGCTAACATCACACATTATGCGATGGTAGAAAGACTGAAGTCCATTACTCGTCTGACTTCAGTTACACGAAGCGTTTTAACGGCCTGATGAATTTTATCGAAACGACCCGAATTACGGATACATCTTTCAGTAGCTACGGAGATGGCTGCATTATTTGAATATTCTCAAGCCGGTACACCACACTTGAAAACTTACTGTCAAAATACGGCAAAAGTGCTGTCAGCCAACTGCCGGTACTTCTTCCTATCAAAACCGAGGAACTGATATTTGGTTTCCCTTCATCATACGAGAAGGCTGTTGGTTTGGGGGGACGTGACGTGGTCACCGTTACTTATTCCCAGTTCCTGATTCGACATTCGTTATCCACCGATCGATCGGTTGGGAGCGCGGTGGCTCAGTGATAGGCTGTTGGACTTCTATGCTAGAGATCCCGAGTTCGACCCCAGTCCGGGATGACCCGCGCTGTGTCCTTGCTCAAGGTACTTTATTCCGGTTACCTACACATGGGCACGATGACGCCCTGTACTAAAGCGCACTGCACTTCGATGGTGCACTTGTCTTGAACCTCTGTAACCCTGCTTGAGCGGAGCTTGAAGAGAGTTAGAATGTTGAGGAGCTGATAGTTGCTCGTCGATGTCGGTGGTTCTTTCCGGGTAATCCGGCTTCCTCCACCCTTAAAACTGTCAAGGTCACGATTGGCCATTGTGCATAAGTATATGACCTTAAACACAAATAATTAAATATCAATCGGTTGATAACAAATATCGAATAAGAAACTGGGAATAAATAACGCTTATCACGTACCCATAGGTTTGCAATATTGAGAAGACCAATTAATACTTTTTTTCTCGCGTTTCGTAAAATAGCGAGAAAACATTGTCTTGTCGATGCGAGAAGGGTTAAGATTTTTATTGAGACTTGAATCCGAGCACGGGAATTTGTTGATCTGTGAAAATGTGGTTCACTGCGTTACGATTGTTTGGAATGTTGGGATTGGAATTGGGTTGTCATTTCTTGACACGCGCGCTTCGGGAACTGGCGTTTGGTTTTCTCTCTATGTGAGTTTAATATCCTGGTCAGCAGAGCAGCTTTCCCATGCGTAGGTCCGAACGCTTCCTCGTGGTTGCCTTGCATTTGACCTCGGATGCGGGTTTCTAGGGGTTTCTCCTTCTGGTTGAGCGGAAGGTTGTTTATCCCTGGCTGTTCCTGGTCAGCAAGGGTACTAATAGCGAGTTTATGTTGTAAAACAGATTTGTCTTTGTCTTTCATTCATACCACTGATGCATACGTCAACACACAGTGTATATTACTTCATTAAACGCTCCTAAACTTGCGGTCTTGTGGCAAATGAGATTTGCGAGTTGTTTCTTCTTAGAGTGTAGCAAAGATCAGACTATCTTTAACCCTTTACCCAACGTAACGGCCAAAACCGGCCAGCGCTATTCTCAAAAATCGCCAATTAATTTTCATTATTTTTTCATTTTTTGTCTCAAAAACATAGGTTATGACCCCTCATTGGAACGAGCTCGTCGAGCTCGTTCCAATGAGGGGTCATAACCTATGTTTTTGAGACAAAAAATGAAAAAAATTAGTTATTCAAGAATTTTTTTTGCAAGTGTCGTCTGCTTTTCATGTTAGGTAAAGGGTTAACCTGCGGCCGTATATCAATTAGTCTGTATTTCTACCATGATTACGCTTAAGAACGATCGAGGATGAACAGCCTTCTGAAACCAAATATCAGTTCCTAGATTTTGTTCCCAAAATCAAACATTGCTAAAAATAATTTACAGTGGCAGATTCGGACGGAAAAAAAAAACTGTATGATCTACACCATTTGCAGTGCATAGAAAAGTTGGTAGCCGATGTCACTGACTGATTTGACGCTCAACAGGTTAACATCTTCCTCTCTGACATACATCCTCCTTTAACCCTTTACCCAACGTAACGTCAAAACCGACCAGCGCTATTCTCAAAAATCGCCAATTAATTTTCATGATTTTTTTCATTTTTCGTCTCCAAAACATAGGTTATGACCCCTCATTGGAACGAGCTCGTCGAGCTCGTTCCAATGAGGGGTCATAATCTATGTTTTGGAGACAAAAGATTAGTTATTCAAGAATTTTTTTTCCAAGTGTTGTCTGCTTTTCATGTTAGGTAAAGGGCTAAACAGTAAACATCAAAAATTAACAGCAACGATACCTTGATGTTTTCACTTGAGAAGTGAGGAAATGAGCTCTCAGTAGTTCATATTTCACAAATTTTCCTGATATCCCCCTCCCACACTCTCCCCGGGTTTGGCTACGCAGAGCGGGCCGCCAAAAGCGATCGCGCTGTCCCCTACAAGCTCCCGTTTACAATATCCCCCCCCCCCCCCCCCCAATATTATAAGCTTCCTACTACCCTGCCTAGGAATGATATTATTTAACAAAACAGGGAACGGGTGTTACAGTTATCAGTACTAGGCACCGCACATGACCAGCCGCTGGCAACAGTTCATTGTCAACATTGTGTAAAAACTTTAAATTTGCTTTGAAGTGTGGTAGCGACAAGTGACACTGGCACTACCATGAGTGGTGGTATCTGTGCAGAAGATATTTATGTTAATATAGATATAATTACAATCATTTTTTTTTTTATTTTTAGCATTATTTATATACAATTTTCCATATGAACTAGATACTTTGAGAGACGCCACAGATGAGTGACACCAAGCTTTATTCCAGTAAAAAGATTCGAAAGGAAACAAATCGGGTAGCCGATTTCGAATCGAACCGAATAGCAACTTAAGATCAGGAATCGAATCGAATCTCGAAGCTTCGCAGGGCAATATGACTACCCAAACTGATTGACTACTGCAATAATTTTTTTTTATTATAAGTCAATGGACATTTAAAAATTGAATATGACACCTGAAATGTGAACAAAAATAAATTATGGAATGTTTGTTCAGGGTGTTAAGCGTAAAGGCATTCGAGTTTCTGCTTCGCGGTTGAACATTGTCACCTCGAAAATCTGCGCATATCAATATAGTAACGAGAGCCTCGTTTGAGACAGGTGTGATATGGATTTGGAAAAGTTGAGAATCTCATTTTCCTGCGAGTCAGAATTATTCGGCAAACTACACTGGAAAAACGTACTGTTAACCCTTTACCCAACGTAACGACTAAACCGGCCAGCGCTATTCTCAAAAATCGCCAATTAATTTTCAAAATATTTTCATTTTTTGTCTCAAAAACATAGGTTATGACCCCTCATTGGAACGAGTTCGTCGAGCTCGTTCCAACGAGGGGTCATAACCTATGTTTTTGAGATGAAAAAAATTAGTTATTCAAGAATTTTTTTTCGCAAGTGTCGTCTGCTTTTCATGTTAGGTAAAGGGTTAACTTTACCGTGGAAGAACTGGAAATCAGTTGTCGCTGATTCTGCCGTACCATTATACGATACTGTTACCGTTTGAAGTTTCATGTACATTGCAGAAAAGCGGGTTTTTTTTCAAAACAATGGCCTTCAGCTCTCTAACAGTTGTAATTCCTTCTTTTGTAAATGACATCGCCCATGTCGAAATATGCGTTGTTTTTGAAGACTCAATTGTAAGGTAGATTAATTAATATCTTGAATCTGTAGCCCTATGACTGCACGTTCAAGATATTAATTGACCTACTCTGTGTGAGATATTAATTGGCCTACTCTGTGTGCCAAATCAATTTCCTTCTGGTCTAATAAAGAGAAATTAAATATCAGTTCCACGGTTTAGCTCCAAGATCGAACAAAAAGGTGAGTATTGCTAACAGTAATTTAATAGACCTACTGTATTTTCCCCGGGATATTTTACGGTAGAGGTACCGTCAGCTGGTTTGCGGTACTGTTTCGTATTTTTAAACCTGAGAAGCTATTTGTGATTGTCATATAATAAACTGCGTGGTCAGAGCATTTTGGGATAATACCATGGCTTTCAATAACCGTGAATATTTGGGACTTTAGACACCTCAACGATTTCGGATGAACTCCCCCGCTTACATAACAATTCCCGGATCCGCGTCTGGTTACAACTGTATTTTTAGCTTAACTCGAAACAGTAGAAGTACCGGAAGCCAGTTTCCAGCTTGGCATCGTATTTTAAGGATACAGTACTGTGATTAAAAAGTGTTGTTTTTTTTCGATCAGATTGCGACCAGATCACGATACACCTAAACACCGATGATTCGAGATTCCATAAATAAAATATTGCGAAATCAAGACCGAATCACGAAATACAAACGAAAAATTGAAAGTTCTTGCATTTCTTTTCGACTGGTTACATTCTGCACTGCTACCGGAGAGAAAGGGTATGTGACATCCGTTACTTATTCCCAGTTCCTTTTTCGACATTTGTTATCAACCGATAAAATCGGTTGATAACGAATGTCGGATAAGGAACCGGGAATACGTAACGGTTGTCAAATCCGCCAGGGATACGTAAAGGTAATTTCTATCGAATCGCGACACAGCTCGGCAAGAATAAACTCTAATGTCAGAATTGTGTTTCTCACCGCGGTCATGCAGAAGCAATATTGTTCAGCATCGCCTTTGGATCTGCTCTTATGCTGTTTATGAAACAACAGTTCTTTCAGATCATTCCAGCGTGAAAGAAAACAGAAATGAATATCCGACAGACTGGCATCAGAAAACTAATTATTTTTATGACTTACATTCCGAGTTCTTCTTCGGTACAAACAACGCTAGGAATGTTACCAACATTATAAAGACGAAGAAGTTACATATTGCAGAGGCACATTCTGTAAAAGCAAGCTGAAAGAAATAAAAATAAGCTTTTTTGAAAAACAGAAGACCAAACGTGATAGCTGAAACTCACAATGTCGTATACTGCATATCTTTTTTCGTCTGTAAAAGACGTGAGGCCATTTTGGACACTGACGAGCGTGAATAATCGGAAATATCGCCGTTTGTGACAGAGGTCTCTACATGGTTTGTTGGAGAGCGGGAACGCTGGCGCAACAGTAACCTAAAGGCATGGTCGGGCACCTACCCCACCCCACCCCAATAAGGGGCCAGGACTAAGAGGGCGCATTCGGGTTTCTTCACGCTTCAGTAGTGGATTATTCACAGATATTAGTTGGAAAAATCTCACTCAAAGAAGTTGGATTGTTGCAAATGGTCTTCTCAAAAGTTGGATGTTTGGCAGTCGTGAGAAGGGTGGGGAGGGTGCAGTTGGAAATTCATCTCCACCCGAACCAATACACACTAGACACTTAGATTGGTGAGACGGGACTCCCACGAGACTAGCCACATATGTTTCCCATAGCTTTAGGACAGAAGCCGCTATTCATTCACAAATAGGAGATGCCCAATCTATATATTTGTTTCATTTGTTGTCTGGGATTCGAGAAAATGGATAGGTTTGCAGTCCAACATCGGAAAATTTCCTGAATGTTAAAATTTCTATAATTTGAAGTGTAAAAGTTGCAGGAGACCGTCATGTACCCGGTGAGCGCCTCTCATACTCTTCCCACTCTGCTTTTGACTCAGTCCTCCGGTTCGACACTATGAGCTAAAGGTTATCAATGGGTATGGAGCCGCCACAGAATTCCCCCGCTGCACTAAATTCCGGGTTTCTTTCATTCAGCTAATACCATTACGTTCTCATACACTCACTGCCGAAAGACTCAGGACGCTATTTCCAACAGTACATAACCACGGACGTAAATCCTATTATTGTCTCGCCCTGCAGTGGCCAGAGAACTATTGCTCTGAACTTCACTTCCCTTGCAGTGAGTGTAAGTAGCATATCATGTATCCGCATAACCCATTTTTGCCAGGAGGACAGCCGCAGGGGTAGTGGCGTCATCAGTCACACGATGCAATTACGTCATGGATCGTTGTCATGGTAGCGCACATGAGCGGCCAAGATGTGACGTCATATTGTAATGGTGATACGAGGCGTTAGTGCGCACACGTGTTAAGATGATCCGTATTTCTGTCGTCCATTTTGTATACTGGAGACCGCCATCTTGGTTTCGGGGATGGCACGCACCACGCGGTTATATAGGACTGGAAGGCCTCCAGTATATTGGGATTGTGTTTAATGAGCTGTTCGATTAGTGTATCTAATTACCACAAACAACCTTTCAACTACCTAAACACACTGACTGACAATGAATTTATTTGGTTACAATTTTCACCACCACCCCCTTCTCCCACTCTGTCTATTCCAGTGCATTCTGTATCTTACTGTATTTCTTCCATTCCTGAACCTCTTCTGCAAATGTTATAATCTCTATCTACCATGGTCTACGTGTTCCGTGGACTTTCCTACATGTGTCTGTGTGCTAGAGCACAATGTGTAACAATGTATACACATCAAATGCAGCGCATGGGCGCACGCTGGATGTACCGAGATATACCTGTGCACAACACGTACAACATATAGGCACACGCTGGTATTGAGGTTACTTATAACAGATGATGTACTCTTAGAGAAGACCTTTTGGAGGATGGCCTTTGGAGGGTAATTATCTGAGGATAGACAGCTAATGATAGTTATGGCTCCCAGCAGCGCCTGCTCGTCCCCTGGTTCCTAGACCATCGCCTGGCCTTCGTAGCTGCAAGTCCACTACTACTGACTTCGTGGTCACAGCTATCTATCTGTCCTGCGATTAGCTTACATTGTGTTTACCCAATAGTTTAATCCTCTACTGCCACTGCAGACATGTACTAGTACCACGAGCGTGTAGCACTACTACAGGCTTGGTAGCTATCTTAGACCCCGCCACGGCCTTAGCCCTCTGCTAAATCTTTAGTGGGCTTAATCAGATCACTCCAATCATCTAACCCGTAGCAGGCTATACAGGTCTTGACCAAGTTTTTGCAAGGGTACCTTATACATAGGAGCCTGTCTGTTGATCGAACCGAGATGTTTATGTGGTAGTTAACAACTTAACCCTTAAGCCTCCATATAGCCCCAAACCGCCACTTTTATATTGCATTGAAGCAGGTGCTCCCTTGTGTAATCTTTTTTATTACTCTTCTGTGTAGACTGAATTTTCCCTGGCAGTGGTTCTACATCACTGCTGGCTGCCTGTATAGGCAGCCAGCAGTGATGTAGAACCACTGCCAAGTCATCAATAACTATGTAAGCAGAAAAAGGCCATAAATACTTTAAAATTAATCTGAGGACTTAAGGGTTAAGCACAACACTTACAGCACATGAACACGTGCTAGAAACGCCGATATGTGCTTATGGCAAAAATGCACAATGTGTCTCAAAACCAAAAGGTGCATAGGCGCATACTATGAAAGGAGAATTTTATAGTCATAGACACATCACTGAATGTATTCCACGACACTTTGGACTGGTGTTTGATATAATGTACTTGTGTGCTACTGCGGAAAATGCGCACAACACATATAGCACATCGACAAATGCTGGGGGTATTTCGGCCCCTGAGTTCCAATGTGTTCTATGTGCCAGTAGGCACATAGAACACATTGGCACAGAGGGGACGATTTGCTGACATGCTGGTGCACAATATGCTCACAAAATTGGCATGCAGCACAGGCACAAAGTGGGAAAAATAAATTGTGAATGATGATATTTGTAAAAGTGTGTGAACCTCCAGCCACTGGCTGAAACTTAGTTTTGAGCATTTCATGCGTCTCTGAAGAAATGAGATATTGGCTGAGTGGAAACTCCACTCTCTTTGTGCTTTGTCGATAATGCACTCTTCGTTTTGTGTATAGAATATAACACCATTTACCAGAAAATTTAATATTTATTTATTTATAATTGGTGTTTAAGGTCACATACTTACGCACAATGGCTAATCGTGGCCGTGACAGTTTTACGGTTGGAGGAAGCCGGAGTACCCGGAGAGAACCACCGAGCATCGGCGAGCAACTGTCAGCTCCTCAACATTCTAACTATCTTCAAGCTTCGCTCAGACAGGGTTGCAGCGTTTGAAGACAAGTGCACCATCGACGTGCAGTACGCCTAAATACACTGCGTCATCGTGTCCCCATGTGGGCAACCGGGATAGAGTGCCTTGTCCAAGGACACAATGCGAGTCGTCCCGGACGGGGATCGAACTCGGGACCTCTAGCATAGAAGTCCAACAGTCTACCACTGAACCACCGCGCTCCCAAAATTGAATATTAATATTAACAATGATTAGGGAGATTAAATATTGTCCCCTGTTCAGGAGCCGATCAAAGGGGCGACGCACCCTTCTCCCTTTCTTGTAACTCGAATTTTTTTCACAAGGTTCCAGGGAATACGGTATTATCTACAAAAATACATGGACATCCACTACTGGAGTGGAAGAAGTTGTTACCACCTGTTATCGCGATTTAATATCGTAGGCAATTCTTACAGCTTTAGCTCCTGTGTTGGTCTCCGCTGAGCCGTTAGAAATTGGCTTCCCTTTTTCAGAATTTAAGAGTTCGTAAAGAACTATGGGAATATTTTGACTGGGAAACAGTGTGGTTATATGCAAAGAAACCAACGGGGACACACTGACGTTCTGTTTTTCAAAAGTAACTGTCCTCGGGAAGAGGGGGGGCACGCCGTCTCTTGCTCGCCCCCCCCCCCCTTCTCCGACACACACCCAACCCAGTATCCTGGATCAACAACAGCTTATCAGCTCGGTAACACTACCGTATTTTATTCTAGACAGTAGTACCGCATCATGCCTTCATTTTGATTACTCATTGTAATTAAGGTAAGCATTATCCACTCGTGGTGAAAGCTGTTATCACTTCACGTGGCTCTGCAGCTGTTTCTTTTCCGCATTACTAATTTCCGGAACAGCTAGCAATAGAGAGATCATATAAAATAGATGAAAATCAGGCTTAAGTAAATTTTCACTCCTGTTGGAATTGCGCGGCCCATGGCGATGTTGGTCTAATGCAATAAAATGGGGTTCAGTGTTTTTTTGTTTTTTTTAGAAAATTCAAATACTTTAACCCTTTACACAAAACAGACCATATCAATAGAGAGTAATCGCTGGACTGGACCGGTTACGTGAAATCATTCATGAGAGGTGAGTGACGTTGTACAAACACGGGTGCGCGAATGCACACGAGTGTTGCACAATATAGTCCCCCGCCTCGAATGAATTATTTCACGGAACCAGTCCAGTCAAGCGATTACTCTGTTTATTACTTTTCATTATTAACGATAATTATATTATTTAACCCTTTACCTAACGTAACGCCAAAAACAGTCAGCGCTATTCTCAAAACTCGCCAATTAATTTTCATTATTTTTTTACTCTAAAACATAGGTTATGACCCCTCATTGGAACGAGCTCGTCGAGCTTGTTCCAATTAGGGGCCATAACCTATGTTTTTGAGACAAAAAATGAAAAGAATAGTTATTCATGAATTTTTTTTTTGCAAGTGTCGTCTGCTTTTCATGTTAGTTAAAGGGTTAAACAACAATGAAGTCCCCATTACACCCATGGCAAAGCGTCTTCGTTTGCGCGCACGGATACATGACCCAATTGTTGATTGCATAATTCACTTGTGAAGTTATCGTTTATAATCAAACCCGGAAATCCCAGTAAATCACACTTTGGAAAGTTATAAATATTTATTTTGAATATTATTTTTCCAAACATTGTTAAAAATTTCAACAAAATCATATCATGTGTGACCTCATTGGAACGAGCTCGACGAGTTTGTTCCAATGAGTGGTCACATGATATAGTTTTGTTGAACATTTTTCAAATAAATTTTTTTTTACCTCCAGAATTTGCATGTTACGCAGGCGTATGTGGCCCATTCGTTAGGTAAAAGGTTGTTGCACTTAATGGTATAAATTTCTCTCATGCGTCACAGAACGTTGCTTGTATGTATGTTTATTCTGGGGGTTAACGACACTTTCAACAAATTCTTGACAGAGTTAATTTTAATAGAGTTTTAGATACTCGAAACTTCTTGCTGTGCCAAAGTATAACTTCGTCAAGTATGGTAAACAGTTTTTAGAGCATACCGCCCCACACTGTGGAACGGCCTTCCGGGGCATATTGGACAGAATCTAATTATAAAACTTCATTATTTCAAGTTTCGGATACGTCCTGGGTGACACGGAGCGCAAAGGTGGCGCCAGGCTTTGGGGGTGTCAAGGGGATGCACACACTCCGCCGGAGAGAATTCTCCTCCACGTCGGTAGGGTTATTCTCCCACCCCAAATCGGCCAAATTCGCCAGGGATATATAATTATGTCAACACCACGAAGATGGAGATAATGTTCCTAAAGACCCAATACAAGTGCCCAATTAGAATGAATCGATGGGAATATGAACACTGTAGCATGGGCAGAGTTGATTACATTCCGAGACTTCTATTTTAGTCCGATACCACAATCTTTCTAGTAGTTGCAAACAATCACCTGGTCGACTAACATCTAATGTCTTCTTCAAGGGTAGCTAATCGCCGAATCGCATGACACCTGCATTTGACACCCTAGTTCCACAAGCCACAATTGTTTGGGTTTGTTTTTGTTTGTTTTGTTTTGTTTTGGGGGGGAGGGGGGCGCCTTTCGTTTTGACTCTCTCTGGTGTGGCGGACATTGCGACGTTTTCCTAATTAAAACAAAAAATTCGATTCTCCCACCGGGCCGAACCATAATTCGCCATGTGGGTTAATCCCTATCTCCCCCTCCCCCACCACCGCCACCACCTGTCGGGGTCATAGCACCCGCGTCTGGAAAATCCTGGCGCCACCTCTGTCGGAGCGCCGTTGCAGTTCGTGTCGGTAAGTCTGGGACACCCTCAACATTGGTCCGGCCCACCCTCACGCTGGTCGAACGCCTAAATTCAAATTGCAACGGTTCAACTGTAGGTTGAAAGCGCTACCATTCCATAGTACACCGGTCTGTCTTAAAGATGGAGGAAGCCGGAGTACCTGGAAAAGAAACACCGAGTTGCGGCGAACAACTGTCAAGACTCCCCAACGTACTAATTCGGCACAAACGCAGTTGAAGGCAGGTGCACCATCGACTCGCAGTACGCCTTAGTACACAGCGCCACCTTGCCCCCACGTGGGCAATCGGATTAAGTGCTTCGCCCAAGAACACAACGCAGTTACCGTTGGTCAGGATCGAATCGTGGACCTTTTTGTGTGAAGTTCAATGCTCTAACCACTGAATCACCACGCTGCACTTCCGCCACTAGTTGAGCGAGCCCCAACTGGAGAGATATTGGCGGGTCAGTAGAAGGTTACAGACTTAAAACAAATGTATGGAAGTGATTCAAGAGAACATCACGCAAATATTCCTCCAGGAGTGACCTCTGACCAGCTCAAATGAAGTTTAATGAAGTGGGGGAGGATATTTTCTGCTGCCAATGGCAGCAGAAAAATATTCTATCAGTAACTCCACATCCACCCCCTTTATTTCCCCCTCATGCTGGTTTAGTCTATATATTCCCCTCAGGTGAAAGTCCTGAGTTTTCCACTCTGAAGAAAATAACTGCACGTGTCAACTGGCGCACCATGGGAACTTTTCGAAAGCATAAATACCCAGAAAGTGGAGAAATAGCCTTAGAAAAATCACCTCAGAAATATCAGGGTGGGAGTACCTGAAATACCTTTAGAATTTCAGGCATGAATGTACATGCGTATATGAAGTTGATGTTTTTCAGGAAAAATGGGGGACACGTGACAACGTCGGTGGTTCTGGCCAGAATGTACTAAAAATTAGGTTTCTCTGACCAATGGAGAGTGTAACACCCCTTGCCCAGATCTGATGCTTTGCCAGTTTATCTACATCATCACAACACACGCCTTACCAAAAGAGAGGATGTAACGCCGTAGACCTGAGCGTGATGGTTCACACGTCATGTACCTGATATACAAGAATTGACAATCTGCGAGGCAAGCTGTACTATTATACGCTCCGTGTGAAAGAAGAAAATTCCAGAAATTGCAAATCTCTTTTAAATTACTTTATGATTACTTCATAGAGTGTAAGATTGATGATGCCACGTGATTCAGCTGGAGAAATGCAAAAGAAACCTAAAGATCGCAAAAACTGTGACCGATTTTTTTTTATACATTCTGAATTTTGTGAAAAGAAATCAATGAACACATGCACAACTCCTCGATATGACAATGGTGTTTAACTGGTAGGGTGCTGAATTATTTTTGGTCATCAAAATTTGTTCACATATCTTTGCTTTGCTACAATTATGGGAGAGTGCCAAAAGGCACTCTCCCATAAATTGTAGCAAGGCAAATCCTAGCAGACTAAATAATTTCACTTCAAAGGTGATATATAAAACATCCACAGAATATGAAACCTTTAAGTTGTGGTACTGACACTTCAGAATAAAGCCCAAATATGGGCTTTCAGCACTCTACCAGTTAAGGAAGGGTTAATTTTCATGTGCACAGAACCCAGACGACGTTATTATGGTGTTGACTGTGATCAATGCTACAGTACAGCCGCCGTGGATTGGTCATTTTCTACGGGTGGGCAATATTTCCACGGGCACAGTATTGTTCGATTCCAAACACTAACTAGATCGAGTTATTTGTGTGCAAAGCACACAATGGCGTATCCCCGCATTTCCTTAGCAACACCTTAGCATAGTCTTAACGTTTCAAATTAATACCCAAGGAGCCTTTCGATGAAAACAGATTTTCTAACGATAAAAGTGGTTCCACTGGAACCACCTGGGGCAAAATCAAAATTCCAAAACCTTCATGCAGATCTAGAAATGATACCTGAACACATTAGCATAGTTTTAACGTTTCGAATTAAATACCCTAGGAGCCTTTCGATGAAAACTGATTTTCTAACGATAAAAGTGGTTCCACTGGAACCACCGGGGGCAAAATCAAAATTCCGAAACCTTCATGCACATCTAGAGATGTTACCAGAACACATTAGCATAGTTTAAACGTTTCGAATTGAATACCCTAGGAGCCTTTCGATGAAAACTGATTTTCTAACGATAAAAGTGGTTCCACTGGAACCACCGGGGGCCGAATCAAAATTCCGAAACCTTCATGCACATCTAGAATTGCTACCTGAACACATTAGCATAGTTCAAGAGTTTCGAATTAAATACCCTAGGAGCCTTTCGATGAAAACTGATTTTCTAACGATAAAAGTGGTTCCACTGGAACCACCGGGGGCAAAATCAAAATTCCAAAACCTTCATGCAGATCTAGAAATGATACCTGAACACATTAGCATAGTTTTAACGTTTCGAATTAAATACCCTAGGAGCCTTTCGATGAAAACTGATTTTCTAACGATAAAAGTGGTTCCACTGGAACCACCGGGGGCAAAATCAAAATTCCGAAACCTTCATGCACATCTAGAGATGTTACCTGAACACATTAGCATAGTTTAAACGTTTCGAATTGAATACCCTAGGAGCCTTTCGATGAAAACTGATTTTCTAACGATAAAAGTGGTTCCACTGGAACCACCGGGGGCCGAATCAAAATTCCGAAACCTTCATGCACATCTAGAATTGCTACCTGAACACATTAGCATAGTTCAAGAGTTTCGAATTAAATACCCTAGGAGCCTTTCGATGAAAACTGATTTTCTAACGATAAACGTGGTTCCACTGGAACCACCGGGGGCAAAATCAAAATTCCGAAACCTTCATGCACATCTAGAGATGTTACCTGAACACATTAGCATAGTTTAAGCGTTTCGAATTAAATACCCTAGGAGCCTTTCGATGAAAACTGATTTTCTAACGATAAAAGTGGTTCCACTGGAACCACCGGGGGCAAAATCAAAATTCCGAAACCTTCATGCACATCTAGAGATGTTACCTGAACACATTAGCATAGTTTTAACGTTTCGAATTGAATACCCTAGGAGCCTTTCGATGAAAACTGATTTTTCTAACAATAAACGTGGTTCCACTGGAACCACCGAGGGCAAAATCAAAATACCGAAACCTTCATGCACATCTAGAGATGTTGCCTGAACACATTAGCATAGTTTAAACTTTTCGAATTAAATACCCTAGGAGCCTTTCGATGAAAACTGATTTTCTAACGATAAAACTGGTTCCACTGGAACCACAGGGGGCAAAATCAAAATACCGAAACCTTCATGCGCATCTAGAGATGTTACCTGAACACATTAGCATAGTTTAAACGTTTCGAATTAAATACCCTAGGAGCCTTTCGATGAAAACTGATTTTCTAATGATAAAAGTTGTTCCACTGGAACCACCGGGGGCAAAATCAGAATTCCGAAACCTTCATGCACATCAAGAGATGTTACATGAACACATTAGCATAGTTTAAACGTTTCGAATTGAATACCCTAGGAGCCTTTCGATGAAAACTGATTTTCTAATGATAAAAGTGGTTCCACTGGAACCATCGGGGGCACAATCAAAATTCTGAAACCTTCATGCATATCTAGAGATGTTACCTGAACACATTAGCATAGTTTAAAAGTTTCGAATTGAATACCCTAGGAGCCTTTCGATGAAAACTGATTTTCTAACGATAAAAGTGGTTCCACTGGAACCACCGGGGGCCGAATAAAAATTCCGAAACCTTCTTGCACATCTAGAGATGTTACCTGAACACATTAGCATAGTTTAAGCATTTCGAAGTAAATACCCTAGGAGCCTTTCGATGAAAACTGATTTTCTAACGATAAAAGTGGTTTCACTGGAACCACCGGGGGCAAAATCAAAATTCCGAAACCTTCATGCACATCTAAAGATGTTACCTGAACACATTAGCATAGTTTAAGCGTTTCGAATTAAATACCCTAGGAGCCTTTCGATGAAAACTGATTTTGTAACATTAAAAGTGGTTCCACTGGAACTACCGGGGGCAAAATCAAAATTCCGAAACCTTCATGCACATCTAGAGATGTTACCTGAACACATTAGCATAGTTTAAACATTTCGAATTGAATACCCTAGGAGCCTTTCGATGAAAACTGATTTTCTAATGATAAAAGTGGTTCCACTGGAACCATCGGGGGCACAATCAAAATTCTGAAACCTTCATGCATATCTAGAGATGTTACCTGAACACATTAGCATAGTTTAAGCATTTCGAAGTAAATACCCTAGGAGCCTTTCGATGAAAACTGATTTTCTAACGATAAAAGTGGTTTCACTGGAACCACCGGGGGCAAAATCAAAATTCCGAAACCTTCATGCACATCTAAAGATGTTACCTGAACACATTAGCATAGTTTAAGCGTTTCGAATTAAATACCCTAGGAGCCTTTCGATGAAAACTGATTTTGTAACATTAAAAGTGGTTCCACTGGAACTACCGGGGGCAAAATCAAAATTCCGAAACCTTCATGCACATCTAGAGATGTTACCTGAACACATTAGCATAGTTTAAACATTTCGAATTGAATACCCTAGGAGCCTTTCGATGAAAACTGATTTTCTAACAATAAAAGTGGTTTCACTGGAACCACCGGGGGCAGAATCAAAATTCCGAAACCTTCATGCACATCTAGAGTTGCTACCTGAACACATTAGCATAGTTCAAGCATTTCGAATTAAATACCCTAGGAGCCTTTCGATGAAAACTGATTTTCTAACGATAAAAGTGGTTCCATGGAACCACCGGGGGCAAAATCAAAATTCAGAAACCTTCATGCACATCTTGAGATGTTACCTGAACACATTAGCATAGTTTAAGCATTTCGAATTAAATACCCTAGGAGCCTTTCGATGAAAACTGATTTTCTAACGATAAAAGTGGTTCCACTGGAGCCACCGGGGGCAAAATCAAAATACCGAAACTTTCATGTACATCTAGAGATGTTACCTGAACACATTAGCATAGTTTAAACGTTTCGAATTGAATACCATAGGAGCCTTTCAGGGTGTGACGTACGGACGGACGGACGGACGGACGGTCGGAGATCACGACAATATCCCCGCATTTTTGAAAATGCGGGGATAATTATAAGGAATAACCATAAAAAATAATTAATGAATCACTGGGTACATCCGGTGCTTCATTAATTAAAATTTTGCTGATGGTGATTTTTATTACCTGGTAAACGCATGCGTGAGTATCACGACCAGTACACGGCGACTGTAGGCCTACTGCAGCGTATCTCTTACTTACGAGGCACAGAAGGCACGTCCACGGAACTCCCAGTCTGAAAGTTGTGTTTTCAGATATTCATTATCATTTAAAAAAATCGAAAGGTGGAAGGCCAGGTACCCTCTCCCCCCGCACCCACTCCACCTTCTCCTGCCTTCTTTGCACATGGTCACAATACTATCCAGCCAAAATATTTCTGTAATTTGATAAGAGACTCATTCAAATTTTGAAAACAAATGAAGCCACTTTATGGGGGCTCATAGAGAACCCAAGCACGGCAACCAGCATCTATTGCTGTATGTATGCGGTGTGGTATTTTTCGCGATAACAAATGGACACCTACTACCTTGGGTTGTAGGTGTCCATGTGTTATCGTGAATTATAGACCGTCCACCCTGGTATCGGTGTCTGTGGAAAAAAATTCAGCTACAAAAATAGGGAAGGACGAGTCAGCTGCAATTTCTCCCGGATCCGCCCAAGAGATACACTGTAGATGATAAAGACAATTAAAAGTATTCGTTGGCGGTACTTGGACAGAATGAAATAAAATCATAACGGATAACACCAATTGAATACAAAACAAATATGTTTGTAATTTTTGGCAAAGTTTCGCCTTTATTTCCTCCTTTATCGTCAAGCATGATTCTGATGAAGTTGAAAGATAACAACTTCGTCATTAATTCAGCTGGATAACCTCTCTGTATTAATGGCGCAGTATTTAATATCAATAACAGTAAGTGGGTGTGTTAACGTGTTTATTTTTGAAAGTTCTTGACACAGTACATCAGAAAAAAAGTTTCATATCAGACATTTATATCGGTACCTATATATATTATACAAAGCCAGAATGCCTGTGGAGACCCACTTGATTGTTGAAAAGGTTATTTTAACAGCATCAATCACATCATCATACGTAATCGAAAATTATGCCGGGGGCGCGGTGGCTCAGTGGGTAGAGGTGCAGACTGCAAGCAGTGAGGCCCTCGGTTAGAATCCCACCTGCGACAAGCGCGTTGTGTACTTGGGCAAGAGGCTTCACTCCCATTGCCCACGTGGGGGTACGGAGGCGTTGTGTACTAATGAGTACTGTACGTAGATGGTGCACTTGTCTTTAACCCATGTTAACCCTGCTTGTGTGTAGTTAGTATGTTGGGGAGCCTGACAATTGCTCGTCGTTGCTCGGTGGTTCTCTCCGGGTACTTTGACTTCCTTCACCCGTAAAACTGTCCTACACGAGGTGGCCTGGCTGTCGAAAGTGTCGTTAAACCCTCATAAATGAACGAAAATTATTCTACAAATCTTTCTCAGGCCAATATTTAGATGTTATTACATGTTTAGATTCATACTGGGCAAGATATCAAGCCCGAAGTAACTTCATATCAGCCTCAGACCGAAGGTCGAAGGCTGATGTGAAATTATCTAGGGCTGATCTGAAACTAACCAAGTAATAGCTCCTTTATTTATAAAACCCAAAGTTCCAAACAAATAATTACAAAATGTTCTCAGATCTGTTTTCGTTTTTTGGCGTGTTTATCGTTTGCCGTTCTTTTCACAAAGTCCGACGTTTCCTCTGCCCCAACAGTTAAAACTAGAAGTCCTGTCATGAAATGCGCGCAACTAGCACGTCGATCTGCGCGTTAATCTACGCGTTATGACCATAGTAAGGCTATCAAATTCTGTACATATGGCCTGTGCACAATCAATGTTTCAGCCAATGGACCTCCGGGTAACCCGGAGGTCCATTGGCAGAAACATTGCCTGTGTTTGCTATGGGTAACCAGGAGAGCCTGCCGTGCTTTGGATGCCATTCGACATGACAACTGCGCGCAATTCCTACGCGTAGTTAAGCAGACCCGTCGGAACGAAATTTATATTGGGGGGGCTGATATTGCTAATTTGGGTGAACTGGCTGATACTAAATGGGTATGGGGTATTCAGAGGCCGAAGGCATCTGGCGCGAGTGCTGAAGGCACAAGCTTTTTGAGGGGGGAGGGGAGGGGGGGTTACTCCCCCAGAAAATTTTTTGAAAAGGGCAATCAAAGGAAGCATTCTGGTAGCTTTTGAAGCAAAAACCTCTTGATTTTTTTAAACGGCAAAAGTTGTTTTTTTAACAAAATGTTTCAAAAATCCCAATAGAACCCCATAACATTTGGGGACGGTTCTCACGCCGGGCTCACCTGCAGGCCGTGGCCGTATTCCGTCATGCTTAAAAACAGTCAGGCCTTATGGTGGATTCATTAGTTTTATCATTATGCCAACAGTTGTCGTGGTCTTCTGAGCTGCCAAAGGAATTGCTCAAAACGTTTGCACATCAACATACGCAGGTGCATGTTATACATTCAGTGATCCGTTCATTCATAATTCTAATCCAGGGGCGTAGTAAGCTAATTTTACTGGGGGGGGGGGGGGGGGTAGGACCTATATTCCCATGACGCGATGCGTCATCCGAGCGGCGAGTGGGGGTGAACACGAGAGGGTATATCCTCCGTCTCGTTGGTGGGGGGTCCGGGGGGCCTCCCCCGGGAATTTTTTTTAATTTAAGATGTACAAATATGCATTCTGAGTGATTCTGAGCAAATACATCGTCAATAAGGAAATACGTCAGCTCTCTGATCAGTTCAGCGTGATTTCCGAGCAGAATGACAGGAATAGTGAACATGCAATGAATTACCCTGTGGTTGGTTGGGGTTTAACATCGCTTTCCACAATTAGGCGAAAACACGACTGTCAGTTATATTGGTGGAAGAAAGCCCACATGGAACCCACTCAATCCAGTAATCATTAACAGTAATGTCGGAATATGATAACCAGTGGGCATCCCGTGTCGAGAAACCACCAACCCAGCCCAGTAAAGCCTACTTTTGACAAATTTGTGGGGGTGGGGGAAATATCTCCCTTAACCCCTCCCCCCCCCCCCCCAACCGGTTCCTACGCCACTGTTCTAATCTGAGTTCAATAATGTAATGTCCAGTTTTATTCAGATTACATCGGTTGCTACCATCATGGATAAACTAACGACAAAATATGAGCAAATTATTGGGGGGGCTGCAGCCCCCCCCCCCCCCAGCCCCCCCCCCCCCCCCCCCCGGTTCCGACGGGCCTGTTAAGCCTAGATAAGCGCACAGTTCGTGACAGGACTTCTAGTTTTAACTGTAGTTCAGCTATCAGAACGTCCCTGCTTCCCCACTGGGGAGGCCGCGATGTTCGGATAGCTGAACTATATCTTGCCCTACCACGACGAATCTCCGCTTACGACTCTGAATCTTTGTTTGCTTTGAATTTTCAGTACAATTCTTTTCTTTCTTCTTTTCCTCCACACAATTCCCATTTACTGCCGTTATTAATCCTTCGTCATTCAAAAACTCCGTTTTACAGAGGCAGCGGAAGCTCCAAAAAAGTGGGGAGGGAGCACACTCTCTTCGTGGGGGGGGGGGGGGGGGGGGGGTTGCAGTGGTGGTGGGACGGTGTATTCATGCAAAATATATAAATTTATATACGCTACCCCTCACCCTTGAATGCACCCTAATTAAGACACTAACCTCAGGGTATTTATTTTGTTTTCTTTTTACTGAACCATTAGAACCCCTGGTGGTGTCTTCCATATCCATTCAATGGCAGCAAGAGGCCATATTCATTATTTGTGAGTAAATTAACTAATATACTGAGTCAAAAAAGAAAGTATAATAGAAACAAATGTGAAAAAAAGCATAAAGGATGAAATATACTACTCAAAGTTTGCTAAGCACCAAGTATATCCAACTACCTGTTTTACGTTTTAGTTGAAATATTGTTATGAAAAGTGTGTATATTTTTTATTTAGTTATATTTTTAATGATTTAAGTACAGAAATTAAGATGTTGTTTGTGTTTGACATTATTTTTTAGATTTTGAATACGATAACCATGGAAAATGGATATTATTGGTAAAAGAGGAAATTTTTCAAATTTGCTAAAAAGTTGACGAAGCGAACTGGTATGGGTTCAATATCGAGTATGAGACCCATCATTGTTAATTACAGCTTGACAACACCTTCTCATGCTCCCAATCAGGTTACAGATGGTCCTTTGCGGGATGTTGTTCCATTCTTGGATCAGCATGGCACCAAGCTCCTGGACACTTCTTGGTTGGACTGGACGGACTGATGTGGCAAGCTGCAACTCATTCCAGACATGTTCGATTGGATTGAGTTCGGGGGATCTTGCTGGCCAGTCCATACGCTCAATCCCCTCCCTCTGTTGGTACTTCCCGACAGCATGGGCAACATGAGTACGGGCATTATCGTCCATCAGAATGAATCTATCACCCACTGCACCTGCATACAATCTGATGTGGCCATCCAGGATCTCATCAATATACCGCTGTGCAGTCAAATGTACCACGATCAAGGACACAGAGCTCTATCCCAGCTGATGCCGCCACAGACCATTATTGACCCTCCACCATAGCGGTCATACTCAGCAATGTTGGCTGCATGGAATCGCTGTCCTGTCTTCTCCATACCCTAGAACGCGCATCTGTGTTGTCTAGGCAGTACCTTGACTCATCTGTTTTAAGGACAGGTCGTCAATCTTCTCTGGTCCATCCAACATGATCCATGGCCCATTCCTATCGTGCCTGGTGGTGGTTATGGGACAGCTGAATGCGAACACATGGTCTTCTCGATCGGAGACCATCTTCGTGCAACCTTTTCCGGATAGTCTGCGTCGAAACATTTACCACGGATGCATTCTGAAGGTCACTGCGAAGCTGAGTTGCTGTGTCAAAGCGGTTCCTATGGGCCTGAATGATCAAAAACCGGCCTTCAGCTGCAGATGTTGCCCTGCCTCTGCCACCACCATGTCGTCTGACTGGTGTGCCATACTGCTGAAATCTTGCCCAGGTTCTGGTGATCACCGTATGGTGCACACCAAGGGCTTCACCAACCTGATGATGGGTAACCCCTTGTTCCACCATCCCTACAGCCCACCACATTTTTGCTTCAGACAAATGTCTTCTTACATAGACATTTGCCATATTCTATCATTAAATTACAAGGGTTTGTGTTGAAATGAAGACTGAATACCCTACACATCTCAAGTACATGTAGACAGTACACGAAAACATCATGGAAATCCAGGGGTTCATGTTTTCCATGACTGTCACGAAACGTCTGCCTGTCAAGAGAGCTAATGTAAACACTGGGGACCATCTCAATACATTCCTCAATCATATCCACCAAAAATATCGCAAATGTGTCACAAGAAAATTTCACAATGATATGTCAAATATGTGGTGCTCAGCAAACTTTGAGTAGTATATAATAGTTCTAATGTTGCATGTTTGTGGACAAGAAGTCGTGCAAAGAGTTTAATGACATTTTTCGCCAATCGAGCATCTTTGGGATCATTTGGACCGTTGGGTACGACTTCATGATCTTCAGACGTTATGCGATTTACGTAATGTTCTAAGGCAGGAGGGGAACGCAATACTACAGGGTGACATCCAGAGACTTATCAGGGCCATGCGCTGTCGATGTCTTGCCATCTAAGATGCAAACGGTAGACATACACGCCATTGACTTCATGTGTGAACTTTTCATTTCACCCTATGTCTGAAGTCCGACGTCCTGGCGTGACGCTGGCAGCAGTAAGAACATGAAATTATGCAAATTCATACAGATAGACTTGAAATATGAATTTACAATTATTTGTTTGGGATTAAAGTCGATAATACTAAAACAATTGCTTCTCAAAGTTTATTATACTTTCTTTTTTGACTCAGTATATTTTCAACGTGCAGCCCATGTATTGATTGGTCTTCCACACACATTCACTTATCAGCTATCATAATTAATGAATTGATAAAGTATCATGTTGAGCGGCCTCTTGGGCTCAAAGAAAATCAATATGCTTATATAGGGGGTGTGTACGTTATGTCGGAAAATGCCAGTCGGGTACCTATAATTTGTGAAAAAAGTGGGGGGGGCACGTGCCCCCATGTACCCCGGCTCCGGTCACCTGTCGCTTCAAACCGCTGCGCCTTATAACGACGCATCACGAAGAGCAACTCAGCCTTGGTTCATATCGGCCGAGATTGGCGTCATATCAGCCGAGTTTAAGTTATATCAGCGGAGCTTGATAATGGACAATTCGGAGAAAGAAAATCGTATTTAAAAAATAATTAGTGGCTATTACTTGGTTGGCTTCATATCGGCCGAGATATCAGCCCAATCTCAAGCGGCTGATATGAAGTTACCGAGAGCGAATATGTAACTAACCAAGTAATAACCTTGTTATTTATTAAACCAACACAAATAATTACAAAACGTTCTCAGATGTCTTACAGTTTTCTAACAGTGTTTCTGAGGGGCGCTGTGGCGTTGCGGTAACCGGTTCTCGTCAGATCACCGAAGTTAAGCAACGTCGAGTCCGGTTAGTCCTCGGATGGGTGACCGTCTGAGCGATCGATTCGGACTCCCGCGTTGTGTCCTTGGGCAAGGCACTTAACCCCGCTTGTCCACATGGGGGCACGATGACGCCATGTACTAAGGCGTACTGCACGTCGATGGTGCTTACGTCCTGTGCTGCAGGGCGAAGTTACGATGTTGGGGAGCTGGCAGCTGCTTTTCGTTGCTCTGTGGTTCTCTCCGGGTACACATTGTGCATAAGTACGTGATCTTAAAACATCAATAAATACCAAGAACTGTGTTTCTCATTCCTTTCCCAAAGTCCGGAGTTTCTTTTCTTTTCTCCCAGTTCAGCCATCCGAACGTCTCGGTTTCCCTACTGGGGAAGCCGCGACGTTCGGGTAGCTGAATTACCTCTTCTCCCACTTCAAGAAATCTAAGATTACTACTCTAAATCTTAATTTGCGTTGAATCCTCTGCAGAACTCTCTTTTTTCTCTTTTCCCACACACCCTTACTCATTGCCGTCATTAATTCCTTGTAATTCAAAAGCTGCGCTTCAAAACGCTCCAATGTCCCTTTACCTAACACGAAAAGCAGACGACACCTACAAATAAAATTTTTGAAGCACTAATTTTTTTCGTCAAAAACATAGCTTATGAACCCCTCATTGGAACGAGCTCAACGCGCGCGTTGAGCTCGTTCCAGTGAGGGGGTCATAAGCTATGTTTTTGTGACAAAAATGAAAAAGTAATAATAACTGAATGGTGAATTTTGTGAATCGCGCTGGCCAGTTTTGGCCGTTTCGTTGGGTAGAGGGTTAATAATGCTAATTTTCTCTTGCGTTCGACGAGTAACCCTTGCGATTTAAATTGGTTATACCAAGCAACATTTATTTATTTATTGATTGGTGTTTAAGATCACCTATTTCTGCACAATGACAGTTTTACGGGTGGAGGAAGCCGGAGTACCCGGAGAGAACCACCGAGCAACGGCGAGCAGCTGTCAGCTCCCCAACATACTAACTCCACACAAGCAGGGTTAGCATTGGTTGAAGACAGGTGCACCATCGACGTGCAGTACGCCTTAGTACACAGCGTCACCGTGCTCCCACGTGGGCAATGGTGAATTGTCTTGTCCAAGGACACAACGCGGTTGCCGCAGGTGGGATTCGAACCGAGGAACTCTCGGCTTGCAGCCTGCATCTCTATCTACTGAGCCACCGTGCCTCCCTACCAAGCAACAACGCACCATGAGGAACAATTCTGACTTGGCACATAATGCCCGAGATCGGCGTCATATCAGCTGAGTTTGAATTCATATCGGCCGTGCTTGATAATCGGCAATTCTGTGAAAGAAAAACGTATCTAATAAATAATCATATTTCATTATATGTTATCTTACAAGATAGCGGGTAGATGTATAACAAATATTTTTTCAGGCTGATATGAAGTTACATCGACTGATTTTTCGGCTGGTATGAAACTAGCCACGTTATAACTTCTAAATATTAAGTGTCACGATAATACAAGAAAATATCTCTTTTCAGAAGAGTTTAACCTTGTACACTGGAATTCGTTTGAAATGAGCGAGGTACATTTTGCCATGAAAAATGACCTAATGCACACACCACGTTCATCACACTAATGACGCCGTCTGGTGGGGGGTACGAAAAAAAAACCCTGGGAAAAAACCTCCTTAGGAAAAAAGCCCCTTGGTAAAAAAAACCCTTGGAAAAAACCCTCGAGAAAAGAAAAACCTTGGAAAAAACCCCCTTCATTCTGACAGCAGAAAAAAACGTTTTCTTTAGTGACTTTATTTTTGTATGACATGTTCATTTGTGAAAAATACATTAACAAAATATTATCTGTATGTTCTATAGTGCAAAATATTTGTATGTTCTATAGTAAAAAAAAGTATGCAAATATGAATATCATTGGAATTAGCTGCTTCAGCCAGTTCCAATGGTATCCATATTTGCATACTTTGAAAAAAAAAACTGCATCGGGTAAAGGGTTATTTAACGTATTCAGTGCTGTAGGGCATCTTGCCTTACAAATTAAATGTTAGACATATGTAATGTATTAGTGCTGTATATGAAGTGATTAACAGGTGAAAATATGCAAATTTGAATATCATTGGAATGTATTTTTTACTACAGAACATACAGATATTTTGTACTTTTGAACATACAGATAATATTATGTTAATGTATTTTTCACTAATGAACATGTTGTCATACAAAAATAAAGTCACTAAAGAAAACGTTTTTCTGTTGTCAATATGAAGAGTTTTTTTTTCCAAGGTTTTTCTTTTCTCGAGGGTGTTTCTTCCAAGGGCCTTTTTACCAAGGGGCTTTTTTCCTTGTTTGTGCAGCATATACAGTACATGGAGAGTGTATTATCACTAAATCACCCACAGAGTGGAGATTCCACCCAAGCAATAATTGCAAATTTGTTGCAAAACATAACCAGCACAAGCAAAGTTTCAGCCATTGGACTTCCGGGTTAAACCCGGAGTCCAATGGCTGAAACATTGCTTTTGTTTTTTGTCGATATGAACAAAATTTGAAAGTTGTAGCTTGCGTGATAACTCCACTCCGCGGGTGATTTAGTTACAATCCACTCTCCACGTACTGTACTCGTTAGTACTTTTAATCCGTCTAAAACATAATACGCCTGCCCACCCCACCCCCTCTACCGCTTGCACCAGTCTGGGTACCGCTAAACTATGTGACACCTTTTGTTAGCTCATCAGTCCGCGATTTATCGCACCCCTCCACCAATTTCCTACAGGACGCTGTTTTCGTAACTGTATCTCGTTTCTTTCGATAGATGTCGCGAAGCGTTTTTCAAAGAGAAAGGGCTGAACTTTAGGTTCTAATTTTATATCAGTGTATCCTTTAGTGCAATGTCGTTCCTTGGATTAACGTGGCTTGAATATTTAAAACAACTACTCTACCCTTCCTACTTTAGTAGCAACAGTAACGCATGTTGTTGTTTTAAACAGTCTCCCCTATACTCAATAACAGAAAAACCAACTTTTTATGGTGACAGCGATCCGGCGTGCATGAGCCAGACGTCTATTTTATTGACATAAACCCCAGCTTCTAAAGTTTTAATTTTTCAAAATAACATTACAATTTCTCAATACGCAATCAAAACAAAACCTTTGTTTTACAACAGAAAAGGTGTGAATGACGAAGATCATCATCACCGATGACATAGCCACCCAGGAAAAAACAAAGTAATACTCTGCATGGAAACCTGTGTCCGTTGGTAATGCTAATGCCACCTCTGATCCAGATGCAGGACCTACATCTGTTCCGAACAAAACCCATAATACGATTATGGAAATTCCCTTGTATAGAAGGGTACAGGAATCGAGAAAAAAAAAATACAAAACAAAACTTATAATTATGAGATACAAAACTGAACTTTATATATATTTATTACTTTCCAAAGTGTGATTTACTGGGGTTTCCGGGTTTGATTATAAACGATAACTTCATAAGTGAATTATGCAATCAACAATTGTGTCATGTATCCGTGCGCGCAAACGAAAACGCTTTGCCGTCGATGTAATGAGGACTTCATTGTCTTTTTGTTTGTTTAACCCTTTACCTAACATGAAAAGCAGACGACACTTGCAAAATAAATTCTTGAATAACTATTATTTTCATTTTTTGTCTCAAAAACATAGGTTATGACCCCTCGACAAGCTCGTCCCAATGAGGGGTCATAACCTATGTTTTAGAGACAAAACATGAAAAAATAATGAAAATTAATTGGCGATTTTTGAGAATAGCGCTGACCGGTTTGCAGTTACGTTAGGTAAAGGGTTAAATAATATGATTATCGTTAATAATGAAAAGTAATAAACAGAGTAATCGCTTGACTGGACTGGTCACGTGAAATAATTCATTCGTGGTGTGGGACTATATTGCAAAACACTCGTGTTTGTACAACGTCCCTCACTTCTCATGAATTATTTCACGTGGCCAGTCCAGTCAAGCGATTACTCTCTCTCTATATAAAGGATATATGGTAGACCTAAAAGGCCCACCTCCCATCTCAGTACAAGCGCACTCGCCCCTCTCACGAGAAAAAGATTACAGCCCAGCACGCACGGAAGAATCGCTAGAACTACCCAAGCGATAACTTCTAGAATAAAAAACACGTGATACCCAAACACTTCATCGATAACGTGCTCCTTTAACACTTTTACAGCGAAGCGGCGAGACAAAAATATTTCAAGCTTCACTACGTGCCGGTAGAAATATAAATTCCACTCGCACTTTAATTAGTCTGTGTGAAACGCACAGACTATCGTTTTTGTGTGGTTTCTTTTTGTTTTCTTCTTCTTTTTCTTCTTCTTCTGGTCTTATGCCCTCTGCCCACTTCTTTGTCTAAACATAAGTCGATAACTCGAATACAAATTGTCATTTTGTCACAAGTATTCGGTCATCTATGTATTTCAGGCTTCTGTGGTATTCCAAGGGGTGTTTTGAGGATGAGTCACGCTCTTATCTCAAGGCGCATTAGTTGTTGTTGGTGCAGGTACAAATATGGGTCAAGGTCACTGAGGTCATTCAGCGGTCTTGACTGCATTTTTCAGAATTGCTGGAAATCGTATTTTAATGGTGTTTCTTCCGACACGAGGTGACCCTGGCTGTCGAAAGTGTCGTTAAACTCCAATAAATAAATTGCTGTTTACGAAATCCCACTTCTGATATTTTACTCCCAAAAATAAGTCTCCATAAATTTTCTTTCTATATAGTTTATTTATGATGCTCTCACAATTTTCACAAAGACAAATTTACCTTTCACACACACTAAAAACTAAAGTATTAAAACTGACACTTTCAAGGTGTTAAACACATTCTAACTCTTAGGGTTTGATTTTAACACTCAAAATGCAATGCTTTAAGCACTTAGACATTACAATCGTCAGACATCAGAAACTTGAATGGATGGCACTTCCCATGTGTCTAGCATTGGTGTTTTTTCCAGAATCGTCCATAATTTGATTTGCGATTGGTGGGTACATAATTAAAAGGACACAACGCAGATGACGCGGATCAGGCTCGAGAGTTCGAGCCTGATCCGCGTCATCTGCGTTGTGTCAGTTTTACGAGCGGTCTTCCAAGTAACTGAATAACAATTGGCACCTTTGATTTAAAAACGGAACTCGCGGAATTGTACCCCATTTACCGACATTATTGAAGATACGTAGTTATCATTTTGAGACCATTAAATCGTTTTTGAGACAGGCCACACTTCCTGTAAACGTACACACATTCTTTAAATTTAACCCTTTATTCAACGTGACAGCCAAAACCGGCCAGCGCAATTCACAAAAATCACCATTCAATTTTCATTATTTTTTTATTTTTTGTCTCAAAACATGGCTTATGACACCTCACTGGAACGAGCTCGTTGAGTTCGTTCCAATGAGGGGTCATAAGCGATGGTTTTGACGCAAAAAGTCAAAAAAATTAGTCATTCAAGAATTTTATTTGCAATTGTCGTCTGCTTTTCGTGTTAGGTAAAGGGTTAAAAAGGACAATAAGCCGCGAATTTGTAAAAAATAAGCAGACCATTTGACAAAACCACAATTTTAGTTATGCAAAATGAGCTTTATGTTTCAGAATATCATTCGTATGAACGCATTCGTATCTATTAAATAAATTAATTGAAAGGAGACACCCGATTGGCTTCACTGAAAAGAGGCAGGCAGCATTTTTTAATCTCGATCTAGTTATCCGACTAATTACAAAAAATGTCCGGGCTAACGCAAAGTGCAATGTAATTTTCCATATTTGTTGAAATCAACTCTATCAGAGGGACAAGAGTAGTGATTGTGTACACGTGTTTTTATTTATAGCATAAGCGTCCATGCAGTCTATTTAGGATTGCTGCTGCCGATACACTTTCTGCGGGTTTTGTTGGAAGCATGACTGCGTTTTATTTAAAATAATACTAAGTTTTGGATATGATAATGCGCAATTATTGCTAAAATAAAGCACAGTTGTTGATGTTCGTGGCGATCAGTTACTCGGAAAGCAGCGATGGTGCTAAATTATTTCCTCGTGTCTCAGAAATTATAACACGCTGCTGTGTTGACTTCCGATTGCTTCGGGCAGCATCTTTTCTCTCTTTGCAATATCGTGTGCAATTTGTGTGCATCACAGTGTTTTTAAACACCGAATTAAGTAACTTCTAAATACCTCTGACGTGTAACACATTGCACATATTTATTTTTTAACTTGCTCTTCCGATCTTTTTTTTCAAATTATCGGCAGATTGTCTCTTTAACCCTTTAACCCTCCCTGGTTGTGTCGTCCAAGTCAGTTCAATAGCAGTAAATGGAATATTTCAGATTCATTATTGTGTGGGGGTGGGGGGTAGGGGGGGTGGGGTATGCCAATTAAAATTTTCAACGTGCAGCCTTAAGGCCACACGTTGAAAATATTAATTGGTCTACCCCAGACAATCACTTGCAACCATCCTACGTAATGAAATTATGACATATCATGTTCATGGGCCTGAAAATCGGTCTTTCGCGTTCAAAGGGTTAACCCTTTACCCAACGTAACGGCCAAAACCGGCCAGCGCTATTCTCAAAAATCGCCAATTAATTTTCACTATTTTTTTCATTTTTTGTCTCAAAAACATAGGTTATGACCCCTCGTTGGAACGAGCTCGTCGAGCTCGTTCCAACGAGGAGTCATAACCTATGTTTTTGAGACAAAAAATGAAAAAAATTAGTTATTCAAGAATTTTTTTTGCAAGTGTCGTCTGCTTTTCACGTTAGGTAAAGGGTTAAAGCAATAAATTACTAAATGTGTTATTCACTTGACAGCTGACCTCGTAGTTTTTAAGGATTAGATTACCGAAATTTCAGCTACAAACTAAAATAATACGGTGGCTGATTACGGTCATGCAAACGGGTTTTTTTTAGAAAATATCTTGTTCCTACGACATAATATATATTATCTATTGACTAAAGTGAATTTTTTGATTTGATTGGTTGATAGATACGTGGTATGAGACCATATTCATTGAAACCCACGATACGTCCGCCCAGCCACTGACAAATTTCCCATACGCAGTGGAAGCCTCGTTCCGAAATCTACAAATTGCCCATACCCCGTAAAAGACGCGTCATTCCAGTTCTACAGTGTACATGTATGCGATAGCGGCGAGCTTGAACATACAAGTTCCTGACAGCAAACATCATACCATGTTACCGTCAATACACCACAATAACGTATATGTTCCGACCCCCCCCCCCCCCCCCCCCCCCCACGTTTGGTGTTTGTGAATAATAAAATAAAGCAAGTGGAGTTGTGAACAAATATAATTTATCGCACCTATCGTGGGCCTCAAAATAAAATCGAAATCGAAACAACTGAACTGGAACAATTCAAATGTCAAGGTTGTAAAACCCAATGTTTAGGAAAAGTATTTGGCTGAGAAGGTGTGTCAAGTTTTATCACATTTGCCTCTTCAAGTTCAACGGTATTCATACTGAACTATTTCTATTGCCTGAGTCAGACATTAAATTTCGAGTTGTCGCCCCTATTTTTTCAGTATTATTTGCAAATCGCGCATTTAAATTAGTGCAATGCGTATGTGTTTCGCGCCCCCAACCCCTACCCCCCCCCCCCCCCCCCCACACCCACAAAAAAAACAAACAAAAAATGACAGGCCACAGGCACAATTTCATGCCAGCGAAGAAAAATGAACGGCGTTCTTTATCGCTGTTATGTCACAAAAATCGATAACTGATCATGAATGCAGGTCAAGGTTATTCGCAAGCTGGAGCCGCGAAGAAAATTTCAGTTTCTTTTTATTGTGTCCAGTTATTTTAATTCAATAAGTGGTGATTGTGCAATGTGCATTTGTCAGCTAATCATCAGCGCGGTTACTTTTGACAGAGCGATGTTTCTGAAGCAAAGATTGTAGAGAAACTAGATTCTTTGCGCCCAGCAAGAGCTCGACGAGCAGTTGAATTGGCCGAAATTGCCTCAGGCGTGTCAATCACTCCAGTGTAATCCTCCGTTTGGTTACATAAATCAACAATAGAATTCTGCAATTAGTCACTCAACTGCTGACACTTCAAAATAGTCGCATCAACTAGATTCTCAGCTGAAATGAACGTGATGCGATAGCGCGTTCAACCACGACTTTGTCAGCTGAGTCGCTTGTGTAATGACGTCATCCGCTAACATAAAGTTTATGTTGTACCGCATCTGAAGGCTAACATAGAAAGTACAACGCGAGCGCGAAGCCAACCAAACGTCGAGAATTCCGCAATGATCGGAACATATTATCTTGTCTCTATACCATAATATCTTGTTCCCACAACACACTATCTTGTTTCCACAAGAAAAAACATATTGTTCTAGCAATAGAGTATCTTGTTCCCGCATCATAATATCTTGTTCTCACAACATAAGATCTTGTTTCCACAATACAAAAAAGCTTTTTCCCATAACATAGTATTTTGTTCCCACAACACAATATATTGTTCCCACAAGAAATGTCTTGATCAAACAACAAAGTATCTCGTTCGCGCAACATATCTTGATCCCACAGGAGAGTATCTTGTTCCCACACTATAATATACATCTTCTTATGGAAATGAGCTGTTATTTTGTGGGAACAACCAGATCAGATGTATCATCAATGATGTTATAAAGAAAAAGAATTGGATGCAATATTTCTGGAAGCTCCAGGGCGCATAAGAACGGAAAATAGTATTCCCCTGGTCTCGGCTGTGTACGAAAATAATACCAAAATAGGATGGGGGAGGGCGCCTGATGCGCTCGTTCCTGGATCCGTCAATGTTTTTGAGGGAAATCAAGAGATTTTGTTGCTTTTCGTTTGGCATACACAATAGTACAATCACGCCAAAATATGCCTTGCCAATTCGATTAACAGTTGATTCGATGAGATTACACTTCGATGATATTTTCCAAAGTGGTCCACGTTAAAAGAGGAATAGCTCAAAATACCGACACAGAACCTGACACGTTACGATGCCTTGTGTACCACTACGATCTGAAGTAAATTCTTTAGTTTTGATACCCCACATTCCCTACCTCCTTACTACCAGAGAAATCCGTCTAAGCCATTTGGGTAAATGCTGTAAGACAACATACCTGGTTAATTACTCCGACAATAACAGTCAAATATCACATGTAATATTACCGTTGGGAGAGGGTCAGTGCGGTGATGTGAGATGTACAACTAATGTTGCCCATGCTTGACCATTTCAGGTTCGAAAGTCGTTTGCACTCTCGTTGTTTTGTTGTCTGAACGCACTTATAGTCAGTGAGTGAGCTGTGTTTTTGTTCGCTTTCATCGACTTTCCGTTCCCGAGGTCAGGCAGAGTCGTTTTGATCGGTATGCTCAGCAAAAAGATAAACCTCGCCAGCAATAGGCCTTCAACTATTTGCGCATAAAATACGCTAAAAACATTGAGATTAATACGCAGCAGTTGTACTCAATTAATAATCCATCTTCGTGTGTAACTGGTGAGATCGGATTATGCTTTTCGTTATTTTATCAGGAACTGCGAGTGAAACTGGTAATTTGCGTCGTATCTTGAGGATACTGGCAGAATTAGAATGTTTTGTTTCTGAAACCAGTACTTTTTCCACCCATCACTCACACATCATAGAATCTTAACCCTTTATCCCACGCAGACGATATCAAAATTCCTATTTCAATTTTTTTCTTCATATTTTTTCAAAACATGTCTATAAAACCATATCATGTGAACCCTCTCATTGGAACGAGCTGGACGGGCGCGTTCCAATAATGAAGGGGGGGGGGGGAGGCACATGATATGATCTTTTTGAGATAATTAGAAAAAAATGCTTGCTTAGTTTGTAAAGTACGCAGGTGGATGCGCCCGATTCGTTAGTTAAACGGCTAAGAGTTAACCCACTGTCGCAGACTTCTTTGCGGATCCTCGCCATAATCGGACTTTGTTTCATAATTGTATGAGACGGCCCGATGAACGGAATGAAAGGAAAAAATAAATAGTGTGGATGTTTGGGGTGGGGCTGAGGGGGAAGGGGAGGGGTATTTTATTCATTTTGAGAACATTACGATATCAACGGAATCAGTGGAACTGCACGGCGTAATTATAAAGCTATACGGCTGTGGTAAGTCTTTTTTCCTAATTGTCATGGCATCAAAACTTCGGTCAAATCAAGTCTCGATTGCATAACATTTCTAAATGTTGATTCGAAGAAAAGGAATGTTTATGGTATTTCGTAGGTTTAACCCTTTACCCAACGTAACAGCCAAAACCGACAACGCTATTCACAAAAATCGCCAATTAATTTTCATTATTTTCTTCATTTTTTTGTCTCAAAAACATAGGTTATGACCCCTCTTTGGAACGAGCTCATCCAGCAAAAAATTAGTTATTCAAGAATTTTGTCCGCAAGTGTCGTCTGCTTTTCATAATTAGGTAAAGGGTTAATCATTTAGAATATATCAATTCAACTGCAGGTAGGTTCGCTTTTCGATCAGTTAAAATATTCCAGACGAACATAGGCGATGGACTATTGAAAGGCAAGACTGGTTCCATCCAGGCCATAACAGCTTCGAATTCCTCACAGAATTAGGCTGGAAACCGGATAGCTTGATCATGCATGTGTCCAGTCATGTCCACCAACAGGAAACAGGTAACTATGCTAGCCTACATAGCGTACATAATTCACGTTTGGGGAAAGCATTGCGATTTATTTATTTATTTATTTATTTATTTATTTATTTATTTATTTATTTATTCACTGGAGTTTAACTACACTTTCGACAACCAGGATTGCAACATGTCGGGCTCTTTTACGGGTGGGGGAAGCCAGAATACCCGGAACTAACCACCGAGCAGAGCAGCGTCGGGAGCTGGGGTGAGGCGATACAGCCCTGCATCGGAAAGGATTGAACCCCCCTCCCCACCCACCCCCTTTCCGTCGGTGAAACTGCCACGTTTATTGTGTGCTTGTCGGAGAATACCCTAACCCCCGCGTCGAGGAGGACAAGCTCCCCCTGTCGGTGAAATTCTGGCGCCCCCACTACAGCAGCGGTGAGCAACTGTCAGACTCCCCAACGTTCAAACTTCGCACAAACAGGGTTAGCAATGATTGAAGGCAATTGGGACATCGATGTCGAATACGCCTTAGTACATAGCACCACTGTATCCCCACGTGGGCAATCGGGATTAAGTGAAGGATTCCGATATGGAGACAAGGGTTCGTACTGCTTAACCCTTTACCCATAGTAACGGCCCAAACCGGCCAGCGCTATTCTCAAAAATCGTCAATTAATTTTCATTATTTTTTTCATTGTTTGTCTCAAAAACATAGGTTATGACACCTCATTGGAACAATCTCGTTCCAATGAGGGGTCATAACCTATGTTTTTGAGACAAAAAATGAAAAAAACTTGCTATTCAAGAATTTTTTTGCAAGTGTCGTCTGCTTTTCATGTTAGGTAAAAGGATAAATAATGTTTTGGAAGAAACATTTATAGTTGGAATAGTGTTAACATGGATTAATTATCACAGCTATCACTTATCACCAGTTGTTGCAACGAGATTGTTCCGGATATTCGTTGCGCGTATAAAAACCCTCTCCCGTTAAACACGGCCGGACATGTGGCATTTGCCTCGAGATTTGGTGTGAAGTCAGTGGCCTAAGACTGGACTTGCGGGCCATCAACAAAATAGGACTCTCTCCCATTCTCTCTAGTAAGTGCTGGCGAGTGGGGATGCCCTTGATTTTCGTTCATCAAATACAGGTTCTGTTTGGTACACAGAATATTAAAGGATCAAAAGAACTGACGCGGTGTTACTTAATCCTCGAGATTCTGAGCAACGTGCATGGCGCCGAGCGTCTCGAACTCTCGAAAAATACAAAATAGAGGGACAGCGGTGTCCGGTCGTGTGAAATAATGTTCCACTGGCCATCCGCCAATGCTCACTTGGCGTAAATCCTGTTTCAGAAGAACGTGAAGCCCCCTCCTGTTTCAGAAGAACGCGAAGAATCAAAACACTGGAAATGACGTAACTCGAACTGTCGAGTGTATGAGAACTTTTAATCTATTAATTTTCTACATAACTAGCGGGCCCACCCGCCCAATGACGGGAGAATCAGCATGCACGACGGAAAATTTCTAGTTAGACGGAATGACTGAATAACGCTAAATTATATAGAGAGTAAATTGAGTAATCGCTTTACTGGACAGGTTACGTGAAATAATTCATGAGAGGTGAGGGACGTTGTACAAACACGAGAGCGCGAATGCGCACAAGTGTTTTACAGTATAGTCCCTCGCCTCGAATGAATTATTTCACGTAACCAGTCCACTCAAACGATTACTCAGTTTATTACTTTTCATTATTAGCGATAATTATATTATTTAACCCTTTACCTAACGTAACGGCCAAAACCGGTCAGTGCTATTCTCAAAAATAGCTAATTAATTTTCATTATTTTTTCATTTTTTGTCTCTAAAACATTGGTTATGACCTCTCATTGGAACGAGCTCGTCGAGCTCGTTCCAATGAGGGGTAATAACTTATGTTTTTTGAGACAAAAAATGAAAATAATAGTTATTCAAGAATTTTTTTTGCAAGTGTTGTCTGCTTTTCATGTTAGGTAAAGGGTTAAAAAAACAATGAAGTCCACATTACACCCACGGCAAAGCGTCTTCGTTTGCGCGAACAGATACATGACCCAATTGTTGATTGCATAATTCACTTGTGAAGTTATCGTTCATAATCAAACCCGGAAATCCCAGAAAATCACACTTTGGAAAGTAATAAATACATTATACTTCGACTCTAACAACAGGGACGTAGGAAGCATTGCGAACTTTGGGAGGGATGCACGGTCGTACAAAGGCGCTCACACACTTATATATAGGCCTACAGTATGGCCGCCGTCGACTGGTCACTTTTCACGGGGCTGGCAATATTTCCACAGGCGCAATAATACTAGATTTCAAACTAATTATAGGAATAATCATCAAAAATTTAATGAGTGAAGCGCCGGGTACAACCCTGTGCTTCGTTCATTAAAATTTTGCTGATGATAATTTTTATTACCTGGTAAACATGCGTGGATATCACTACCCACGCGTGGATTACGGTCAGTCCACGGCGACTGTAGTGTATCGGTGGTGGCTGATGTTGGCCTTTGGACATTTATAAATATTCACAATTGTGGTCAAGATTGCTGCCCGAATTAGGTATTTTTCGTAACACGTTGATATTCTCACAGACGCTGAATTTTTTAACGGAACTTGTATTTCTATACACAGGACACCTTTCTGCGAGGCCCATATACTTTTGTCTCGAAACTCCAAAATAGCGGTCGTTCAGTTGGGAAAATACCGAAGTTAGAGCGGATTCAACAAAAGCAGTCCAAGTTAGTGGATTCTAGGTCCCGGATAAAGCGAGGAAAAAAACTTGTGATTAACGTTTCTTAGCGATCTTTTTCGCTGGATTGCACAAAATCCGGTGTTTTATGAGGATTTCTCTAAGATAATCATATACTACTCAAAGTTTGCTAAGCACCAAGTATATTCAACTACCTGTTTTACGTTTTAGTTGAAATATTGTTATGAAAAGTGTATATCTTTTTTATTTAATTATATCTTTAATGATTTAAGCACAGAAATTAAGATTTTGTTTGTGCTCGACATTATTTTTTAGCTTCTGAATACGATAACCATGGAAAATGGATATTATTGGTAAAAGAGGAAATTTTTCAAATTTGCCAAAAAATTGACGGAGCGAAGTGATATGGGTTCAATATAGAGTTGGAGACCCATTATTGTTAATTCCAGCTTGAAAACGCCTTCTCATGCCCCCAATCAGGTTCCAGATGGTCCTTTGTGGGATGTTGTACCATTCTTGGACCAGCATGGCACCACGCTCCTGGACACTTCTTGGTCGTAGTGGACGGACTGAAATTGCACGCTGCAAATCATTCCAGACATGTTCGTTTGGATGGAGGTCAGGGGATCTTGCTAGCCAGTCCATACGCTCAAACCCCTCCCTCTGTCGGTATTCCCGGACAGCATTTCTGCTTCAGACAAACGTCTTCTTATATTTGCATTTGCCATATTCAATCATTAAATCACAAGGGTTTGTGTTGAAATGAGGATTAAATGCCCTTCACATGTCATGTACATGTAAACAGTACACGAAAGCATGATGAAAATCAAGGGGTACATGCTTTCCATGACTGCCATGAAAAGCCTGCCTGTCAAGAGAGCTAATGTGAACACTGGGAACCATCTCAATACATTCCTCAATCATATCCACCAAAAATATCGCAAATATTTCACAAGCAAATTTCACAATGTGTCAAATATTTGGTGCTTAGCAAACTTTGAGTAGTATATTGACCTTTGAACGCAAACTTATCTGTTCTGCAACAATGCTGCCCAATATTTGATATTGAAATACTTTTGTGCTTAGACATTATGGGCACTGTGTCGCTAGAAAACAAGACACATATATGAATGCGTGTGTGCACAGGCCAATCCTCTGGTAATCAGATGTTATGATTATCAATCAACGAATATACTGGATGACAGAATCAAAGTTTAGTCAACAGAAACGACCAATGCACAAACAAAAACTCCAAACTTAGTACGCCTCCCATTGAGACACGAAACGATTGCAGAACACGCGGAACGAGCACTGAGTCGCCCTCCACAGGTCGACCCAACATTGTTTGGATGAAGCATCTTACTCAGCGATCCCTGGCATAAAATGTGGTTGTGACACGGCACCATTCGGTACCTCCAGACTTTTTACATTACAGCAGTGTGCCAGCAAAGCTGGCATGCACGTTATTGTGCTATTGTACAGATGTCATTTCTGAGTGGCATAACCAACATGCCTCGATATCCGTAGAAGATGACGATGAACACGATCTGGGGTGATTTGATTTCTTGACAAATATATTCTGCTTATACTACAAATGATATTATTCGTTTGCAGTCAAGTTATGTTTGCACGATGTGGTTATTGTGTAATCGGAGGGTTAGTATTCAACACAAACATTTACCAATTAGAAGTTTTTTTTATATGTGCGACTTTAGTTTTTCTTCGATATCCAATGACGGTCGAAATAAATGACTCAAAAGGGTGGGGGTAGACCCAAATTTTGAAAAATGAGAAAAATAATTTAACTGGTTGAGGGCTGGATTATTTTGATGGTCTGAACTTGTTATTCAAAATTTAGTTTAGTACAAATTAGTGGAGAGTACCAGTGGGCACTCTCCAGTAATTTGCAATAAAACAAATTTAGATAAACAAAATATTTGTGTTTGACTGAATATGAAACATGAGCAAGGAAAATATTGGTTTTTGTTCTGGTTCCCTTATTTTTTTAAAGCCCTTATAGTGGCTTCTTGCACTCAACCAGTTTACGAATTTGGATATTTTCCGACATCTTTGTGTCCAAAAATACATTTACCGTCAAAGAACGTTTTTCTTGCTCCAAATTTGCGGCAATAGAAGGTTATATTGTTCTTCGACTTTTAGGAAGTTCAAGTGGTATTTTTCATTATATACCGAGTACACGGAATCCGCATATTTACCGTAGGTTGGTCTGAAAGGAATCAGATCTCACGTAACATTAAGGTTGACAGTGATTCATAAGCCGAACACGGAATCAACAGAAAGGCACACTTAGAAGCGTTAAACATATGCTTTTGTCCCTGTTTTAGTGGAGAAACAACAATCAGCTAACTTGAGCTGACTTCAGCCCCCCCCCCCCCCCCATACACTTTTTCTGCCGGGCCATACTTTTTTTGTATGCATATATTTTAACACAACCAATGACTGGTGAAACAAGGGGCGGATCCAGAGCCTCCCCCATATTTTCGCCAGCTATGTTTCTCTCGTACTGGTTCAGTTTCGATGGATTTCGGATCATTTTTTGCAGTAAGTGGCAGCAAACGCTAAAATGTATACAGTCTGTTAAAAAAAACGGTTACCTGAAATAGATCGTAATCTTACAGACTTACAAATACAAAATCCACTCCCAGACAAGATAATCCACAGACAGTATAATTGTTGTTCACGTCTGGTAAAGCATACAGGTGAGGTCTATTTATCAGCTTTGGTCGTTACGACCAAAGCTGATAAATAGACCTCACCTGTATGCTTCACCGACGTTTTTTTTACGACTCTCAACGTGTGAAATTTTTCAAATACACCCAATGAAAATTTTTCAAAATATCCGCTAAGATACATGGAAATGAGGGTTTTTGGGACCCTGGAACTTAAAATTTTCGTACCGACGACCATCCATCGCCCGATCCAGCCCCCCCCCCCCCTCCCCCACACACACACACACTTTGAAAATCGTTCCGCCACTTCTGAGAACCGCTGATGTCGGTTTTGTCGACGTTGAGCATCACCACGATGAGAAAGAATTCCTGGAAAAATATTTTTTAAAGTTAATTTATTAATATTTAAATTATTAAAAAACTGTATCTCTCAATATATATTATTTATTGTATAGAATGCAAATGAACGAAAAATACATCAAAAACTGGAATTAATAACCCTTTTTGCACAGTGTACTATTTGGTTGTCTTCCCCATATTGTGCCTGATTACATTGCCTTTGAAGTCTTGAAAGTCTTGAAATAGCTCGAGGATCTTGGTTGGAGGCGTGTTCCCCATCTGAATTTCCAACTGTATAACACTTTCCGCCTTGTGCAAAAACAACTGCCATGGGCTGCAACTCCAACTGCTGAAGAATGTACCCTATCCACTTGTGTTCGAAATATATGACCTTTGGTTTCTGAGGTAGAAAATATTTTATACCATGCTCGCTTATATGTTACTACCCGTGAAATGCCTGTAGGCCTATGTTAAATTTTAGCTTTCAACCCCACTACCGGTGTAAAACGTCTACTGGGGTTAAAAACAATTTACACCCACAGTAGGAAGTTCATCCATGACGTGACATGACGTAATTTGCCATCTTCGATACATTCACACTTCGCGATGTTTTATTCAAACATACGACGTTTTGCGGTGCTATGTACTACCTGAAATGACTTATTAAGTTTAAAATACCTACAATTAAATACTTAAAATAAAATTTAAGAATTGTTAATAATAATTTGACTGAAAAAGCAAGGTAAATTCAATCAACTTTTGCAATGTGTCTAGCTGTCAATCGAGCATTGACATGCAGCCGGTAGTACTGCCCCCCCCCCCCCCCCCCCTACGGAGAAGATGTAAACAAAACAAACCGTGCATGTGTTTGCGATAGGAAGGGTCGTTTTTTTCTGCATTTCAAGAGACAAGGTCGATTATTTATTAAGAGCATGGTTTTAATAAAACAAATAGGTTCTAGGGCCGGTAATCAGATTTAAATCACTCTTAGAATAAGGCAAGCCGAGTGGTTAATCCCCTTATCCTACTCGTGGTTTAAATCTGATTACCGACCCTAATACCTATTTTTATACCATGATTACCTATTCTACTTTTTATTAAAATCCTTTGACATAACTTTTAGCTTTACATACCAACCGTGGTGAACACGCCAGTAGTAGTAGATGTGGAGATCGGACCTCATTGGGGGGATCTCATGGGGGATCTCATATGTGACGTCATGTCACGTGACTCAGTGACGCCATGTGTGGTTGTCATGGTAACCCGCGTGAGCGACCCTCTTGTGACGTCATCTCCATAGTGATGCGTGGTGTGAGTACACATGCGCAGCGCGTGTTGTTAGGTATATGTGTTTCCGTCATCCATTTTGTATAATGGAGGCCGCCATCTTGGTTTCTATGGTAGCACGTGGTTGCTATGTGACCCAATGGCTTATAATAGGATAGGGGTATGTTCAGAGGGTATGGTCGATTGAACAGGAGTAATTTCCTGATTCGAAGAATTACCCAAAATGAACCCGACAAGTTTTACCCTTTCGAATTCTTTCAGAATTCTCTGCTTCTATCTGTGTATGCAATAGTTTTCGTCTACCTGACCATTTTCCTTTACCCTGGAGTATTCTCCAGTAGCATAGAAGAGCACTTCAGTTGGAATAGCTTCGCTTATTGTTACTATATTTAGCTGTTCTTGTCGGTTCTTGTTAGTTCTGACCCTATTCCGAGTACTCTTGTTGTTTCATTTATATAGATCATTTATATAGATTATAACTAACCAATCAGACTGCTTCAGTCCCTGTAATCTCTATGTAGAGTTATCTCGCCTTATTACAACGAAGTCCTATCCGATTCTCATCACTTCTGTATCCAATGAAACGTCTCTGGTTATGCAATCCCTTTTTAGTCATATGAGGCCATGAGGGCTATGTAAAAGCCCTCAATGAGGCCTCATTTACTATCCCACATAGCGTCATTTTATTTTGGGGCATGAGGGCCATGAAAAAGCCCTCAATGAGGCCTCATTTACTATCCCCCATAGCCTCATTTCGGTATTTGAGGATACTATGGCCTGGTATTATATTATTTGAGGATACCTATCGAGGATACTTTCTGAAGAAGCCCTTTTTAGTCGTATGAGGCCATGAGGGCAATCAGAAAGCCCTCAATGAGGCCTCATTTATTATCCCTCATAGCCTTATTTTCTTTTGATGTCATGAGGACCATGAAAAAATCCCTCAGTGAGGCCTCCTTTACTATCCCTCTTACCCTCATTCCGGTATTTAACAGCCATATTCCCAGGCACCTTAATTTCGGTCCCCCTTTTTGGAAAACGCCTGTGGCTATGGAATCTCTTTTTTTGTCGTATGAGGGCTATGTAAAAGCCCCCAATGAGGTCTAATTTACTATCCCTCAGAGCCTCACTTCTTTTGAGGGCATGAGGACCATGAAAAAATCCCTCAGTGAGGCCTCATTTACTATACCTCTTACCCTCATCTTTGTATTTAACAGCCATATCCCATGGAATCTCACTTTTGGAAAACACGTGCGTCTATGGAATCCCTTTTTAGTCGTATGAGGCCATGAGGGCTATGAGAAAGCCCTCAATGGGGCCTCATTTACTATCCCTCATAGCCTCCTTTTCTTGTGAGGTTATGAGGTCCATGAAAAAATCCCTCAATGAGGTCTAATTTACCATCCCCCTTAGCCTCATCTCGATATTCGAGAATACCTGGTTTTGTATTATTTGAGGATACTTGTTGTAGAAACTTTACATCCGGGTACTTCTGTTGGGATAGTAGATAAAAACAAACAACAATATATATAACATTTCATTCATTTTTAATCGAGTATACAATTCAATTTCTCAAGGTATCATTTTTGTCTTTGTACTTCTTCTCACATGGGCTAACCATTTCATCTTCTTGTGGGTTGGAGCTTCTTCCCAGTGTCTGGCTAGGTTCTTGCTAAAACACGTCCTCTCATTGATAGCTGGTAACTTGGCTTTGTTGATTGCTTTAATTTCCTGGCTGGCATCTTTGGGTTCCTCTTTCTTGTCTTTTAACTGGTTTGTAGTAGTAACTTCAGTCTTCTGTACATCATTCTCAGCTTCAGTAGAAACTTCATTTGTGGTTTGAGTGGAAACTTCGTTCTTAGTGGAAACATCTTTCTTTGTTTGAGTAGAAACTTCCGGCTTCTTCGTAACTTCGTTTTTAGTGGAAACATCTTTCTTTGTTTCAGTAGAAACTTCGTTCTTAGTGGTAACTTCATACTTGTTTGTATTGGAAGCATCAGTCAGTTCTTCTGTCTTTATTCTCTTGGTTGTAGTGGCAACTTTGGCGGTTAATGATCGGCCAGTATCCACACATCTTTGTTTCTTTCCACCAGCATCCCTGTCTAGATTTTTTCTCTCGGCTGCATTTACCACACGATTCACTTGAGCCAGTTCTTGGGAAGTCAGCTTTAATCCAGCATCATTCTTGAAGATCTGTATATGTAAGTTATCTTTGAATCTGAGCACTGTTGTTGACACAGACATCTTCACTCTTCGACGTTCAAAACGGAAATGAATTTATTTTTATACTAACACTCCTTTTATACTTTTTTTTAAATCGTCTTCTTCTTCTTCTTCTTCTTCATCATCTACTCTGAGTGAGTAGTTTGTCATAGCGTTGTCGAACAGAAATCTTCGCTTTTCCAAGGCAAATTTCTGGGATTCTTCAAAATCAAAATCCTCTTTTTCACGAAGATGCTTAGCAGTTTCTTGAATTTTCTTGTGAATTGAGTCGTTGCAAAAAATTCTAATGTACACAAGGGTATTAATGTATTTCTCACTAATGGCCTCTCTGGCACTCTTTTAAAGTGCTCTCTATGATGTTTCAACTGCATCTTCTCTATCCATTCCGTCCTCGATATATTTGTTCAGAGGTTGTCAAAATCGTCTTGGTCTTTGTCATAGACACTTTGGACGATAGTTCCCATCACAGAAACGTCTTCTTCTTCATCGTCTTCTTCTTCATGTTCCATATCTTCTGATAGTTCCGACGACTCATCGATGTCCGAATCTCTTGACCAATTTTTTGGTGCACAACTGGATTGCATTGTGTCCGCTCTCTTCGAAGGTCAGATTACAAATAACAAGTTTCTTACGAGCACAACCCTTTTATAGGATATCGGACAGAACATTGATGATGGGTTTGATTAACTTTCCTAAAAATCCTCCTTTCTGTATGATCCGTCTTCTTTTCCTATACGATAGTTCTCTCCTTGGTAAGGCAATTCTCCTAATATGGTGTTTGTATGGAATCAGCTTAGTTCTCTCAGATTTGGTTATAGGTACTGCCCCCTTCAGGATATTCGAGGCACACATATACATTGTATCAAATCATCACTGGCCGTCTTGAGTATAGTCTTGGCTTCATATCGATCCGCATCAGATAGGATTCGTAGTGTATCTAAATTTCTCTCTTGTCTTGCAGTGTTGATCGATTTTTTCCGATTTTCTCATGGGACAGTAATCATGTTCGGGTCTGTGCATGCTGTTTGATCTGGAAAAGGTCTTTTCACAATATCTGCAGCAATGGACTTTCATGCCTTCACTCTTTCGTGGTCGTAGAACAAAATGAGTTTATTTTCATACCAACCCTTTTCAGAGCTAGGACTGGGTTGATAAGCGCCGAGAGAAAGCAACTCTTTCGTAATATACATCTTTTTATATCGGTAGAAATTCCATCATCTCTTAGCAGCTCCAATACATGTTAGTATTTTCGCAGGTCATCAAATTCAGCCAAATTCAGTGGTATCTTATCTTCGAGGATGTTGGTAGCACATTTACATAAACAAGAAATTCAGTCTTCACCAGCAGCGCGTAGAACGGCATCCTTGTCAGCATCCTCCTTGTCAGCATCCCGAAAAATTATAAAAGTGCTTTATTCTGGTCAGTCATTAAATCTCCAGTATCTCTCTCCTCTTCTGTTCTTATTGGACAGTTATGTCCTTCATGCCTACGAGCACTGAATGATCGGGTAAACAACTTGGGTACAATATCTACAGTGGAGCCGATGATGTTTCTTTTCGTGTCTTCTAGCTTTACCCGATCTCGAAAATAACTTGGAACAGTATCTGCAACGAATCGGTAACATGTCTTCACTTGATGACGGTCAGGACACAAATGAGTTTATTTTCATATCAACACCCTTTATATACCTTTCCCAACAGAAGTACCCGGATGTAGTATGAAGTACCCGTATGTAAAGTTTCTACAACAAGTATCCTCAAATAATACAATACCAGGTATTCTCGAATACCGAGATGAGGCTAAGAGGGATGGTAAATTAGACCTCACTGAGGGATTTTTTCATGGCCCTCAAAACCTCAAAAGAAAATGAGGCTATGAGGGATAGTAAATGCGGCCTCATTGAGGGCTTTTTCATAGCCCTCATGGCCTCATACGACTAAAAAGGGATTCCATAGCCGCAGGCGTTTTCCAAAAATGGGATTCCATGGGATATGGCTGTTAAATCCCGAGATGAGGGTAAGAGGGATAGTAAATGAGGCCTCACTGAGGGATTTTTTCATGGTCCTCATGCCCTCAAAAGAAAACGAGGCTATGAGGTATAGTAAATGAGGCCTCATTGAGGGCTTTTACATAGCCCTCATGGCCTCATACGACAAAAAAGAGATTCCATAGCCACAGGCGTTTTCCAAAAATGGGGGTGCCAGGGGATATGGCTGTTAAATACCGAGATGAGGGTAAGAGGGACAGTAAATGAAAATAAGACTATGAGGGATAATAAATGAGGCCTCATTGAGGGCTTTCTGATTGCCCTCATGGCCTCATACAACTAAAAGGGCTTCTCCAGAAAGTATCCTCGATAGGTATCTTCAAATAATACAATACCAGGCCATAGGTATCTTCAAATACTGAAATGAGGCTATGAGGGATAGTAAATGAGGCCTCAATGAGGGCTTTTTCGTGGCCCTCATGCCTTCAAAATAAAATGAGGCCATGGGGGATAGTAAATGAGGCCTCATTGAGGGCTTTTACATAGCCCTCATGGCCTCATACGGCTAAAAATGGATTCCATAACAAGAGACGTTTCACAAAAAGGGGATTCCATGGAATATGGCCTTTGGATATAGAAGAGATGAGAATCGGATAGGACTTCGTTGTAATAAGGGAAGATAACTCTGCATAGAGATTACTGGAAATAAAGCAATCTGATTGGTTAGTTATAATCTAGGAAAATAATCTAGATGAATGAAACAACAAGAGTACTCGGAATAGGGTCAGAACTAACAAGACCAGAACAGCTAAATATAGTAACAATAAACAAAGCTGTTCCAACTGAAGGGCTCTTCTACGCTACTGGAGTATACTCCAGGAAAAGGAACACGGTCAGGTAGACGAAAACTATTGCATATATAGATAGAAGTAAAGATTCTGAAAGAATTCGAAATAGTAAAACTTGTCGGGTTTATTTGGGTAATTCTACGAATCGGAAAATTACTCCTATACAAAGGAACATACCATCCGAACATATCCTATTAGAAGGTTTTGGTCACATAGCAACCACTTACTACCATAGAAACCAAGATGGCGGCTTCCAGTATACAAATGTGACGACGGAAACACATATCACACTAACAACAGCATGCGCACTAATACCACGCATCACTATAGAGATGACGTCACAAGATGGCCGCTCACGGGGTTACCATGACAACCAAACATGGCGCCACCAGGTCACGTGATATGACTTCACATATGGGATCCCCCATGAGATCCCCCAGTGAGGCCCGACATCCACATCTCCTACTACTCACGCCAGCAATGAGATTTCAGTAGTTAAAATTTACACCAACAGTGGAACTATATCCAAGTTGACCTTTTGTGATTTTGACCTGCAAACTTGTCTGAAGTTATCGCTTGTCGCCTCGCGAAGAGTGAAATGAAAGCGGCAATTATTTATTACGTTTTTAAATGAGTTTACCTCATAAGATACAAAAAATTAAGAAACATGTGTTGTTAATAAAGCATCCATAACTCGAAATAGTATGTTATTATGTTCTTAAAATGAAAAAGATCCCGTGATTTGTGCATTTCTTTTTCCATTTCGTTTCGGCGATAAAAATGACCGTGGAAGTACCGCCAACCGGTGCTCATGAATTTATTTATTTATTTATTTATTTATTTATTTATTTATTTATTTATTGGTGTTTAAGGTCACACACTTATGCACAATGGCTAATCATGACCGTGACATTTTCACGGGGGGGGGGGGGCGGAGTACACGGAGAGAACCACCGAGCAACGACGAGCAGCTGCCAGCTCCCCAACATCGTAACTCCGCACTGCAGCACAGGCAAGGTAAACGAAAACATTTTCGCACGTGTGTACGTCTGCTGCTCAGTACAATCGAGAAACAAATAATAGCGGCTCTTAATAATCTGACGATCATGGTATAAGTAATAAAACCCAAAGTAGCTTGGTGCACCAAATGTTCACAACTCGTATGAAATTTCCATCTGTTAGTGGTTTGGGGCCTAAACTTCTCTAACTACTGAAAACTGTGGTAAAGATTGCGGGAGTAATACACCCCTTAACCGCCTAATGTCCCTGCTGGCTCTTAGCAATAGTGTTTCTGTCTTCCCATGTCGATTTGGGATAATTATTAAAGAAAGCAAATCCGACACACTCTAAAATTTTCTAACAACACTTCTGTTGGTGGTGGTAGGATGGGGGGGGAGGGGGGGGGGGGTCCTCCGTCACCTTGTCTCTCTGCTCTTATCTTATGCTGAGATTTCTGAACATGTGAATTATCGAATTACAGTATACTTCGCTCCACTGCTGCCCGAAAGAAAAACTTTTTGGTGTGAGAGGATGTACATGCCCTCTCTCCCCCCGACTCATGCTCCTGTCCCCTTACCGTCATCGTGGATATTGTATTGTAACAGGAGGAGAGATTAGTGCGGGAGCCGGGGTTCGAACTCCGGCTCCCGCACTTATCTCTCCTCCTGTTACATTTGGGGGTTCGTCCGATCCTCAGCAGTAGGTGGCACTGTGGGTGTTTCGACCACTCTGAGGGAGGAACTTGGGTGAGATTCACATGTGGTGAATCTCAAAAGAAGGGGAGAGTAGTGTAACGGTCGAGGTATAAAGGTCATTTACCAACCAGCCTCGTTGGTCCGGATCTCTTAGTCTCGTGGTAAATCGGTCGCTTTGTGTGCTAGAGGTCGACGGTTCGAACCCCGGCTCCCGCACTTTTCTCTCCTCCTGTTACAGTATTATCTGCTTACCAGGTCAAATATTCCTTCTATACAAAATATATGCATTCTGGTTTGAAAGGGTTCATGTTTTACCTGTAATCAATTTGAACAAAAATTAAGGAAGTGCGATGTAAATTTACGAGAGGAATTGAAGTAGCTCAAAACACTTGCATCAGGATATCTCCAACAAACTCGACCAGAACTTTCAAAGAACGCAGTGGCCTAATTTATTTTGAAATAATGCGAAATATAAAACCGTAGAAATAGCGCAGCTGTCAATTAATTTAAATTGATAGGTACACGAGAAACACATTTATTCTCAAAAGATACCGCATCTTGACCCTTTCAACGCGATATGGAAAAACAGAGATGAGAATGGCGTGCAACTAAATTCGCTGAAATTGGCCAAAATTCTCACAATAAATAGTACCAATTTGTGAAATTTATTTTTCACCGAAAAATAAAAGAATACTGAGTGAGCCTGTTGGCTGGGGGATATAAAAAGCATTTTCATGCAAAAATTATGGAACTAAATTTTTTGTATTTCCTGCATGAATTCGCTGAAATCAGCAAATTTGCAGACATTTCTCATCCCTGCATAGCTTTTGGGGGTAAAGCAAAATATTACTAGACAGCATCCCCTTCTCTTCCTCTGCAACACCTGACGAGGCAGGGCGATTAGTCATACTTTTAAACTACAACCATGTAAGACTATAGGATTTAATTATTACTGAACCATTCCAACAAATATAAGATAGACTCTCCAATCTCGCTTTGCAGAGTTGGTAAAAGACGATACCACTGAGGATGTTGGGGTTGAAAGTGTCAACGGTATTCTGCTCAAACAGGAAAGTACCAGTTTATACGCCCTTTTAGAACTTGGTCGTTGTTTTAGGTGGATATTTGAAAAATTGTGAGACGATAATAATGAAAAATAATAAGAATAACATCTTGTCCAGCCGCTGATTTGTCGCGGTTCTCATGTGAGAATGATTTAATTTGTCAGGGAACACCTAAGGCCCCGTAAGGCCTGGGCTGACGTGGGGTTATTTAGTCCCGCTGATGAAGTTGCGGGAAAATTAGGCCAACGTGGAGGGTCGGAATCCAAGTGTCGCGAACTCGGCGCAGAGAGCTGAGTTAGACCGACGCCGTGATTCCTTCTCTGCCAAATTGTCCTGAAATAGGTTCGATTTCCGTTAGGTGTGATTCCTAATCACTTCAGGCTGTATAATGGAAAGAATGATTTAAAGTAACAACGATTCTTTTATTTACACATAAAAATAAATCCGTTTCAATATTTCAACAATCAACAATTCAATTCTTTTCACAGAAAATGGGTCACTACGGTTAAATAATTCTAAAAAATCATATAGTCATTCTATAGCCCTGTACTGGCACTATAGTCTACACACTGGAAATGTTACTACCGTGAGCTCGCCATAAGAGCTTCACAAATCTGAAATGTTATTACTGTGAGCTCGCCATAAGAGCTTCACCCGCTTAGGCTCAAATGTCAACGTCTGCGCGTAACTGTACCTCTGGCTGTCGGAGGGTTCCGACCAGCAATGTTCGTCATCTATAAACCACCGTACTTCTGATTTGGGTCAGATATTGTCTACTCATACCTTATGTGCCTTTTGAAAGTCCTCCGTGAAAGTCCTATTGAAATATCCACCGTTCCTGGTTGAATTCACGATTCACAGATGCCCCTTTTTGTGCTAGGGCGAAATTGTCACTCACACCGATCTCCAGTCGGTATTACGATGTTCCGACAGCAAAATAAACTACTCAGAACGCAATCAGGCTGACGCTTCAAAGGGTTAATACGCACAATACAATTAACCTACACTTCTGACTATTGCAGGACGATACCTGCTACTCGACAATCTAAACTTTAACGTTCCACCTGGGGTGTTCCTTCTCACGAATTCGGCCCCGTAGCCGCCTATCAACTTTAAGCTAAATCAATCATGGAATGCCCTCTCTGGCGATTCCAGCCGTTTCAGGGTCCTGTGATCGAAGGTACCCTTATGCCAGGAAACAGAGTCCGCCTGTCCTGGACTTCACCAACGCGTGTGTGACCCCAAGTGTGTGTCTAATGCTCTGCTCTTCCAGGTATATATACTTTTTACCCTAAACTGTCAGGTGGACCGACGCTCATCTGTCCACCTGTCAAAACGGTGGGAGATGACGTGTATCGAGGCAGAATCAATACAAGTTATCTCACGCGTGACTTAACGCTGACTTCACTTGTCTAGAAAACCGATTCGTTCTTGCCATGATTGTTATAACTTATGATGACACGACATTTCTATCTTTTAGAATCTCGTTTCTCAATTTACCGTGACGACATCTTGACATCAACCGATTACGTCTCGTAAGACTCCGACTACTGTATAAATTAAACGAGATTAGACCTTATCTAACATACCGTTTCTCCCCTGGGTCCCTGCGCTAAAGCTGGATATACACCACGTGTGTTTTTTCTATGTCCAGCTTTACAGAGAAGTGAAATTCACGTGGGTTTTTCGCCTTGATGCGGAATATATTTTGAACTTACAATATCTTTAAATATGAGGCCCCTTGCCCCTATATTTAGGCTGGCTTTGCCCTGACATAATTACCCCTGAACAGTTGTGCTCCCAAATGCCGCCCTTCCCCGTGCCTCTCCTCTCCTCCCAACACGCGGAAACGAAAGTTTTTTATGATATCCCGTACCACATTCTTCCCAATTTCCATGATTGGCAAACTAACCCTCTCCCTTGTGTCACCCAACATACATATATTCTTCATTCTCCCACCCAACGTCACCATTATATTGCCAGTGAATTTTATTCTGTCAGACTGATATTTTGGACATTCTAAGAGAAAGTATTCCTGTGTCTCCATTGCTCCCAAATTACACATTTGGCACCCCATTTCACTGCATTTTTCAATTTCTCACAAGCCCCAGCGACACCGACCTCAGTTTGACCAATATATACATATAATAATAATAACTCTTTGGCCAGCCGCTGATTTGTCGCGGTCCTCATAAGAGAAGGCCATCATTCCCCCTGCACCCCACCCCCTCTTCCCCTCCTCTCCTCCCAGCATTCAGATATAAACTGCTTAATAGTGTCCCTCACTTCCTCTTTTTCAATTTCTTCAATAAGCATTCCTACCCTCTCCCTCGTGTCCCCCTTCAGCCATCTATCCTTTGTTTCTTCACCCCACTTCTGCATTATTCTTCCAGTAAATTTTATTCTATGAGGTATATACTGTGGGCATTCCAAGAGAAAATGTTCCAGGGTCTCCACTACTCCAGAGTGGCACATTTGGCATCCCTTTTCTCCATCTCTCCCAATTTTCCCCCGAAGCTCCAGTGATCTTGATCTCAGTTTGAACAGCAGTGACCCTCCAAAGGTGCCATCTAGGTACTTCTCAAAAGCTGGCTTTTCTTTATATTGTAACCCCTGCAGTGATCTTTTCACGCTAACCCCTGCTCGCCAGTTTCGATTGCAATCTTCCATGACTCTCTCTTTGACAAACCTTTTGCCTTCTTTCATTCCTACTTCTATGTTTGTGACCTCTATAGAGTAATTGTCCATTAGTTCCCTCACATGTTTTGATCACCCCGTATCTATATTAGAATTCCAAATGGTATCGAGCATCAGTTTGCACCACCGGTTGTCAGGCAGGTTTCTCAAGTAGTTAAAAGTAACACATTTTTCCCAAATCTACCCTGTCCTTGATTTTCATCCACCCAAGCTCCCCCCTTACTGCTTCCAAAGCTGCAGCATTACTCGACCCTGTTATCCATCTGCCGGCATCATTCTGAGTACTTTCCAACTTCTTAATAACGGTTTGGTTTAATGGAATCACGTCCGTGCCATACGTTATACTTGGTAAACCCACCCTCTCCCACAGTGTTTTCCCCACAAAGACCTTGTTGAAACTATTTTTCCCTAAAAGTTTTAGTTGGTTCAGAATTCTTTTCCCCTTCAGAATCAGTTTGGCTGAGTAATTTCTGTACACCCCTCTTCCCGTTATATTTATGCTTACCCCTAGATACTCATACTCTCCCGTTTCTCCTACAGTGATTTGTTTGCTTTCCCCTTGTTGTCATCAGGGTACTCCAAAGTTGTCATCAGGGTACTCCTCAAACTCCGGCTTTTCTTTATTATTCGGGCTACCCAGAAACTTTTTTGCTTTGTTCCCTCCTCGCCAATTTCGAATACAATCCTCCATGACTCACATTCGTTCAGACGACTTTTCTACCCTGAATTGTCCCCATTCTATGTCCGAGATCTCTCCTGAATAGTTCCTCATCGAATCCATCCTGTCTGGATATTACACTTCGTCTCTTGAGTTCCATTGTGTTCTATGTGCCTACTGTCAGTGAGATTTACATACAGCTGAGGCAACAGAGTTCAACAAATCTATCCTGTTCTTGATCCCCATCCACCCGAGCGCATCCATGATGCATCCATTTCTGAGGCACAGTGCAGTCACCGTGGACAAATCGTAATCCACGCGTTGGCAGTGATGTCCACGCATGCGTTTACTAGGTTGTACCCGGTGCTTCATTAATTAAATTTTTGCTGATTATTCCTATAATTAGTGTTTGGAATCAAATATTATTGCGTCCGTGGAAATATTGCCCACCCATGGAAAGTGATCAGTCCACGGCGGCGTTCGGCATTACTCGACCATGTTCCCCATCGATCTGCATCATTTTGGAAAGTTTCCAAACTCTCTAAAACCATTTCGTTTAGGGGTATCAGTTCCGAACAATACGTTAGTCAATCGCAACTAAGCGCACCCCCTCCCCCAAACATAAATCCTGGTTACGCGCTTCATTTACGACAGTGATATAGGATATAGACATAGGGCGCGGGGGTGGGGGGGGGGGGGGGAGGGTAATGGTAATTTAATAAGCTCCGAGCCGCAAACCTCAAACCATGTTACCGTCAACTCATCACAATAACTTATAATATATGCGAAATGTAGGATCTAAAATATCAGCACCTTTGCATTATAGAATTTGAAAAATTACATAAAAATAGATTGATAAAGTTGATACGCATATTTTATTTTCCAGACATATTTTAGATATAGAATGTACCCATAGTAGCTTGGTGGACCAAATGTTCACCACTCGTGGTGAACATTTGGTGCACAAAGCTACTTTGGGTATTTATATTTATTATTATTTATTTATTGGTGTTTAAGGTCACATACTTATGCACAATGGCTAATCGTGACCGTGACAGTTTTATGGGTGGAGGAAGCCGGAGTACCCGGAGAGAACCACAGAGCAACGACGAGAAGCTGTCAGCTCTCCAACATCGTAACTCTGAACTCTGCACCGCAGCACAGGCAGGGTTAGATTGGTTGAAGACATGCGCACCATCGACGTGCAGTACGCCTCAGTACACAGCGTCATCGTGCCCCCATGTAGGCAAGCGGGGTGAAGTGTCTTGCCCAAGGACACAACGCGGTTGTCGCAGGTGGGATTCGAACCGAGGACCTCTCGGCTTGCAGCCTGCACCTCTACCAACTGAGCCACCGCGCCCCCAGCTACTTTGTGTATATTTTATTTATACCATGATCGTCAGATTGTTAAGAGTCGCTATTATTTTTTCTCGGTTTTACTGAGCAGCAGCCGAACATACGTGCGAATTTGTTTTTGTTTACATGAGGATCGATGGGCGGTACTTCCGCTGTTAGTTTTATCGCCGAAACGAAATAGAAAAAGAAATAAGACCTTTTTCATTTTAATAACACAATAACATGCTATTTCGAGTTATGGATGCTTTATCAGCATGAAACAATGCATGTTTGTTATTTTTTGGTGTTTTGTGGGGTAAAAACATTTATAAACGTAATAAATAATTGCCACTTTCATTTCACTCTTCGTGAGGCGACGTGCAATAAATTTAGACAAGTTCGCATTCAGGTCGAAGTCACCAAAGGTCAGCTTGGATGTATTTCCACTGTAGGTGTAAATTTTAACTATTGAAACCCCGTTGCTGGCGTGTTCACCACGGTTGGTCTATAAAGCTAAAATTTATGTCATAGGCTTTTCATATATTGTAGAATAGGTAATCATGGTATAAATCTATGTAATTCTGTAAATGTTATTAATTTATTGGCGTTTAACGACACTTTGGACAGCCAGGCTCGCCTGGTGTCAGGAATTCCGTTAATGTGGTTCTAGCAGAGATTCATCAGGTATACTCGGCATAACATATAACACCAGAAGCGTTCAACAAGTTTCTGTGAAACGCCTTGGCTCTTTGATACTGTTTTACACCCGAGGCTATAACAAAAGTATCAAAGTAGTGCCTAAACTTTTCACAGAAACTGCATGCAAACGAGAACATTTATGTTTTTAACACAACTTACCGCAATGCATCGTCCTCAATGTGGCTAGGCCACCTATTTCACCTCCTCTAGTAACGCGCCTGTAAATACAGGGGCGGTAGAACGATTTTCAACGGGGGGGGGGGGGGGGGGGGGGGGCTGAATCGGGCGATGGATGGTCGTCGGTATGAAAATGTTAAGTTCCAGGGTCCGAAACCCCCATTTCCATGCAGCTGAGTCGATATTTTGAGATTTTTCAGGAGGTGTGCTTGAAAGATTTCGCAATTTGAGAGCCGTTAAAAACCGTTTGTAAAGCATACAGGTGAGGTCTATTTATCAGCTTTGGTCGTAACGACCAAAGCTGATAAATAGACCTCACCTGTATGTTTTACCAAACGTTCACAGCAATTATACTGTCTGTGGATTATCTTGTCTGGGGTGGATTTGGTACTTGTATGTCTGTAAGATTACGATCTACTTCAGTTAACCGATTTATTAACAGACTGTATACATTTTAGCGTTTGCTGCCACTTACTGCAAAAAATTATCCGAAATCCATCGAAACTGAACCAGTACGATAGAAACCTAGCTGGCGAAAATATGGGGAGGCTCTGGATCTGCCCCTTGTTTCTCCAGTCATTGGTGGTATTAAAATATCTGCACACAAAAAAACATGGCCCGGCAAAAAAAGCCCGGCTCCGCCGCCGCTGAAATATTGCGAAAAGATTTATCTTGCAGTTTAGATAGAAACACTATTTCCTTAAGTGAATATATTTCTTCATTTCAGTCTATAGACCTCTCCATTACATTGCTTCCATAGCTATTATATTGCTCTATCCTGACCTGATATTCATCTTTGGGGAACTGACAGTTGCTCACCGTTGCTCGGTGGTTCTATCCGGGTACTCCAGCTTCCCCCACCCGTAAAACTGTCGTGGTGATGACTAGCCATTGTGCCGAAATATATTACCTTAAACACCAATAAATAAATAAATAACTAAATAAATAAATAAATAAATAAATAAATAAATAAATAAATAAATAAATAAATAAATAAATAAATACATAAATAACTATTCATCTGCCTGCGTCATTCCAAGGAGCCTCAGAAATATGTACAACTGTTTGCTGCATAGTCGCATCACATCCGTACCATGTGTCAGGGGCGATGGAAAGGGGGTCTGGAGAAGCTTGCCCATCGAAAACATGTTTATGTCCTTCAATATATATGCACATGCCCTTGTCAGTCTTCGTCTGAGGTCAACCACAGCCACAGCACTTTCGTCGTACTGTAGCCAGCGCGTTTCATACTTCCATGTAGCTGCCGTGGGGAAAGAGGACCAAGTAATCGCGAGAAACTCGGTGTCTTCCCACTAGACCAATTCCCTTTAGACCAATTCCCTTTCGGCCAATTCCCAAAAGACCAATTCCCAAAAGACCAACTACATACTGTTATTGATTAAGGGTTGATTAAGGATAATTAAGAAAACATTTATTTACTGATAAGCTCTTTATTTGATAAAAAAAAATATATATACGCATAACATACAAAAATATAGGTTTATAACATTTCAGTTTATAAACTATCAACAAGCCAGAAAAAAAGCAGACTATCATCTGAAAAATGAGGTCCCCAGAGGGTGAATTTGGTGATGCTACCCTGCACAGCAGGGTAGCATCACTAAATTTACCCTCTGTGAACCTCAATTTGAATTAAGGGCTCAAACATAAACAGAAAGAGGTACCCAGAGGATAAACTGACCCACTGTATGGGATAGCAACAGCAAATTCACCCTCTGGGGACCTCATTCTGCAAATGACAGACTGCTTATTTTCAGACTTGAATATCAATAACATTAAATACATTTATAAATATTTATAAATATATCAAATTATTGATATAGAATTATTTTAAAAGTAGAACGCATGAGTTGGTCTAAGGGGAATTGGTCTTTTAGGAATTGGCCTTGTGGGAATTGGTCTAAAGGGAATTGGTCTAGTGGGAATGCATCATCTGCTAAGCTGGATTGCAGCCATCGTTTTTAGACAGTGTGCTGTGGTCCAGTGGTTTAGGCGTTGGACTCCTGAATACCAGGCGGGCTTGCCCACGCTTCGATTCCGGGCCGGGGATCAGAAATCAACATTCCAAATTCTTCGAAGATATGATTGTATCCTTCAATACACACGCACTTATTTACACCATTTGCGTAACACCACTTTTTCTGCCACAAAAACACAGCTCATATCCTCATTCAGCTCATAAGCTATGTTTTTGAGACAAAAGTTAATAAAAACAACCCGGTGCGTCATTAATTAAAATTTTACTGATGATTATTATTACCTGGTAAAGTACATCACTGTCCGCGTGTGGATTACGACCAATCCACGGCGACTGTACTGTACTGATTGTAGGTCATTTCCCCACGGGACCATTTCCCCACGGCCTCTTAATTAGAGAGCGCTAAATTCACAATGGTCCAATTCACCACGGCGCTAAATTCCCGTGGGGAACTGGTACCCTTTGCAAAACGCGTCGTGGGGAAATGGTCACTTTTTGCCGTGGGGAATTGGACCGTGGGGAAATGACCGGTGTAAAAGGAATGGAAGTCCGTAGGAACGTTAGTCCCTCTGGACTATTATTCCGCGGAATTATAGTCCTAGGTCTAACATTTCTAGGAATAGTAGTCCGCCGGACTACTATTCCTAGAAATGTTAGACCTAGGACTATAATTCCGCGGAATAATAGTCCAGAGGGACTAATTTTCCTACGAACTTACATTCCTGTTACACCGGCTCCCACTGTATTAAATCATGTACCTTTCAGGAGACTAGATTTGTTTCATTTTGTGTCACACTTACAGCCGGTCAATTAAAATGCATGCCCATTAAGTAAAAAATAAAAGTTTGAAAGCACACACGTCACGTATGCTACTGTTACAAAACAAAAATAACCAGAAAATTCAACTATGAAATACAAGTTTCAAGGATATTGGTCCAGCAGGCGCAGAGTTTTTCGGACCGCTTTCGACGCACACCAGGGGTGTAGCCTACATTTTTTTAGGGGGGTGGGGGGGGGGGGGGGTCGCCCACAATGCAACTCAAGGATGAGAATGTCTGTCAACTAAAATGACTGAAATCTTAACCAGGGTCCAAACCTTGGCCAGAGGTCAAGTTGGAAGAGATTATGGGAGGAGTTAGCCCCTCCCATTATCTCCTCCAACTTGACCTTTGGCCACAGGTGGTGGTTCGTTGGGGGAAGGGGGCAAAATTCTTCAATAATTGATATCAGCAGTGATAAAGATTTCATGCTGAGTGAAAGTGAATCAAATTTAATGTAGGCATTTATTAGATTGCTGTGGAGAATATCGACCCAGTCTTCGTGCGACTCCCATGGCCCTCCATGTCTACACCCTTGGGTCCAGACGCCGCTGACTTTTCCAGACCGCTTTCGTCGCACATGTCTAAAAATCTGGTGAACTGTTGCCTCATTTTGCGAAGTACTGTACAGAATGTGCATTATACTCAGGTGGTCCTTTCCTCTTTTGCCCTCAGATCCATTAGGAATATTTCAAAAGTCTTGAAGAATATGTTGATATAGATGCTTGAACAATGAATATGTTTGTAGATGAACGAAAGATAACTGGCATAACTTGTCAGGAGTTGGCATTACATAATTTCATCTCCCACCAGACCGTTTCACGTTAAAGTTAATTATCTCACCACATTTTTCCTGCAATATTGAATGCACTAATGCAAAAAAAGAACCCGACTTGCCCACACTTCTAAAACGGATTACTTTCTAAAATCTCGTAAATGTGTTGTTCCCCTGCCGACAATCTTTACGTTCTTGTACACTATTTATTGTGTGAAAGGGCATACTTGCGCAAACTTACTTCACCACTTTTAAACAAACTGAATTCCATTTGCAATTCGCATAGTTTATTCATACGCAAAAACAGTATGTATAATTGAAAGCCACTTTGGGGGTCGATCCTACGGTTCTTGGTGCCATAAAACTTTACGGTAAAACCTTTGTTAAAATCACGGTTCATTTTCGGAGCGAAATCATTTGTATTTCAGATTCGTCTGTTGGAGTAGTATAGATGTGCAAATCATACCCTATCGCCCACCCCGACCCCTACCTCGAGGTCATTGACCTCGACTCGACGCCCAAATCCGTTAGGCCCATTTTTAGGCACCCCTCCCCTGTATGTACCCTATTTTTAGGCTATCCCCCCCAAAGACCATGTCTGTCCACCTCAAACCCCCTTCAAAGTGGCCAGGCTATGTATAGCCTAACACCCATTTAGGCTTTCCCCATATTGTTTTGGCTTGTTTCTTAGTAAATGTATGTCTCTAAGCGATAGGTGTTGTCAAGGACATGTACATGTAACTACATACAAAAAGATTAATCTGAAGGCTACTTTGAGTGACTAAACAGTTATGTAAGAAGATGACAATAAAACCCATACTGGAACATCTGATGTTATGAACATACAAAGGTGATTAAGATAGTGAGAATCTTTGTTTATAAGAAGCTTATGATAGTGTTGCGTTGAATAGTTATGTAAGAAGCTTATGATAAGGGTAACTAGATAAAACTTCCCTTTGTTAAGGGATTACGATAAAGGTCTCCTTTGTTTATAAAAGGCTTATGATGATAAACAACATCTGGCATGTTTGATTATGTCATAGATAAGATAGTGTCATGTGCAGGTGTTTGATAGCCCAGTAAGATCGCGGCGGTGTATGATTGGTCAAAACAGTTATCCAATGAGTGCAAGGCGGTATCTGATTGGTCAAAACAGTTATCCAATCAGATCACAACACACGTCGGTATTTTCTACATGACCAATAGATAAGCATATTGTAAAATAATCCCACGCAGGCGTTCTCCGATTGGCCGAAACAACTATCTAGTCAGATCGTGACACGCAGTAGTATCTTCGACGTGGCCGATAGATAAATAAAAGGCACTCGATACTGAAGGTTTTCGCTCTGACCATTTTCGCTCCATTCGCACCTCTGAACTCAGAGTGCGAGCATCCTAATTAACACCATAATTATGGAAACACTGGAACTACCAGCGCGACTGAAGAGAACAATAGCAGCTCTGGGCATCTCTTGCCCTGTCACCTGGACTGTCCGGGAGACAGGCAAGAGAGTCCATCTGAACTTGGAGTTCGTCATCGATGAGCACAACACCACCACACCTTCTTCGGGGAGAGGTAGCACCTTTTGTGAGAGGAACCCCTCTCACACTGGTCCTCACCCGAAGAAGCCTGGACCTGGCCCTGAAAAGAAGAAGAGCAAGAAGAAGAAGAGTCCGTCCACCAAGCGCCGGGATTCCAGGCGCTTGGAGTCCTTCCGGAATAGGAAGAAAGAGGTGAGCGAGAGGATGGAGGTCCTGGGGGCAGCTGCCAGTTCCCCTCCTAGTCCCACTAGTACACCCAACCAACTGCCAGCTCCTGGGCCGGTACTGTTGGATGAGGAACATCTGGTGGAGACTGAGGAGGAACCGGAGGTTGCCTTTTCACCACCTCCCACCCCTCACTCCCCACTTCCTTCTCTACCGGACAGCCCGGGTGAGTCAATCTCAGCAACACAGCCACCTAAATCTGCAGTCACCGCCGAAGAATTAAGGAAAATAAGAGAGATGGCAAGACGAGCAACTGAGATGGGAAACTGAATCGCCTCCGAAACTCAGGAGTTCAGGGAACAATCCAAGGCAGATCTCAAAAAGAAATTAGACGCAATCCATTCACCAAACTCAACACTAAACTCAACATCGTCGATTTCCACATCACAATCTCAACCACCTCCAAAGAAAAAGAACCGGAAGAAGCCTAGACGGGGTTAAGCCACCTCCCTCCTTCCTTTTCCTCCTCCACTGCGCCTTGACATCCTACAACAACAACAAACAGCTAACGAGGGTCGAAAGGGGCTTGTCCTCCAAATCGTCCCTGCGCGCCTTCGGCGCGTCAAACCATTTCGTTCTGGCCTGAAGATTTTTATCACATGCGTTTCATTCATTCACACCTTGGATTCCGAGGTGTCAACAACTAGAAACAATGGAGCTACCATTAGTTATACAAGAGACACTGATCAAATTGAAGGCCGCCCTTGCCACCACCTGGAGTATCCAGGTGTGCAAGGGAACAATTCACTTGACAGTGGATTTTGACACTAAGACAAAATCGACGTCCTTGGAGAGGTGTAGCACCCTTCGTGGGGGAATTTCCCCCACACTGGTCACCCTCCTAGTGACTCCGACTACCTGGATGAAAACCACCGGAGCAATACAGCCATCACCAAGAAGAAGAGGAGAGAAAGAAAGGACCCTCCGCCAGACGACGAGATGCCCGCCGAATGACAGAGTTTCTGGAGAAGAAGGAGAAGGAAGAGAAGTAGGCAAGTGAGGGCGCCATAGGGACTACACCTGTCACCCCTGATCAACCCTTCTCTAGCTCGGCACCCCCCCCCCCTCCCAGGAGGAGGGTCCGGAAGCCTATCGGTCGGCAGGTGACAGATCAATCTCCAACCCATCTGACTCTGCATCTGAAGAGAAGATGGAGGAGGAAGATTTCACACAGACGCCGCTGACTACCTTAACTCCTTCCCTCCCTTACCACGCTCAGACATAACATGAAAATTATACAGCCAATGAGGGTCGAAAGGGGCTTGCCCCAAAACGTCCCTGCGCGCCTTCGACGCGAAAAAAAACATTTGATTCGGCGAAGTTTTTATCAAAAAACACAAAAGACACAAGCGCCGCTAAGTACCTATAGCCTTTCCTCCTTTACCACTGCCAGACAAGACACTACCACACAGTTAGAGAGGGTCGAAAGGGGCTTGCCCCCACACCGTCCCTGCGCGACTTCGGCGTGGTAAAAATCATTTGATTAGGTTTTTATCAATCTTTCAAAATCACTTGATCGAATATCTTCTGAACACCTTTATTTTGTGCGAAAGTCAGAGAAGCTATGGGAAAATTTCAGCTTGATTCGAGAAATACTTACATCAGCGTAACTCCATTTGAAGGCCAGCTAAAGTCCACATCAGACGATACACCCAGGATTCAATGACACCTACGAAGACCGGTATTGCCTCATATGTGTTAGAATGGAAGGAGCTGAAAAACGTTTTTGATGAGATCGACAGGCGAGTCACCGACCAAGAGATAGAGATGACAGAATCAAGAAAAAGAAAATCAGACACATCCATACCACGAGGAAAGAAGAACCCAGCGATTGAACTACGAAAGAGGCACATGGCTCACGAATTGAACAGAACATGGGCGCATCTGATAGAAAGAGAAATACCTGGGGTCGCCCAAGAACTTTGCAACGGGTGTTATGTATCTAACGGTAGCACGATACATCACGATGTCTGCACAATGATGGACATGGAAGAGAGAATTGACAAATATTTCGACATGGCGTTGGATAGAGACGATATAGAGCAAGCCAAAACATTACGGCTAGAGATTATGAAGAACATAATACCTGAACCACAGGTTTGGGAGTATGCACCCATGATTGCCAGTGAACCGAAAAGGACACCATTCGCAAGATGATAGTAGAGAACACATCCACAAAATGGCGAAGATAAACAAGACGACAAAGGAACGACAAGAACGACGACAAAACGGCCCTTTTGGGGCCCACTAAGATCTTAAAAAAAGAATCTTTTATCACATTGCACACGTTGCCCATCTCCCCAAGGAGTTCAAACCCAATTCTCTCGTAAAACTCAATGATCTGATGTTGCAAACAGATGAACGTGCCGAGAGTGAGTGTGTGTGTGTGTGTGTGGGGGGGGGGGGGGGGGGGGGGGGGCTTTTTGTTAGTACTCATAGAAATGCCTCAGTTTAGGGGGGGGGGTTGGGCTAGCCTTGAGACGGCTTTGATGGGGAATGAACAGCCCATACAAGGGCTTTGTGGGGAGGGACTGGGCTTTTGGAAGGCCAATACTATAAAACCTTTACAATTGTATTTTCTAACTGTGACTTTAAATGGGTTGAAATGAACCATTAACATTTTCAAAGATGTCGCAATTTGCCAGATGGCAAATTGCCATATCTTTTAAAATGCAAAAGATTCATTTTCGTCAGTTATATTAATAGGCAGAAAATACATTTCTGGAAAATACAATTGTAAAGAGGTTGTATAGTATTGGCTTCAGGTGCGACGGAAGCAATTTCAAATAAATATACGTCGGGGGACTATTCGATCATGTATTATGTACATTGCTTCTATAAATATGTATTTGTTTGTGTGTGTGGGGGGGTGGGGGGTGGGGGCGTGTTTGTATGTGTGTATACTTGATGGTGTTTGATGACGCTTGGCAGCGCAAGTAGCTTTCCGTCTAGTCATTTCGTTTTAAGTAATAATTTTTTGTTTGTTCCTTTATGTGTTTTGTTCCCTTCTCATGTACCTATATAAGGAACGAAATAAATAAATAAGCCTAGCCAGGTTTTCTTCTTTTTTTTGTGGGGGGGGGGGGGGGGGGGGGGGCAAACATGATATTTGGAAGGCCGTTGTTGGGTTTCAGGGAAGTGGAAGGAGGTGTAACTTCTGGAGAGTCCTAGTTAGGACTACGCTTCTCAGAGAAAAGTTACAGATACAGTGCTCTCAGAGCGAATCTGGGGCATTTGTTGCGTGTGTAACCCTATATTGGAGTCCATTTGGGGGCTCTATAAGTTGTGTGAAATGTTCATTCAGCCAATGTTATTGGAGGGCGGAGCGAAAATTTTATTGAACCACACGGGGGCGCGGTGGCTCAGTAGGTAGAGGTGCAGGCTGCAAGCCGAGAGGTCCTCGGTTCGAATCCCACCTGCGTCAACCGCGTTGTGTCCTTGGGCAAGACACTTCACCCCCCTTGCCCATGTGGGAGCACGATGACGCCGTGTACTAAGGCGTACTGCACGTCGATGGTACGCATGTCTTCAACCAATCTAACCCTGCCTGTGCAGCAGTGCGTAGTTACGATGTTGGGGAGCTGGCAGCTGCTCGTCGTTGCTCGGTGGTTCTCTCCGGGTACTCCGGCTTCCTCCACTCGTAAAACTGCCACGGTCATGCTTAGCCATTGTGCATAAATATGTGACCTTAAACATCAATAAATAAAAAAATTGAACCATACCCCGCCCCTGGAAACACCATTGCACCCGCCTCTGTGTCTACACACTAAAAACTAAAGTGTTAAAACTGACACTTTCAAAGTGTTAAACCCATTCTAACTCTTAGGGTTTGATTTTAACACTCAAAGTGCAATGCTTTAAGCACTTAGACATTACAATCATCAGACATCTGAAACTTGAATGGATTCCCATGTGACTAGCATTGGTGGTTCTTCCAGAATCGTCCATAATTTGATTTGCGCTTGGTGGGTACATAATTAAAAGGACACAACGCAGATGACGCGGATCAGGCTCGAGAGTTCGAGCCTGATCCGCGTCATCTGCGTTGTTTCCTTTTAAGTGTCGCGACATCACACTTGTCAAGTGGTATTATTGTAACACCTGTCAAGTTCTGGGATATCTACACTTGAACAAAGTGCTAGTTCAGCACTTAGTAAGAGTTAAATACAGCACTTCAAGCGTAGTTTTTAACACTTTAGTTTTTAGCGTGTATGAGTCGATCCTGCTCATACATATTAATGTTATTTTTTCAGGAGATACATGCAAAACTCGCGGTAATCGATTCCGATTATCTATTCCTGTTTTGGGTGTGTTGGAAAGCTAAAGAATAAAGTGAGACAAACCGATTGACGCACCGTTTTGGGACCAGCCAGGAACCTATGTCTATCTATAGTCAAGCAAAACCCTGTACACATACATATGATTTCAAATTTAGTTTCTGACAGATTATGGATATGTTATGTTAAGTCATGCGTTTCAAGACATGACATTACCCAAAGAATTGAGTGAGACAGAACTTAATGCAGATGTTGTTCTGCTGAAAATCGATTCATTTGCAGAATCTGGAAGAATAACCTGATAGTGTTTCTTCCCACTTGGGATAAACACGGAACTACCACTAAAAAGGTCATAATACGACTAGTCTCGGTGAAATAATTCATAAAGTCACAATATCGATTAACCCTTTACCTAACACGAAATGCAGACCACACTTGCAAATATTATTCTTGAATAACTATTTTTTTCCTTTTTGGAGTCAAAGATATAGCTTATGACCCCTCATTAGAACGAGGTCCGCGAGCTCGTTCCAATGAGGGGCCCTAAGCTATGTTTTTGAGACAAAAATAATGAAAATTGAATTGCGATTTTTGTGAATAGCACCTGCCGCATTTTGGCGTTATGTTGGGTAAAAGGTTAACCCTTTACACAATGCACGCGATATCAATATTTGTGATTTTAATTATTTTTCTTTAACTTTTTTTCAGAAAAATTCAACAAAACCATATCATGTGACCCATCGAGCTTGCTTCAATTGAATTGACGCTGGTGGATTCTGCCGATTTGTTAGGCAATGGGGTTAACCCTTTACCTAACACGATAAGAAGACGACACTTGCAAAAAAATTCTTGAATAGCAAGTTTTTTTCATTTTTTGTCTCAAAAACATAGGTTATGACCCCTCATTGGAACGAGATTGTTCCAATGAGGTGTCATAACCTATGTTTTTGAGACAAACAATGAAAAAAATAATGAAAATTAATTGACGATTTTTGAGAATAGCGCTGGCCGGTTTGGGCCGTTACTATGGGTAAAGGGTTAAGCAGTACGAACCCTTGTCTCCATATCGGAATCCTTCACTTAATCCCGATTGCCCACGTGGGGATACAGTGGTGCTATGTACTAAGGCGTATTCGACATCGATGTCCCAATTGCCTTCAATCATTGCTAACCCTGTTTGTGCGAAGTTTGAACGTTGGGGAGTCTGACAGTTGCTCACCGCTGCTGTAGTGGAGGCGCCAGAATTTCACCGACAGGGGGAGCTTGTCCTCCTCGACGCGGGGGTTAGGGTATTCTCCGACAAGCACACAATAAACGTGGCAGTTTCACCGACGGAAAGGGGGTGGGTGGGGAGGGGGGTTCAATCCTTTCCGATGCAGGGCTGTATCGCCTCACCCCAGCTCCCCCGACGCTGCTCTGCTCGGTGGTTAGTTCCGGGTATTCTGGCTTCCCCCCACCCGTAAAAGAGCCCGACATGTTGCAATCCTGGTTGTCGAAAGTGTAGTTAAACTCCAGTGAATAAATAAATAAATAAATAAATAAATAAATAAATAAATAAACATAGTTTTTGGCCACTCACCGGAACGAAAACAACAAGCCCGTTCCAATGAGGGACAAAGCTATGTTTCTGAAGCACAATTTACAGCGAATTACAGTTTTTTAATCAGCAGAAATGAGGACTGCCACGGGAAAATAGGACCGCCTGTTATCCTCAGATGACTATCCCCATAAAACTATCATCATAACTATGGGAGTGTGGGGGGAGGGGCGGTTTGCGGTAACCGGTTCTCGCCAGATCACCAAAGTTAAGCAACGTCGAGCCTGGTTAGTCCTTGGATGGGTGACCTTTTGGGCGATCGATTCGGACTCTCGCGTTGTGACCTTAGGTAAGGCACTTAACCCCGACTGTCCACATGGGGGCACGATGACGCCGTGTACTAAGGCGTACTGCACATTGATGATGCGCAGGTCTTCAACCAATTTAACCCTGCTTGTGCTGCAGGGCGGAGTTACGATGTTGGGGAGTTGGCAGCTGCTCGTATTTGCTCGTTGGTTCTCTTCGGGTACTCCAAAATAATTAAAATATCGATTAAACCTTTACCCAATGCACATGATGGCAATATTTATTTTAAGTGGGTTTTTTTTTAAATTAAAAAAAACACAACGCCGCCGTGCCCCCAGGACATAACGCCGTGTTCCATCGTACATTTTGTATACCGGAGGCTGCTGTCTTGGTTTCTACGGTACATTTGCTTGACCTAGTACACGCTATGGTGCCACCAACAGATTGTTTCTCATATGTAAAGTACTTTAGTGAGCACAAGGTCAAGGGAAGTAAAGACCAATGCGGACCTGACTGAACGTGTTAAAGACCGAGGGTAGAGTCGAGACAGGCTCCGTCATAGCTAGGAAGTATGAAGTAATGCTACAAAGCAAAAGTAATGGTACATGCACAGAACGACACGCGTGTGTGAATGGGTTAATCGATATAGCACGAGTGCCAGCGCGGAAGGATAGAACGAGAGGCCGCAGTTTTATCCTTCCGCGATGGCACAAGTGCCATATCGATTAACCCATTCACACACGTGTGTCGTTCTGTGTTTATAACACGCTTTCGTGTCTGTAAAACAATTATTAGAAGGGCACCCAACAATTCATTTGATAATTATCACCAAAAAGAACACATTTTGTCGCCAACCAAACTTGCGAGGGGAACTTGCGTTACTCTTTCGTCCTCTGAGTTCCAATGTGTTCTATGTGCCTACTGGCACATAGAACACATTCGAACTCAGGGGACGACTTTTAGCTATCGCTAGGGATTGAATTTGTAATTGCTGTACACGATTTGTAGAAAATTCCAGTGAAATTTCGCTTCTTTATAAAATAGTCCGTCAACGATTTCCGTTCCACACATGTGCGGAACAGCTTTTTATTTTCCGCACGGTTTAGTGTTGCAGTAGATGGGGATTTCAAAGAACAGGCGAGTAATAAAAGGTTATAGATGTAGTAGAATACTATAGTACTAGCTGACTACAGTAGACGTTTATCATAGGGCAGACGATGATGACTATGGATAGGTCAGTACTGGAAGTCTAAGACATATGAAGGTTATGGGGTGGTCCAGAAGCCGATCAGATGCCAGGAGCGATAACTGTGTTCAAAAAGGTATTCTCCAAAAGGTATCGTCCAATAGGTATCCTCCATTAGGTATCCCCCAATAGTACATCACAATGTTATAGGTATCCTTCAATACCTAGATGGGTATAAGAGTCGTAAAAGTAGTCACTCGTTCGAGTAATTACTCGATGGCTTATTCGCTCGATCGGACGAGTCGTTCGAGCAATCTGAGATAGTTAGCAAGCCTGTAGTAGTGCTACAAGTCAGAGTAATGATAAAAGAGTGCAACGGTGGCAGAAAACTATAATATTGGGTACATTTAGTGTAAGCTGATGGTAGATAATGGGATTATGGATATATAGAATAAACGTATAGTGTTTTCAAGAAAAAAAATTATTCTATGAGTAGGAATATGAATGAAACCGACGAGCCTCAGGCGAGTCGGTTTCATTCTTAATCCTATACGAGTAGAATATTTTTTTTACTTGAAAACACAATACGTTTATTTTGTTTATCCCATAAATCTTCTACAGGGTAGTCGCGGCAAAATCGTGCTATAATTCGCAACAAAACACAGCGGGAAGTGAGGAGCACATTGGTCCAATTCGATCGACTAACAAAATTGGCAAAACTGAACAAGGCGCAGTAATACATGTCTGTCTAAAAATAATTCCTCTACAAACTTGAGCTAAACTTGCAAAAATACTCCATTATATGAGCAGTGTGTGGTGTTTTCTACTGGCTTTGTGTTATACTTTCAAAAAGATTTAAAGGAATCAACAAACGAATTATTAATTATGCTAGACAAATGTGGTTGAGGCCAGATGTCAACAAGTCCGTCGCTACTAGGGGAATAAATTCTTTCAGTGTTAAACATGTGGGGAAAATTTATCACCCTACTAGGTGAATAAAGCAAAAATTTATCCAAGGCCTTTATTGTTCAAATAAACAGCCATTTATGGGATAAAGAAGTGCAAGGGTGGCAAAAGACTATAATATTGGGTAAATTTGATGGAAGCTGATGGTAGATGATGGGACTATGGATAAGACAGTAGTAGTGGCCTAGATGTAAGTAACTGAAGATACTCTAGAAACCACATCTATCTCCAGACAGATATCCTCTAAACGCAGACCTGGTAATTCATCCTTGTTTCCTCAGCACAAAAAAAAACTGCTGTGGAAAATTGGTGTTTCTACGGCGATTGCTGTGGAGCCTGTTCGATTGTGTGAAAATCATCGGGTCAGGGCAGAATCTCAATTGCCATGTATATGTTGTATGCGGCGAAGTGAAGACTTTCAAGTAACTTTAACATGTGAAGGTAGTTCAAGATACACGTGTACATAGTCACAATCAACGTTCAGAATCTTTCACTCAATTAGATTATGCCAATATCATAAACCATGTAAATGCGGAGAAAAAAAACGTAAGCAAGCAGGTGACTTGCTCAATATGTAGAGTATGAGTGAAAATAAGATGCAGCATAACCACAAACTAAGTATCACACTGCTTCTATGTTGATAACACCAGAATCTGACATCAGTTTCTGGAAAGCTCTATAAGAGCTTTCCATAAACTGATGTCAGATTCTGGTGTTATCAACATAGAAGAAGCAGAAAACATAGTTTCTAGTGGCTATGCTGCATCTTGTACTGTAAACTGTAAGATTAGCAATATAGTGTAACCCAAATGCTTTGATTCCTTGTGTAACCTGGAAGTTGTGTAATTTTTGCCACCACAGGGCTTTCTGAAGAAGCCATCCTCGGCAGTATTTTTGCTGTGGATATTTTTTGTTTCCTCGGCATTTTCCTCAGCACTGCTGATTGCTGAGGGTGGATTACCAGGGCTGTAAACGGTATCCACAAATAGTACATCACCATGTCACAAGTATTCTCCAATACCCAGATGAGCATAAGAGTCGTAAGAGGAGTCACTCGTTAGCGCAATTACTCTATGGCTAATTTGCTCAATAAAATTCGAGTCGTTCTGGCAATGCCTGTTCAAGTCACTACTCGATAGCTTATTTGCTCGATATGATTCGAGTCGTTAGAGCAAGAAGATTGTATTACACTGTAAGTAGTAGTGAAAGCCAAGTACGATAGTCATATGGAGCGGGATCCGTATGTGTTGTGGTGCAGTGATACAGGTACTGAGATCCATGGCAGTCATAACTAAGTGTGGGAGAGACTCCAACACAGGACAGATAGAGGTAGCCAATAGCAGTGGTACAGACCAATAGTAGTGGAAGTAAAGTGTGGACGCTAATTACAGTACAGACGGAATGACAAAACACAAATCAGCAGGAGCTGCCTTGGAGCTTTGAAGAAGTGTGGGTAGCATAAAACCCAGGAAATGAACAGGCGCTAGGCGTGATAGCCATCTTCAGATAAATATCCTCCCATAAGTATCTTCTAAAAGGTATCCTTCAATAGTATATCACCATGTCACAGGTATCCTCCAACACCCAGATGAGCATAAGAGTCGCAAGAAAAGTCACTCGTTCGAGCAATTACTTGATAGCTTATTTGCTTCAGCCATAAGAGAGTACCCCAAAACTACAAAATAAAATAATATCATTGTTTAGAACTGGTCAGAACGGACTAGAGAGCTAAAAAATAGTTACCAATAAGCTAAAACTATTTCAATTTAATGGCTTTTCTGCGCTACTGGAGTTCACTCCGGAACAATCGAACGCACCAATAAGACCACTACGTACTACTCTTATAAGGATGATTGTGTAGAATTCCGAACCAAATAAAGAGGTAGAAACCGAGCATTTCGTGAGAAATCCGAGCCACATAAACAACTGTCAGAAAGTTTGTGGTAATTAGATATACTCCTATACAAAAGTATGCGCCTTAATCTTCGACAAAAACGAGAACTCTGAGGGAAACAAATCCGTTTCAGTGATTTTGGGTGGTTTAGGTGCTTTGGGGGGATTGTCGGGTCTACCGGAGATAATTCTACGAAGTAACCGAGGATTTGGGGAAAATCCGATCCAGAAAACTACTCTTATACAAAGGAACACACCTTCAAAACACACCCCGTCCTATTGCAGGCTTATGGGTCGCATAGCAACTACGTGCAACCATAGGAATCAAGATAGCGACCTCCAGTATACAAAATGGACGAGAAAACACGTATCACCTCAACACGTGCTGAGCATGCGCACTAAGAGCACGTATCACAATGGGGATATCGCCAAAAGATGATCGCTCACGCGGGCTACCATGGTCACCACACTGATGTGACTAGGTCACGTGACTATGACATCACTTCCACTTCCCCTGACCCCCACCAATCGGCCCCGTTTACCACATTTACTAATTTGTAAGAACTTTACACGTGAATGTTGAATAAGTAATTGCTTGATAGGTGAAGGCCAACTACGAGGACAACCCCAATGAAATTATAAGTGGACCCTTACAGTGAAACCAGCAAGTGTGTGAAGGCGCCGGCAACGACCACAACTTTAGGTAACGTCGCTCCAGGTTTAATCATGTGTAGGAAGTGTCGGCGACAACATGCATAAACACTATCTCAGATACCGGGACCAGAACCGCGTTTAGACAGCGACCGAAACTAGAGATGTATGCTTGACCCGGAAACAGCTAGTTGTGGAAGACGACCTGGGCCGTCAATTGTGTGCAAACTACATATATTCTCAGGCTGGTGAATTTGTAAGTAAAATGTACCTTATATTCCTCTATGTATGTCAATAAATTATGCTTTATCGTCGGTTACCTTTAAATTTTTATAGTCGCTGTCCCCTTCACGATCAGTCTCAAACAGAGAGGGCGTAGATAAGGTGCCAAGACATGCGTTCGAACCGAGGTCCAGGCGACAGTTCGGCAATGCCACTAGCGAAAACTTAGATATTTCACCTCATGGAAGGTATATTAACTACACCTATTCTCTGACACTGGAGACCCGATGACCGAAGCATAGTTCAAGAGGAGACACTTGGTGGTATTTTGAGAACATCTCGAAGATTTGAAAATTTCCAATCAGCGGTACTTGAATCATTGGGACGATTTCGAATCGATTCGAATTTCGAAGCTTTAAATGGGACTGTTTGTGCGCTGCAATATTATTCAAGGTACTGAGTCTTGAAACGTTGAACGATATTTCCGTTTCAAAAGTATATATACACTTGGAACTGAATTAAGTACCCCCTAAATGTTTCATGACAGTGAAGTTACTGTTACTGATTATTATGTTTTAATGATTGCTATGTCTTGCAGTGCATTTCCTACAAGGAAACATGATGTTTCTGGTTGAGAGCTTACCCCAAACACAACCTCTCGTCCCCGTGAAGAATGCTTCCCACGAATGTCGCAAAAACACTATCATTCACATGCAATATATGGGTATAAAACAAGAAAATTTGTCACTTCTTTTATCAATAGATGTTGACATGGCAAGGAGGAGACCGTCGGGGACACTAAGGTGGCAAATCGTTGGCACGCATGTAACAGGCATGTCATTCAAAGCTATTGGAAGACAACTTGGCTATAGACATTCTGTCATCAGCAGACTTGTCCGGAAACATCAACAAACAACGATGTTAAGGACCCATCAGGGCCTGGACAACATCAAAAGACTTCTCCTCGGAAAAAATAGGATTCGGGCATGCCTCGTTAGGCGTGCAGCTTTTGCTTCAAGTGGGTTTTGAAACGACTTTGGCTCCCTAACAGGCGCTTGTGCAATAGAACTGTCCGAAACCGTCTCAGAACACTGAGTATGAGGTCCAGAAGTGTCATCAAGTGTTCAGCTCTGTCCGATCAGCATCAAAGACGACGTTTGTAGTGGTGTATGGCACGACAACATTGGAATCTCAGGACGTGGAAGAGAGTCCATTGATCAGACGAGAGTAGGTTCCTGCTTCTTGCCACAGATGGTCGTGTGAGAGTGTGGAGGCATAGAAATACTGCTTACGTGCCCTGGAACTACTCGCCCTGTGTTCATGGACGACAGTGCAAGGCCACATCGTTCCTATGCCGTGAGAGCATTCCTCCAGAACAACGGTATTACAACACTACTTTAGCCTGCAATGAGCCCCGATTTGAATCCCTTAGAACACATCTGGGACTTTCTTGGACGTCGGGTGCAAGCATGGGATCCGCCTGCACAGAATTTGACCGATTTAGAAGCTGCATTACATGGGGAGTAGCAGCATTTGCCTCTGGACCGTATCAGAAGGCTCAATTGTAGCTTAAGAGGAGGACTCAGGCTGTCACCCGGGTACGTGCTGGATACACTCGCTGCTGACGTCAGACAATGCTGTTGTGTTCAGGAGATAACAAGTTACATTTTGTCAGTAATTACCGGCATTCTTTCATCATGGACATTTCCAGCACCATCCTTTTCGAGAGAACATGTTTCCATCAAAAACATTAGTGACAGATATGTGTAATTAGCGCCATTAAAATATAGCATATTTTCATCACTTTGTTGTCTTTCATTTGTCAATAGACCATTATGTACGCAAACAATCACTTTGGTCAACTGAAAAATAGCCTGGAAGTAATGACAGTTTTCTATTAACACCACTGCAGCAACTTGGGGTGTTCAGTTAAGTTCCAGGTGCATGTATACGCTTTATTGAAGAGGTACGAATGAAAGCGCAGTCGTTCGTTGGTTGGAGAGTGGGAATTGTGATGAGGAAGTCGTGATTTCACTCCCGCCACTTATTTTGTTTCCTTGAGCAAGATACATCACCTTTAACCCTTTACCCAACGTAACGACCAAAACCAGTCAGCGTTATTCACCATTCAATCTTTATTACGTTTTCATTTTTTGTCACAAAACATAGCTTATGAACCCTCAACGAGCTCATTCTAATGAGGGGTCATCAGCTATGTTTTTGACGCAAAAACTAAAAAAAATTAGTGCTTCAAGAATTTTATTTGCAAGTGTCGTCTGCTTTTCGTGTTAGGGAAAAGGTTATCAAACGTAATGACAATATCCGACCAGTTCTCTTTACGCAATTCAAACACTATTCTTTTTCCAGTGTCTTGTCTTCAAAACATATCTTATGACCATCGTTGCAACGAGTTCGACGAACTTGTTCTAAAGAGGGGTTATAAGTTATGTTTTTAGCTAAAATATGAACAAATTAGTTATTCGAGTGTTTTTTGCAGGTGCTGTCGACAAGTCGTCTGGGGTAACAGGTTGATTTCACGGGCTCGAATGGGAGTAGAGTGACTCTGTATACCTTCAATCAATATGGTCGGGACTCAGCCTTAGCCCTACATGTGTCAGGTTAGAACATTTAAACTTATCGTTACTCCGTGATTTGCTTCTGATAACAGGTAGATTTCACGGACTGGAATGGCAGTAGACTGACGCAGAAAAAAGAAAAAAAAATCTTCAATAAAACGGCCTGAGCTCAGTCTGAGCCCTGTTTGTGTCCAGTTAGAACGTGTAAACTTATCATTACTCAGCGAATCGCTTCTGGATTCCTCCATTCTGCAAACTCTCAATTTAAAACGAAGTTGATGTCGCAAGGGCCCCAGTTCTATTGCACACCCGCGGGGGTCTACAGCCAATGAAAACCTTTGCAGGGGCGGCGGAACCGGGGGGGGGGCTGCTAGGTTTCAGACCACCCCCACACTTTTTTTGACGAGCCATGCTTTTTTGTATGCATATATTTTAACACAACCAATGACTGGTGAAACAAGGGGCGGATCCAAAGCTTCCCCCATATTTTCGCCAGCTGTGTTTCTCTCGAACTGGTTCAGTTTCGATGGATTTCGGATCATTTTTGCAGTAAGTGGCAACAAACGCTAAAATGCACAGTCTGTTAAAAATCGGTTAACTGAAAAAAAATCGTAATCTTACAGACATACAAGTAGCAAATCCACCCACAGACAAGACAATCCACGGACAGTATAATTGCTGTTAATGTCTGGTAAAGCATGCAGGTGAGGTCCATTTATCAGCTTTAAAATGGACCTCACCTGTATGCTTTACCGACGTTTTTTAAAGGCTCTCAAAGTGGGAAATCTGTCAACTATATCTGAAAAATCTCAAAACATCCGTTCAGATGCATGGAAATGGGGGTTTTGGGACCCTGAAATTTACAATTTTCGTGCTACGGGCCGAACCATGGTCGCCCCGTCATAACTGGTAGAGTGCTGAATTATTTTTGGTCATCAAAATTTGTTCACATACGTTTGCCTCGTTACAATTTATGAGAGAGTGCCAATAGGCACTCTCTCATAAATTGTAACAAGGCAAATCCTAACAGACAAAATAATTTCACTTCAAAGGTGGTATGAACAACATCCACAAAATATGAAGCCTTTAAGTGCTGGTACTGACACTTCAGAGTAAAGCCCAAATATGGGCTTCCAGCACTCTACCAGTTAATATCATGGGAGCTCAAAATAAATCCGATAGCAACCAAACGTTACATCTAATTATTTCACACACCATAATGTTTGTTGCAATTTGGTCTGCATAAAGAACTACTAATTGTGTCCTTTCAGTTGAATCTCGTGTTCCGATTGTTGATGGCAGTAAATTAATACGAAAACCGTGTAATTATGCGACAATGTTTATGAGAGTTGGCTGCACAAAGCAAAAGTAGGTTCATGCTTCATTTCTGAATCGGATGATTTGTTTTACTGGAATGTTGGTTTTCATTCTAATGTATTCATTATGGTATGCAAGGCTGAAACGGTTAGCTCATTTTCGTAACCGACTAACCGACAGCTATAGCCGGAAAATATTCGGTTATCCGAGGCCATTATTTCACCGAATATGGGATCAAAACTATTGAAATTGCAGTATTCTCAAACTATTCCGTAGTGTGTATACAAACGAACGTTGTCGAGTACTCGACAACGTTCGTTTGTATACACACTACGGAATAGTTTCTGCGATTACTCGTTACTCACGGAAACTGACGGGTATTAACGAAGTCTTGAACGCCAACGTCGTTTTATTTCTCAATATATACAACGCGGCTTCGATGTGTAATCTATCACAAAAGAGAAGCTGCAGATGTACTTCGTTTTAAACGTGGAATGACGATCACTATCGATATTTCGGATAACCGGTTGACGGTTTTCTAATCGGTTAGGTAGCTAACTGGTTTCAAACCGATTATCCGGTTAGCCATTTCAGAACTAATGGCATGCATTCCTAAGAATTCAAAGGTCTGAGAATTGAAACTGATTATTTTTCTGCAATAAAGCCAGAGCAACGACTAGAAAAAGTCTACCAACTCGTTTTTGGTAGAATTCTTTCAATTATCCTCAAATACTGAAATGAGGCTAAGAGTCGTCCGAGGAGTCACTCGAACGAGCAATTACTCGTTAGCTCATTTCCTCCATGGGATTCGAGTCGTTCGAGCAATGACTTTTCAGTAACTGCTCGATAGTTTACTGGCTTTAGGAATGATATAGGCTTTTGTTATACAAAAGGGAGATAACTCTGCATTCAGATTGTGGGAAGTCAGGCAATCTGATTGGTTAGTTATAATCTATATAAATGATCTACCATTTAGAAAAAACACTGACCAATCAGTTCCTAAAAGCTTATAGTGACAACATAAACTGCTCAAATCCGAGATGTTCCGACTGCTCACATAACTAGTTCGTCAATGGAGGTCTTACTTTTCCCGTCCCCAAATGTCTATGGTTTTTGCAATTGTACATATCCTAATAATCCGTACTAATAAAATGGAGAAATATCGTAATTTTGATGATTTAGGAAACAAAGTTGATCACAAGGTCAGAATAACAACTAATCTAACAGTGGAGTTCAAATGTCAAAATAAACCAACACTGTTCTGAACTATTCACATTAATCATCTACTGTCCAGATCCACCTTTCTTCTAAAAAAATTATCATTCGCCGTATTTGACATTTATTTTTTTCTTTTTATATGCCATGTTTTGGGGTTTTTTTTCTCTATTTTTCTTCGAAGGGATGACAGGAAGACGGTCATCCCCCAAGGTATACATTTACTCATTTATCAAATCTTGTAACATTATTTTTCTCTTAAAACGTACTGTATTTGTATTCTGTGAAATAAAGTGAATTGAACTGAATTGAATTATTGATAAATGAAACAACAAGAGTACATGGAATAGGGTCAAAACTATTAAGAACAGACCAGAACAGATAAATATAGTAACAATAAGGTAAACTGTTCCAACTGACGGATTCTTCTACGCTACTGAAGTATACTCTAGGACAAAAGAACATGGTCTGGTAGACAAAAACTATTGCGCATATAGTCAGAAGCAGAGAATTCTGAAAGAATTCGAAATAGTAAAACTTGTTGGGGGTTGTTTGCGGTAATTCTATGAATTAAACGAGGATTCTGAGGCAATTCCAAGCCATAAAAATATTCCTGTTCAATCGAACACACCTCCGGTACCCTTTGGTACTATAGCACTACGTGCTAAGCCGATAAAATGGGGAATCCGTAGTAAATAAAGTCTATTTCGGTGATTTGGAGGAATTATCGGGTTTATTTGGGTAATTAGATTTACTCCTATTCAATCAAACACACCCTCCGAACATACCCCGGCCTTGTTGTAGGCCTTTGGGTAGCATAGGGACCACAGAAACTAAGATGGCGACCTCCAGTATACAAAATGGATGACGGAAACACGTATCACCCTAACACGCGCTGGGCATGCGCACTAACACCACATATCACTATGGGGATGACGTCACTAGATGGCAGCTCACGCGGGTTACCATGAAAACACAACATGGCCCCACTTGGTCACGTGGTATGACGTAACTTCCAGGGACCTGCCCCGGATCCTGCCAATTATGCCTGTCCGGGTACATGACATACTACTTTCATGTTCTTACTGTTGCCAGCGTCATGTCGGGACGTCGCAATTTAGACATGGTGTGAAATGAAAAGTTCACACATGCAGTCAGTAGCGTGTCCACCGTTTGCCTCTTGGATGGCAAGACATGGATGGCGCCTCGACCCGATAAGTCTCTGGATGTCACCCTGTGGTATTGCGTTCCACTCCTGCCAAAGAACATAACGTTTGAAGATCATGAAGTCGTACCCGACGGTCCAGTTGATCCCAAACATGCTCGACTGAAGACAAATCTGGCGAAAGTGGGGGCCAGGGAAAAAGTTCGATGCTCTACTCAAGAAAATCACGACAGATACGCGCCATGTGACATCGGGTATTGTCTTGCTGGAATAACTGCAATCCGGCGTTAGCGCTGAACAACGGGAGCACAGCAGCGTTAAGAATTCCGTCTCTATATCGCTGTCCGTTCACATTACATTCGACGAAGATCAACTGCGTTCGATGGTGCAAGAAAATTCCAGCCCAAACTATTACATTACCCCGGCCGAAACGGTCGCATTCCCACGCGCAAGCATCAGAAAACCATTCTCCTCGTCGGCGATACATTGTTGCCCTACCATCAGCGCGCCGTAGACAAAATCGTGATTTATCACTAAAAAGAACTGTGCCCCAACGCTGCTGAGTCCAGCGAACATGCTGACGTACCCATTCCATTCTGACGGTAGGATGACGTTGGGTAAGGATTTATCCGTGGTATGTGCGCCTACTTCGGATGCCGTGTTCAGCGAGTCTAGTGCGGGCGGTTTGTGCACTGATTCTATTATTAGTTCTACCAGGAGTAATTGCTGTTGTCCTCGTCGCCTGAAGGAAGCGATTCCGCAGGTGAGACGTCCTGATGTGTCGGTCTGGTGCAGGGGTCGTAACGCTCCTCGACCTGAACGCGGTCGGTCGGCAGTAGATCCTGTGGTTCTATACCTTCCAATGAGACGGTAAATAGTGGCCACAGTGACTCCGAACTCAGCAGCGAGCTCATCTGGAGGTATCCCAGCCTCCTGCATACCAATGGCACTCAACCTTGGCATTTTTTAAAATGTCGGAAGACAAACACTAGCGTATTTTCTTAATAAATAAGGCTCTTTAGCACAACATAACACAAAGAAAATCGTCGGTCACCCATTCAGTTTGACATGCTCGGGTAGCACGTGCAATTTTGAAATCCGTAGCAAAATTGTATATGGTTGGGTGGACAGCAACAACATTAAACTCTTTGCGTGACTTCTTGTCCACCAACATGCAACATCAGAAGTATTATATTTCATCCTTTATGCTATTTTTTCAGATTTGTTTCTATTGTACATTCTTTTTTGACTCAGTATATATTTGGTATACCCCATATAACCAGTAGTGTTCGTTTGTGGACTGTAACCCCTCAACTTCGCCAGCGGCCACTTCCAGTGTCATTGATTACCTCAGGTATTGTTTTAGTACGATCGGTCTCATTGTTTTCTACCTGCCGACTATTTTAGTTCGACCGGGTATTCAATGTCACCTGCAAAAAAAAAGTGGGTCTGACCTTCTAGTCCGAATGTTTTCGTTTCACTTTTGCTAAAACACTTCAGTAGAAGGCATGGAAGTATATATATGTATTACAGATTGCGTTGCTTGTGCATTTAAAACCCATTCATGAAAATGAAAATGAAGCAAAACCAAATAAAGGAGAATTACAAATATTCGTTTCAGATTTTTGCAGCTGTCCATTTTTCATCAACTCAATTCAATCTTCCTCATTGATATGATACACCGTTAACTGTGTCAAAAATCGTCCCAGAAATAACGCGCGCAAAATAAAGTGAATGAACGGAGAAGGAATTACGTGCGGTAAATTATTCGGTACCGTCGTCATGTCAATCTTAATTTCTCGGTTGTCGACTAAAAAGAACACAGAAGGGAGGCAAAACCACAAAATCACGATTAGTAAATATTTTTTTTAGTACAAACACAAACTCACTTCCAGCCAATGTATGGTCACTATAGGCATTTAATCAGAGGGGATGACATCCTGGGTTTTGACTAAAATAATCCTTAATCGGCATTGGTCGTTTTATACCAATGAGAAAAAAGTAGTAAATAACTTATTTGAATATTAATAATTCAAAAGCTTCAAACGAAAGAACTTTCTGCTTTCATATTTGACATCCACGTTTTGTCTTTACAAATCCATGAATCCATGAACAAGGCTTTCGAATGAGATACTGTGATGACGTCGTAGTTCAAGGTCGTTGGGTATTGAATTTTCGTAAATTGTATAGGGTCGATCCATTTAACACGTTAAGAAGATTACTTTTGGGAATTATATCAACTGAAATGGCATGGTATATTGTGTGGCACACACAGATGACGTTTTTTGGTCATATAACAGTGTATATCGGACATACAGAATGTGTAAACTGCTCGGCGGAAACGGCACGTCTCTTGAGTTCCAATGTGTTCTATGTGCCTACTGGCACATAGAACACATTGGAACTCCGGAGACGAGTAGTACTATGAGATAAAATTAGAAAATTGGCCTTTGTATTAGCTCAATTCGATTATGAAGTTATTGAGAGCATTGTGCGTAATCTCAAACACTCGGATCACAGTAGATATGAATGGATATTCTTTCCCTGAAATGATGCTTTATCAGTGCTGAATATTTTTTTTTAACAAGGTCAGAGGTCAAGGTCATTGGGTATTAAATTTTGTTTTATGTTAATGCGCGATAGCTTTTGGTCGACAGAAATCGAAATGTGGCCAAGTTACATAGCGGAACAATGCATGCCATGATTACCTTGTAATTCTGAGTGAGTTTGGTGTTAAGATGATGTTTACATTAGAAGGTGTACCTCTATAGGTACAGTGAGGCCGCCGTGGACTGGTCACTTACCACGAGCGGGCAATATTTCCACGGACGCAATAATACTAGACTCCAAACATTAATAGTAGGAATAATCAACAAATATTTAATTAATGAAACACCGGGGTGCTTCATTAATTAAAATTTTGCTGATGATAAGGTTTATTACCTGATAAAGGAAGGCGTGGACATTACTGCTCACGCGTGAATTAGGACCAGTCCACGGCGACTGTACTGTATGTTAGTTTTAGAAGCATGTGTTCCGGCGCAATATGTACATTGAAATGGTCACTATTAAGAGTTTGTCGACCATAATACACCTGTAGGATTATTATGTGAATGCAAACATTATAATGTATATCAAGGTAGACAAACACTAAACAGTCGTAAAAGTATGTATCACAACATTAAATTAGTTATTGGGAAGACGTGTGTCCTATTGTCACCATCACCACAACATTATCAACTTACGTCGTAATTTATGACGTAAGCAGCCATCCCTTCCTCTGCAACCGGATCGACAATTGCACGACACAAGTTCACGGCACGCTTTCGGAATTAGCTTGAGTGTCATAAATGCTGGACGCAACGCTCCATCTTCAATCTTCCAACCACATCTATCTGTCTGGGGGGGGGGGGGGTGGTGCGTGGGTGGGTGGGTGGGGGTTGTGGGGGTTCCAGGGAATTTTCCACAAAAAAGCTTGCCCTATATATGTGCTTTGGTAGGACATCTGGTTGGTGGTAGACTTCCTAATGATGTCTTGCCTTTCATAAATGTATACACACAAACTTCATCAATGCTGTTCGCATCCCTCTCATAACAGAAAAGACAAACAAACATTTCTATGCAGTCAGTAGCTACCAGGTAGGTCTGGATTTTATGATAAAGTGCCCCATGCCAACCTTTTTTCCTTTCCCTGATAACTGACTTATTGTGACGCAACCCGTCAACGAATGAAATGAATCAAATTGGATACCACATTGTCTGGGAGTTCAATTGCGTGAATTGGAATGAAATGGGTTTTCTTGGATGTATCAGGATCAATTCATAGTTCACGAGGCAGTCGAGATGAGAAGTAAACTGCTAAAATAAGCACATCAGTGTCTCGACAAACTAAGATTGAATGTTGATAGCCACGATCACGGGATTCTGCAACGTGTAGGATAATCAGCGTGTCAGCTCCTTCGTGGGTGGATGTGAGATGGCTTATGTCACCCCATGTCGAAGACCATGCACCTTGTTTGTCAGAAAATCCACCTGCAAGAACAAGTTCAGTTTCACTAAAGTTAGATATCTCTAGCATGAGCACTTGGTGGAGCAGACTTCCTTCACAAGATCTTGGGTAGTATAAACATTTTCCCAGTCGACAGTTGCTATAGAACTCCGGGACGCGTTTTTAGCCGACGGTTCTGTTGACGGTTTGGTGCAGTCCATAGCCACCGCAACAAGATGATTGGGCCTCTTTTGAGTTTGACGTTTTTCTATTTTTTTGCGATGGTGCAGCTACCATATTTTCCTCAAGCGTGCCAGTAGCGATGAGCTAGTAAACAATGAGAAACATTTTTATGCCAACACACACCCTCTATATCCAAATCAATCTCATCTTGTCGAAGCCTGTTTATTGTTAGCCTGAAATTCTCATAGTTCAGCTGAGAGCTTGTGTTGAGAGCATCCTTAAATGTCGGTAAACCTGCATCTGTTCTGTTGGTTTCCTCAAATCATTATCACCAGCCTTCTAGTATATCAAACATATCGTTGGTTTAGTGCTATAATGTTCTATGTCCCATAGGGGACATAGAACATTCTAGCACTCAGGCGACGATATGTCAAGAGATGTAGACTGGCATAGTTGCTGCTTCTTTGGGGCAAATGATACAAATTCGTCCATGATTGGAAGTAAAGAACAGTAAGCACGTACTGAGAATGAGTTGCACAACATTTATCATAAAACATACATGTATCTGTAACGCGCCTTTTTTAAAAAATATGATAACTAGATGGTGTCGTTTGTGTGCAAAGCACACAATAGTATATATCCACATTTGCATTCTTGATTATTGGTTAGTGCTTCATACAGACAGAAATGGAAAGGTATTATATAAAATCTGAAACATTTATGCACATCCAGAGACCGTATCTGAACATATAAACTCACTATCGGTCTTTTGAATTAACCCCCCTAGGAGCATTTCGCAGGAAACTGATTCTCTAATGACAATTGTGTCGCTACGGGTGCCACAGTCATGGTGCCGAATCAAAAATCCGAAACCTTTTTATGCATATCTAGAGACCTTACCTGACCATATGAACACACTTTCAGCATTTCGAATTAAATTCCCCCGGGAGCCTTTTGCAGCAAATCGATTATCTAACGACAAAAGTGGCACGACGAGAGCCACATTGGGGCTCGATCAAAAATTCAAAACCTTCATGCACATCCAGAGATCCAACCTGAACATATGAACACACTTTCAACGTTTCAAATTAAAACCCCTAGGAGCTTTCCACTGATTTTCTAACAATAAAAGTGGTTACACTGGAACCTTTTGGGGGCCAAATCAAAATTCCGAAACCTGTATGCATATCTACAGATGCTATCTGAACACCTTAGCACAGTTTAAAGGTTTCGAATTAAACACCCTAGGGGCCTTTCAATGGAAACCGATTTTCTAACAATAACAATAAATGTTGTTCCACTGGAACCACTTGGAAAAATCGAAATTTCGAAACCTTTATGCACATCTACAGATGCTACCTGAACACCTCAGCATAGTTTAAATGTTTCGAATTACATACTCTTGGTGATGTGAAGTTCAGACGTACGGATGGGACGGGTGGGACGGGACGGGACACGACAGAGAGGATGGATGGGACGGACGGAGATCACTACAATATCTCCCGCTTTTTTAAAAAAAAATGCGTGGATTAAAAAACACTTAGAGAACGATCGTTATTTAAAGAGAGAGAGAAAGGGAGAGAGAGTGAGCGAGTGGGGGAGAAAGAGCGAGAGAGAGAGAGAAAGGGGGAGGAGAGGGAGAAAGTAGTAAACACACGACAAAGGAGACAGATATTCAGAGAGGAGTGTTTGTGTGTGAGTGTTGTTTGTTCCTGTTTATTCGAGGGACACAGTCGTGTTTTAGAGGAATTTCTTTATTTATTTATTATTTATTTATTTATTTATTTATTTATTTATTTATTTATTTATTTATTTATTTAACGACACTTTCGACAGCCAGGGTCACATCGTGTCGGACAGTGTTACGGGTGGAGGAAGCCGGAGTACCCAGAGAGAAACACCGAGCAACGGCGAGCAACTGTCAGACTCCCAAACGTACTAACTATTTATTTATTTATTTATTGGTGTTTAAAGTCACATATTTCTGCACAATGGCTAATCATGACCGCGACAGTTTTATGGGCGGAGGAAGCCGGAGTACCCGGAGAGAACCACCGAGCAACGGCGAGCAACTGTCAGACTCCCAAACGTACTAGCTATTTATTTATTTATTTATTGGTGTTTAAGGTCACATATTTCTGCACAATGGCTAATCATGACCGCGACAGTTTTATGGGCGGAGGAAGCCGGATTACCCGGAGAGAACCACCGAGCAACGGCGAGCAACTGTCAGCTCCCCAATATACTGACTCCACACAAGCAGGGTTAGCATTGGTTGAAGACAGGTGCACCATCGACATGCAGTACGCCTTAGTACGCAACGCCACCGTGCCCCCACGTGGGCAATGGGGGTGAAGTGTCTTGCCCAAGGACACAACGCGGTTGCCGCAGATGGGATTCGAACCGAGGATGTCTCGGCTTGCAGCCTGCACCTCTACCAACTGAACCACCGCGCCCCCTAACGTACTAATTCCACATAAGCAGGGTAAGCATTGGTTGAAGACAAATGCAACATCGACGTGCAGTACTCCTTTGTACACAACGACAACGGTACCCCCACGTGGACAAGTGGGATTAAGTGTCTTGCCCAATGACACAACGCGGTCGGAATCTAGCTTTTTAGATGGAGTTCTCGTCATTGCTTCGTTCATCTTCCTTTCGACAGCAGCGTGAGAGTATGGAACGCGCTGGCTACAGTACGACAAAAGTGCCGTGGGAGGCATCAGTGTGTGCTAGCCAGATTGTGTGATTCAGGTGTGAGTTCACTAATTAATCTTATATCAGGTAATATTAACAGTGAACTATATTAATGGAATGGCGTTGCTTTCTCGAACCTTCGTAGATTTGTGTCATCGAATTCAAGGACGGGTTCTGTATAGGCCTACATTGTAGGCCTACTAGTAACCTTATTTTCAGGTGTGTACTGTAGACGCGATTTTTGTCACAAATTTCCAGATTTGGGTCACTTTTATTTTTGATGGGCATCTATGAGGCTATAAAATCCTATGATACTCACCAAATATTCAAGCCTTCTGGCTGACAGACGAGTTTTTGATAATTGTGCTATCTTGCAGATATTTTGTATGGACTACCAATTTAGTAACAAAAAATGTCGCGATAAAATGAACCCGATAGCGCCTGTTGATTTTTGGTGTTGTTCATCATCCTGGATTAATTTCCAGGATTATGGGTGTGTTTCTGATAATGTGTGAAACATCATACGGTGCTCTGTTGAATTTAGTTGATGACTAAAATTAACAGGTTATTCAACCACACGGAGGTTACGTTGTGTAAACATTGGAAGTGGTTTGGTCGAAGGATTAACATTATTTATCGCCAATAACAGAGTATAATATTAGCGTTTGGGATAGATTACTGACTCAGGGGCGGAACGTTTTTCAAAGTGTGTGTGTGTTGTGAGGGGGGGGGGGGGCTGGATCGGGCGATGGAATGGTCGTCGTTATGACGGGACGACCATGGTTAGGCCCGTCGCACGAAAATTTTAAATTCCAGGGTCCCAAAACTCCCATTTCCATGCATCTGAGCGGATATTTTGATATTTTCAGGAGCTGTATTTGAAAGATTTCACACATTGAGTGCCGTTAGAAAACGTCGGTAAAGTATACAGGTAAGGTCTATTTATCAGCTTTGGTCGTAACGACCAAAGCTGATAAATATACCCCACCTGGATACTTTACCAGACATTTACAGCAATGATACTGTCTGTGGATTATCTTGTCTGGGGTGGATTTGTTACTTGTATGTCTGAAAGATTACGATCTACTTCAGAAACCGATTTTTAACAGACTGTATACATTGTAGCGTTTCCTGCCACTTACTGCAAAAAATGATCCGAAATCCTTTGAAACTGAACCAGTTCGAGAGAAACATAGCTGGCGAAAATATGGGAGAGGCTCTGGATCTGCCCCTTGTTTCAACAGTCACTGGATGTGTTAAAATATAAGCATACAAAAAACATTGCCCGGCAAAAAAAGTGGAGGGGCCGACCGCCCCCACCACAACCACCCCCCCCACCCCCACCCCCAGGTTTCGCCGCCCTAGTGACCATAAAATATCCACTCAAAATCAGTTTGGGTAGCCGTTCGTTAGAAAGTAAGAATGAACGAGAAAAAAACACTGCCTGTCGGAAAATACTGAAAACTGTATTAGTACTATTGTTACAATGGAGTAGTCATAAATTCTTGAAAAACTGATTCCTTCTATCCTCTTTGTTTCCTAAAAAAATGAGAAAACTGCTGAAAACTGTCGAATAAAAATTGAAACGTGTACCCGAGTAGCCGCCTTTTTACTCGAAAAACAGCCACGTGACATTTTTTACCTTGGACTGGTCCGTCTATTGGGCAGTGGGGTACTAATCCACTACTAAAGTTGAGAATAAGGTTTATTCAGATGATATCAGCGAAATTTTTAATAAAAACGATTCCATTGGCATTTCATTCAACAGAACGAGCTCGTCTGGCCTGTTCCGTTGGATGGGCGAAAATTATGATTTTAGAAAGATAAGAACGAAATGGATCTTATCATGAGGAAAATATTGAAACTATCGTTTACAGCTTGTGGGATATTTGGAAGTTATCTGTTCCCTTTTCATTGTGATGGATGACGTGTGAACGTGTCATTTTGTTTTATACATGGTGCGTGAACAGAACAGTCGCCGTGGAGTAGTCGTAATTCACACACGGGCATTGATGTCCGCGCAATAAAAAATATCATCAGCAAAATTTTAATTAATGAAGCACCGGTTTGTGATGAATTTTCCTATAATTAGTGTTTGGAATGTAATAGCCTATTATTGCGTTCGTGGCAATATTGCCCACCCGTGGAAAGTGTCCAGTCCACAGCGGCTGTGCAGTAACTATCAGTACAGATCAATAATATGAGTGTTGAATTCGACGTTTTAGGCAAATCCCTTGAAGGTTATACGGCCAAGGAACCACAAGAGCATCCCTCGCGGGGTTTTAGAGAATTGAAGCGGTGTTGGTTCACTGCGATAGAAACTTTGAGGTTTACTGGTGCAATGGAACATTATAGCCATCGCCAAAATGATCGATTCCTCTAAAGTGGGATTCAGACGTACAAACGGTTGGATAAACCTAACTTCATTGCTGTGTTATGGTCGTGATATAGCCAGAGATATTGAAAGTAATCTTCAACCACAATACACATAAAACGGAACTGCAGGGATGCCGAGAGAACTTTACGAGTCTCCGCGATGTAAATTTGTGAGTGGACCATCAAGTTACTTGACAAAAACATCAGTTTTTTCCGTTCGCTTGCTCAACTCTACGAATTTCCTACGAAAGAAAATTGACTGAGACACGGACGACAACATCACTACAGTATGGGGCTTTCTCGGAAGTGTGTGATTGTGTGTGTGGGGGGGGGGGGGAGGGGGGCAGTGGGGGAGGGGGTTGGGAAGGAAATGTTTGCCAGCCCAAATCATAAATTTGTCTAATGTCCTTTGTGTATTGTCGAGCTATTCAAATACGACGCCTGCAATCGCCGAAATTAGCAACCGGCAAAGATGTGATAAACCCATGGTAGACTGTCATGACTTTTACCACGGCATTGCCGATTGTCCTGTCTAATTTCTAATCTCTCTAGGACTTTTCCTACTCGCATTTTGGCAAAAAGCGACAATTGTAAGCATATATGTGGTCTTTTTACCCGACGAGAGAAAATATTTTTGAAAGATGACGTTTCTTACATCCCCCAACCAAGTTTATGCGATCAATCAGTAACACAAAAGGCCATGTAATCTAACGCAGCTATGAAGTTATTTTTTTTTAAATTAAATTCATTACGAACTAAGTTAAGAGTTTTGAGTATCGAATTTTCTGTGACAAAAGTCCTCTCAATTTCAATTTAATGTCTAGTAATGTCCAATAAATTAGCCCATCTGCTGTACTATTTGCTTCCTAAATTGCCAAGGTAAGGATATCTAGGGCACCCCTCCTCCTCCCAGCTTAACAGCTTAGAAAATCATCCTTAGACAGAATTACTTTTTCTCGAAATGAGGCAAACAATGTCACTTTCGTCATCAGAAATTGGCCTAGGGCAGTGAAGTCCGCTCTTAGCCCTGTGCATGGCTAAGTGTTTTCATGGGGCAGAGTGTGCTTTCGTCTGGAAGATCTTAGCCTAACACGACTTAAAAGCGACATCAAAAGTTGAGGGTTTTCACAAGCAACTAAACGTTTTAGTTTTTTTCCTGATCAATAGTTTATGACCCTTCTTTGGAATAAGCTCGTTCCAAAGAAGGATCCCAAAGAATGTTTGGAAATAAAATTTCTGAAAAATAAAAAGTTCATTAACCCTTTACCTAACGTAACGGCCAAAACCGGCCAGCGCTATTCTCAAAAATCGCCAATTAATTTTCATTATTTTTTTCATTTTTTGTCTCAAAAACATAGGTTATGACCCCTCGTTGGAACGAGCTCGTCGAGCTCGTTCCAACGAGGGGTCATAACCTATGTTTTTGAGACAAAAAAATGAAAAAAATGACTTATTCAAGAATTATTTTTGCAAGTGTCGTCTGCTTTTCAGGTTAGGTAAAGGGTTAAAATTAGAAACCAGCAACGACGCCTTACGTTTCGCTTCTGGAACCTTCATACAGTTTCTGAGTCCATCTCCTTCGATATGACTTCATCAACTTCAACCCAACCCCGTCTCCGCCCTCAAATGCCCCCACGGTCCACGATTAAGCCATGGATTTGATGTAGAAAAAACATCCAGTGGGGATGTTGTGTACAATGCTGAGTGTGCCTTGCCGCTATGTCAGGCTTTTTCCTGAAGATACGTCCTGATACTTACCTGAATGTGTTCTGTCAAAGTGTCTTTTATCTCTGATTCATGGACTCCCATTCAGTAAAATCCACAGAATGTTTCCTCACAAAATTCCAGCTTATACCAGCGTTTGATACCCTTTGAAAACGTTTAGCAAGGAAACTAAATTACGCCGGGACATATATCTCATAAGAAAATTACATCATGTACGCACAGATGTGTTTCCAATGGCCCCTCCATGCAATCGTTCTGCTACCAAAACTTACACGATGTATATTTAATTACAATGACTAGATAGATTACGAAGTTCTGAGAGTAATACATTTTCTGCGATAGTCTTAAGGAGGTCGTAAAGATATCGCGGTAAACTCGCATAATATGCCATCTAACAAGAGAACTGGAATTGGTCGTAAAACAAACTGTTTGGTTGTTAAGAATAAATTGAACACACGCACCTTGTACGTTTTCATTAGCATTTGTATTTATTTATACTGTGAGCTGTGGTGAAGAAATATTGTTTATGAATGAGGTGGGGCGCGGATGAATACTCCCATTCCGTTCATATCTACTCAAGAATGGACTTAGCCTGAAATTGTACTGGCGGTGACAGTTTAAGTGGTATGACTAAATCGTCCCTAGGGTTGAACAAGGCAAATTGCGATATAGATATATGTGGAAACTTTGGGGTGTTATTTTACATACAAATTGGGAGTTGAATAAGGAATTCATAAGAAAAAGTTTAAAATACCCAAGTGTGTGAATGAAAATCACAGCTCGGAATCACGGCCGCTAGGGTGATACGTGTTTCTGTCGTCCATTTTGTATACTGGAGGCCGCCATCTTGGTTTCTATGGTAGCATGTGGTTGCTATGTGCCCTAAAACCGTCTTTTGGGACAGGAGTATTTTCGGGGATATGTTCCTTTGAACAGGAGTAATTTCCCAATTCGTAGAATTACCACAAACAACCCGACAAGTTGTACTATTTCGAATATTTCGCGAAAAAGATATCTGTGGAAACTTTGGGGTGTTATTTTACATACAAATGGGGAGTTGAATAAAGAATTCATAAGAAAAAGTTTAAAATACCCAAGTGTGTGAATGAAAATCACAGCTCGGAATCACGGCCGCTAGGGTGATACGTGTTTCTGTCGTTCATTTGTATACTGGAGGCCGCCATCTTGGTTTCTATGGTAGCATGTGGTTGCTATGTGCCCTAAAACCGTCTTATGGGACAGGAGTATTTTCGGGGATATGTTCCCTTGAACAGGATTAATTTCCCAATTCGTAGAATTACCACAAACAACCCGACAAGTTGTACTATTTCGAATTCTTTCAGAATTTTCTGTTTCTATCTATGCAATAGTTTTCGTCTACCTTACAATGTTCCTTTGTCCTGGAGTATACTCCAGTAGAGTAGAAGAGCCTATCAGCTGGAACAGCTTTGCTCATTATATCTGTAATTAGCTGTTCTGGTCTTTTCTTGTTAGTTCTGACCCTATTCCGAGTACTCTTGTTGTTTCATTTATCTAGATCACCCAACCACTTCACTTTACTGACGCTAACTAACCGATCAGATTGCTTGATTTCCCATAACCTGTACTTAATCGAACAGAGTTATCTCCCCTTATTATAATGAAGTCCTATCCGATTCTCATCACATCTATATCCAATGGCCACGTCCCATGGAATCCCTTTTTGTGAAGCGTCTCTAGTTATGGGATCCATTTTAGTCTTATGAGGCTATGAGGTCTATGAGAAAAACCCTCAATGAGGCCTAATTTACTGTCCCTCTTAGCTTCATTTCAGTATTTGAGGATACCTATGGCCCCGTATTGTTTTATAAGAGGATACCTATAGAGGATACTTTCTGGAGAATCCCCTTTTGAGGTATGAGGACATGAGGGCATGAGAAATCCCTCAATGAACCTCATTTGCTAACCCTCTTAGCTTCATTTCGGTATTTGAGGATACATATGGCCTGGTATTGTATTATTTGAGGATACCTATCAAGGATACCTTTTTGAGAATCCCTTTTTTGTCGTATGAGGCCATGAGGGCCATGAGAAATCCCTCAATGAGGTCTAATGTAGTCTCACCAACGGCTTCCATCTTATCTCCAAAGCTCCCAGGCCACTACTTGTCTATGGTCTATCTGTCCTAACATTAGCTTCTGCAGCAGTCTTGTTCCATTGCGGCCTTGTACCAGTACTATTAACTAAACTATCATCCATTAATGGTAACTTGTATCACTACATCCTAGCTATACCTTCGCTCATGCCTTCACAATGTTCAATCAGTTTTCATATACATATAAACGGGCTGTATAAGGCATTCCGTAATTGAAATTCCTAGCCGATTCCGTAAAGTTGGATTTCTGAATTGAAGAATTGTTTCACGGCCCTCATGCCCTCAAAAGAAATGAGGCTATGAGGGAGAGTAAATGAGGCCTCACTGAGGGTTTTTCACATAGCCCTCATACAACTAAAAAGGGATTCCCCCAAAGGTATCATCGATAGGTATCCTCAAATAATACCAGGCCATAGGTATCCTCAAATACCGAAATGAGGCTAAGTGGGATAGTCCATGGCACTCGTGGCCTCAAAAGAAATGAGGCTAAAAGGGGTAGTATATGAGGCCTCGTTGAGAGATTTCTCATGGCCCTCATGTCCTCATACGACAAAAAGGGAATCCCCAGAACGTATCTTCGATAGGTATCCTCCAATAATATAATACAATACCAGGCTATAGGTATCCTCAAATACTGAAATGAGGCTAAAAGGGATAGTAAATTAGGCCTCATTGAGGGTTTTTCTCATAGACCCCATGACCTCATACGACTAAAAAGGGATTCCATAACTAGAGACGTTTCACAAAAAGGGATTCCATGGGACGTGGCCTTTGGATATAGAGATAATGAGAATCGGATAGGACTTCATTGTAATAAGGGGAGATAGCTCTGTACGGTTAGGTACAGGTTATGGGAAATCGAGGAATTTGATTGATTAGTTAGCGTTAGTAAAGTGAAGTGATTGGGTGATCTAGATAAATAAAACAACAAGAGTACTCGGAATAGGGTTAGAACTAACAAGAATAGGCCAGAACAGCTGAATATAGTAATAATAAGCAAAGCTGTTCCAGCTGGTAGGCTCTTCTACTCTACTGGTGTATGGTCAGGTAGACGAAAACTGTTGCATAGATAGATAGAAGCAGAGAAAGAATTCTGAAAGAATACGAAATAGTACAAACTGTCGCTTTGTTTCTGGTAATTCTTCTACGAATCGGAAAATTACTCCTGTACAAAGGAACATACTCCCCGAACATACCCCGTTCTTTAAGAAGGTTTTGGGTCACATAGCAACCACGTACTACCATAGAAACCAAGATGGCGGCCTCCAGTATACAAAATAGACGATGGAAACACGTATCACCCTAACATGCGCTGCGCATGCGAACCAACACCGGGCATCTCTGCGGAGATGACGTCACAAGATGGCCGCTCATGCAGGTAACAATGACTACACTACATGGCGCCACCAGGTCACGTAACATGACGTCACTTCCGGGGTCCGGCCAAACAGGCACGGTTCATACATGCTTTATTATTGTCGCTTTGGATTTTTTTCTTGAAATTTTAAAACGCTCGATGGCCATTTCCAACATTATAATGGCACCAGTTACACAATAATTATACTCATCAAGGACATTCTTTCTGTACTATCAAACAGATGGTTTGAAAAGTTACTCTACATATCCTACCGCCATTGTGACTAAGTCGAGATGAGGGCATTGCCCCACCCCACTGGCTACGACAATGCTTTCAGGCCAAATGTGTCATCAAAGGGAGAACCTAATCCACTTTAGTCCGGCAATATGATCCCAGCGACATCAGGCGCTTGACAAACTTGCTCCACAGAGAAGCAGGAAAAGTTGTGGTTTCATTCCACAATTAAGTAAAAAGCAGAATTAATTTCCTACCTTTTCACTAAAGTTAGCACGTGCGCCCATCATTTGGGACATTTAGGTTTGTTAGTCCTCAGGGCATTGCTAAAGCCTTGGCAGTATCATCCTATCATCACTGTTAGTGACCGAGTGTAGATGTTATGTTACGTCCCTAGAGGCGGTAGCCATGCATGGGGGTGGGGGTATTGTGGTAATGACCCCAACTATGGTCCGCCGAATCTCCAATTCGGGCTGAATGGAATCCCGAATCTAATCAGGGAGAGGTTTTCGAATAGAAACTAATCTTGAATACAATCTAACAGCTCTTCGAACTGCAAATATAGTACCTTCTAAGACTTACAGCTGCAGGCCTAAATGTTGCCTTTCTCACTCAAGTGTTGGAAACAAGTGAGTACTGTACATGAGAAATGATGATACAAGTGTTGAAGAGGAGGCATTTGGTATGACTTTGAAAACATACACTACGTCCCTGAGTTCCAATGTGTTCTATGTGCCTACTGGCACATAGAACACATTGGAACTCGGGGGACAACTGCTCGCCATTGTGAGTAAACCGTCTCGATTGCGAGCTTTCCTTCCTGTAATTGACTGAAAAAAGTAATGTTGTTCTTTTGGACTGGCGAATTCGACAACTGTCCATCCAAACACCTGTTTTTTACGACTTATTGGAGAACCATATCTCAGGTTACACTGTTTAAGTGGACATATATTGTTTGCTTTTTTAACTTTTACCAGCAGATCAGATATGACGAGCAATAAAAGAGTAAGTGGCGAAAACTCGTGAAAAAAGTAATGTTGTTCTTTTGCACTGGTGAATTCGATAACTGTCCATCCAAACACCTGTTTTACGTCTTATTGGAAAACCATATCTCACGTCACGCTTTTTAAGTGGATACATGTTGTTTGTTTTTAACGTTTACCAGTAGATCATGTACAGGAGATGTGATGATAGAAGAGTTCAGGAGGAGACACTTGGTAGGATTTTGAGGGCAACTCGACGACAATTCCCGAATCCGTGACATTAGAATCGAATCAATAATGTGATTTCGAATCGAATTTCCACTCTTCGCAGGTCCCTAGCACAATTTGCATGACTTTTTCGCACCGCAGAAGGCATTGTGCAGCAATGAAAAACGCATTATGCAATTATGGCACATATAAAAACAAACAAAAAAACAAGAAAATAAACAAACAAACGATTTCTCGCGCACTGTGACAACGATCGCTATCTCTTCCCCTCTTATTGGACCAAAAAGTAAGGCCTGTTGGATACACATTTTTAAGTCCTGTTTGGTTTAAACAATATTTTATTCAATAAGTAAGCTATATGTTACTGGACTGAGTACCAAGAAAAAAGTAACAGTATATATAGTGAACATCAAGTATATAACATATATTTACAAAAGACCATTTTAGATGTAATGGGGGATCTGACAGAAAGCTAGGAGATAATGTTGGTCATCTTCGGGATCATTCATTAATTTACACAAAAAAGTGGTATAGAACAGTAGATGATCTCATATATCGCCGCCTGGAACCCATGGCTTGTGGTCGATCACCAGCTGCGCGCCAAGCCGGGAGCCGCGCGCCAAACTGGGAGCTGCGCGCCAAGCTGGGAGCCGCGCGCCAAGCCGGCATTGTGGAGCAGTGAAAAACGCATTATGCAATTACGGCACATTTAAAAACAAAAAACAAGCAAATAAACAAACAAACAATCAAAAGATTTCTCGCGCACTGTGACAACGATCGCCATCTCTTCCCATCTTATTGGACTAAAAAGTAAGGCCGGCAGGATACACATTTTTAAGTCCTGTTTAACCCTTTACCCAACGTAACGGCCAAAACCGGCCAGCGCTATTTTCAAAAATCATCAATTAATTTTCATTATTTTTTTCATTTTTTTGTCTCAAAAACATAGGTTATGACCCCTCGTTGGAACGAGCTCGTCGAGCTCGTTCCAACGAGGGGTCATAACCTATGTTTTTGAGACAAAAAATGAAAAAAATTAGTTATTCAAGAATTTTTTTTGCAAGTGTCGTCTGCTTTTCATGTTAGGTAAAGGGTTAAATGGTAGTATGCCAATTTTGCTGCACAATGTTTTTCACACACATTGAGTGGAGTTCCCATCTGCGAAACTCCAACTTGACGTAGTAAATAAAGGCCGACGATGTGCAAAACGATTCGGTGGATGTACTGTTATGGTGGTGCAAAATCAAAATCAAATGCAAGACGATCTGCCAAATTTTTGCCTGCATTTTTCACTGCAACGCGTTCTCGCACAAGAAGAAAATATTCACAACATTGCATTTAAACCATTGTTGTTTTAGTTTTACCTTTCGGCATCACATGTTGTACTCTCTGCATAAATTTTCAAAAACGGAACATCTGTTCCTACTTCCAATCAGTTCATTAGGATTTCGATTTTTCTCCTTTCCATTTCATCCAAAACCTATCCCGTATATCTAGATTTTACAACAATCAGTCTGTCATATTCCGTCGAGCTGATGAGACAGGACCAGGCAACACGCCGTACCTGGTTCCATCTAATTGTCCATATTTGAGCTTTATTATGCCCTAAACGGTAGACTCGAGGAAGGGGTGGGGGAAATATTGTCAAGAGCTTTGTTCATCCAAACATACATACATATATTTAACTCTATATATGAAGGTAAACAAACCATCTATATGTAATTATTCTTTCCTTCCATTCAGGGGAGGCGGGACGATTTCCAAAGTGGGGATGGCTGGATCGGGAGATGGATGATCGTCGGTATGAAATTTTTAAATTCCAGAGTCCCAAAACCCCCATTTCCATGCATCTGAGTGGATATTTTGAGATTTTTCAGGAGATGTATTTGAAAAATTTCACACTTTAAAAAGCGTTGGTAATGCATACAGGTGAGGTCTATTTATCAGCTTTGGTCGTAACGACCAAAGCTGATAAATAGACCTCACCTGTATGCTTTACCAGACGTGTACAGCAATTATACTGTCTGTGGATTATCTTGTCTGGGGATGGATTTTGTGCTTGTATGTCTGTAAGATTACGATCTACTACGATTTTTTAACAGACTGTATATATTTTAGCGTTTGCTGCCACTTACTGCAAAAAAATGATCCGAAATCCATCGAAACTAAACCAGTACGAGAGAAACATAGCTGGAGAAAATGGGGATGGGGGGGGGGGGGGGGGGGGGCTCTGGATCCGCCCCTTGTTTCACCCAGTCATTGGTTGTGTTAAAATATATGCATACAAAAAACATGGTCCGGCAAAAAAGTGGAGGGGCTATTTATGTTCACTTTCTTTCTCAGCTATAAGTTTTGTGAGACGTCCAAGATGACTGTTGCCAAGCGAAATTCTAGTGAAAAGATTCGAAGGAAAACGAATTACACAGCCGATTTCGAAATGAACCTTATACCAACGTAGGGTTCGAAATCGAATCGAATCTCGAAGCTTCGCAGGGACCTACTTTAATGGTCTTTGAGATTCTAAAACAGTTTCTTCAGTTGAAAGCAACCAATTAATATGCAGAGATCATTACAACAGTTGATTGATATGGGTCGTCAGATTCCACCGATTTGACGAGCCCAGATCAACCAGATAAGCATGCGGCGTCTTGTTTGATCTGGTTTAGGCCTATTAGGCTTAACGGACGGAATATGAGGCCCCAGATTGATCGACTGTTGCAATAATTTGTTTACTACTTGACACTGGGTGAATATTTAAAAACTGAATAAACCACCCGACGTGTACACAAAAAAGAAATTTTAGAATGTTTGTACAGAATGTTCAGCCCAAAAGAGAGTCGGAATTTTTATCCGCATTTGTAAAATCGCCGCCTCGAAAAGTTTGCACGCCAATGACGTCAATTGGGCCTCATCTGAGATATGCATGTTATCGACCTGAAAGAGTTCAGGCGCTTGTTTTTCAGAGAACCAGAACTGATAAGCACACTTCGGCGATACAGATGAGATATTTGGGGTAGTCATATGATAAATAGAGATTATTATGAGGATAAAGTGATCTGATTGTTGTATTCCGTGGAGGTGACGAGGTCAGATCGCCAGATCACACGAGCTGCCCAAGATGGCGAGTGTGATCCGGCGATCTGAACGCGTCAATCAGACGTAATTCAACAAACCAGATCACCTTACTGTCATAATGATCTGTTTATTATATGCCGTTATGGAATTTCACCTTTCACACGAGAAATCAATGTAAAATTAGTTAAGAACAATATTAGGAAATCACGTTATTCGATAGTGTTTCTTTACACAAATGAAGCGTACCTCGAAACGGTTGGTGACCTGGGCGAACTCGATTGACGTTCTCCAGTGCCGGCATCGTTCTGAGACCAAACATTTGATACGAAATCAAAACAACACTCAGTGTGATCTGGCGATTAGGATTCGATGGATGAAAAACACGGTGTATCATTGATAAATCGGGGTTCCTTTGCACCCTACTTGTGGTAACAGCGTTAAGAGTGCTAACAGAAGAGGTTGTAGTATCGGTCATCGCAGCTGTACTTAGTGGCAAACAAAAAGTAGTGACAAAAGTGCCTCCAAGCAGACTAACGCGAGGCATGATTCCAGTGATAATGCATAATTAAGAAAACTATCTGCGTATGATAGGCCGGGCATGCACGACTGGAAGTTTGAGAGCCGCAAGGTCATGAACAAAAGTGGCTAGGTATTTGTATTGCAAATGACATGGTGGGGGATCAAGCCCACGCGGACTAAGTTTCCTTTGGCACCAACCGCCTAGAGAAACTATACTAAACCAAGCACATTACTGCTGGTACCCGAGTGGTGTGCGTGGTTTAGTATAGTTTTGCTAGGAGTTGGTGCCGAAGGAAACTTATTCCGCGTAGGTTCGAACCCCGATATGCCATTTTCAATATAACCAGTGTCCTTTTTTGATTCTACGGTACTCGGGAAGTCTGATAAAGAGACGTTTCCTCTACAGATAAAACTAGAGGTCCTGTCACGAAATGTGCGCTTATCTAGGCTTAATTGTGCGTAGGAATTGCGCGCAATTGCCATATCGAATGGCATCCAAAGCACGACAGGTTCTCCTGGTTACTCATAGCACACCCAGGCAATGCTTCTGCCAATTGGATGAAAAATTGCTTGTGCACAGGCCATATGTACAGAATTTGATAGTTTTACTGTGGTCTCAAAGCGTAGATTAATGGGCAGATCGACGTGCTATTTTTGTGCATTTCAAGACAGGACTCCTAGTTTTAACTGTAATTTCCATAAAGTGCAGTATATAGAATTACGTGATGAATCTATGGCACTTTCAGTTTTTCTTTTCCTATGGCACGTCCAGAGAGATTTGGAAAGATGTATAGAAGAGTGTGTATGTGTCGTGTGGGTGCTGACGGATTGGGGTAGTTAAGAAATACAATTGGCTTTGCTCTGGGAGTCGAGCGCAATAAACAAAGAAATTTTCGGGTTTCTCAGTATCAGAAATAGGGGCAATTGATATACTCAGCATGATATGGCATCTCTGTCTCTGTTTTGATTCAAAAAATTTCTCTCTGAAACAAGATAAGGCTAGAAGTGTGTTTTCGTTGTCCTTCAAGTTGGGCCAGCAAAATAAGTCAAGCAAGATACCCCTTGGTTCGATGTAAGTATACTGTTAAAAAACGTACCGTTAAAATTACGGTGGAGCCAGCTGCAGTTACGTCTACCTAAATCTAATGGTACCGACTGTTACTACTTGAGGTGCTATATAAGTAATGGAAGTTTGTTTATTTTGAAAATTCTCACCTCTGATATTCCTTCAATTCAAATTAAATATACAAAATGTACATCAAAATGAAGGTTGGGATGTATAGAACACGAAACACATGTGTAATCAACTCATAGAGTCGACTGTTGGCACCACTGGTTCCTGGAAGTCTGCTGTCGTATTCGCACCAGAACTGATAATTTAATAAAATTTCACGAGAACAACTTGTGGCCAAATGTGCTTTACATATTCAAGAACAAAGCTTGGGTATAACAATTCTTCAAAACACAGCGACAGAGCTGCATGGGGTAAATTCCAAAACCTTCGCTTTTGTTTACATATGAATTTACTTTCGATTTCCGGTCGACGTCATCGGACAGAAAAAGCATTGATATACAACGCCGTCTAAAATCAAATAGTGAGAAAGATCGCCTTAATACGGTACACTATTATTATACAGAGACTGCACAGTTGCCATATTCAATGCAAGGTATCATGATACCTGTTGAAATTTCTTAGAATTACGATTTTGTTTTTCGAGGGAAATTCGTGGTATTGAGTGATTTGCGCATGTCTGTCGAACATGGAAACCATCTTCAATAAAAATGCAGACAGTGTTGTCATTTTCCCAAATGCAGTCCGATCGCTGCACTCGAGTGTGTTTTGAATGCCTCGCTTTGTTCTTGGACATGTGAAACACATTTGGCCACGAGTTGTTCTTACGAAATATTATTTTATTATCAGTTCTGGTACGAATACGGTGGCAGACTTCCAGGAACCAATGGTGCCTGCTGTCAACTCTATGAGTTGATTACATATGTGTTTCATTTTCTATACATCCAGACCTTCATTTTGGTGTATAATTTGTGTATATTGAATCTGAATTTAAGGAATATCAGAAAATTTCAAAATATACAAAATTCCATTACTTACACTCTAAAATCAGTTGGGTTAAAAATCAACCCAAATCAACAGGGTTGAGTGAATTGGGTTCATATTCACTCAACCCTGTTGATTTGGGTTGATTTTTAACCCAACTGATTTTAGAGTGTATATAGCACATTAATGTTTCATAAACTGAAAGCTTACAGAGAAGTGGTAACGTGCGGTTTGTTTATTTATTTATTTATTTATTTATTTATTTATTTATTTATTTATTTATTTATTTATTTATTTAGTTGTTGGTGTCTAAGGTCAAATACTTCTACACAATGGCTAATTGTGATCGCAAGATGGAGATAAAGTCAAGTTAGCAGGGCTGGGAGGAGTTAAAATTTTCCTTAACACGTTAACGTGTTAAATAATTCTGCGTTAACGAGTTAAATGGCGTCAAATGTTAAAATGAACAAAATTTTAATTATTTCGGCCATTTTTATTGTTTTGAATTTGAATATGATTGAACTTGCGTACAGTTCGTCTCTTGAGTTCCAATGTGTTCTGTGTGCCTACTGGCACATCGAACACATTGGATCTCAGGAGACGAGTTCTTAATATAGTTCTCTCAGGTTTTAATATCGTAAATTATAACATTCAGCGATGTTTTCATTTAAGAATACATTCGCTGCGGCCGTATCCTCAGAAAGAGACATCCGCCGTTACTCGAATACAAGTCCTTAAATGGAAAATAGGCGTTCGGATGAAGCTGATATTGTTGTATCGCCAAATATCGGCGGGCCAATGTTGGTAGGAGGGCTTCATGGTCTCTCCACTATATCGATGGGTCGTCTATAATTGACGGATATCTAAATTATTCGTGTTCAATTTCGTCAAATGGCGTAAAATTTGACGTCATCGGCACGCGCGATCCGGCTTGGGTAAACACAAGATAACGACGCAATGCTACATATTATACAAATATAATCTTCAAAGTTAAGCTTTATTAACTTGGTAAAAATTGTTTAACGTTGTTAACTTAATTTAGCGCGTTAACGTTAACTGCTCCCAGCCCTGAAAGTCAACCAATCCCAGGGGGAAGTGAACGTAAAGGGTTAAGTACTGCTCTTACAAAATGGAACTTGGAAGTGTTATTGCATTACAGCTGTTAATAATTCATCATTGCTATAGAATGCATTGTTCATTGCAAAAGTCTGACCAGTGCACGAGGCATATGAGACGGGCATTGACCTCTTTGATACACCGAGTAAACTTTAGGACAGGAAGACCCCCCCCCCCCCCCCCCGGCACCACCATCCCCACTCCACCCTAGTCTGTTTCCGCCATTATCTATGAAAGAGTAAGTGTTTGGGAAATGCACTAATTTCAGTGGCCTGCTTGCATCAGAAGACGGCAAACAAATGTTGCTAGTTTAGAAAAAATGTTATGTTTGAAGACGTGACATAAATGAGCTGTAACAAATCTATCAAAGCGACCGAAGATCCCCAGTTATTTTTCGTGTGGAACAGGTCGTCGGCATCCAGTACAGTCCTTTCAATGTCGAAGTTTACTCAAAGAGACTCACTGAACTCTGACAAACAAGATATAATTGGTTAAATTCACGAAATTGCATTGTGGGAAAGTTTTGTTGCAGAAAACTCTGATTTGGTGGGGGGATTAAAGTGCAAAGGATAAACCATTTTACTGTCACGCCCACTTTAGCCATATATGGAGGACCTGTATGTACGCCTGTATGCGAGGAAGTTTAATAAAATTTATGACATACTTGAAGCTCTATCATCTGATTAATTGTTGGAAAGGGCTCTCTGAGCCCTTTCCAACAATTAATCAGATGGTAGGTTTGACCTGCACATAACAGAACGTACAGATAATCATCATAAAATAGGCGACAATAGTCGCTTTCGGCAGCGTAAGTGTTAAAGAAAATTGTACATTTGTCAACGAAAACTGGCAATCACCTCAATGATTTCGGGCAGGTTAGGTAGCGTACCCCGAAAATCCTATACCTTATCTTCAAGATTCGGTACAACTATACATTCTGAGAACGTTTCTCGGGGGAAGGGGGGGGGGGGTGCTGTATTGTAATCTTTAATTCGCCGTGATTGCACTCGCCCCAACCGACATACAAAGTTCCTACATAAGCATCTAACTGTTGCCCATCTCAGAAGCGGTAAGGCTAGATTTTCCTTTCCTCACGTTTGGATTTTGTTAATCTGAATCAAATCAGTAACACATGGATATATATTCTCTAAATGAATGAAACACGGCAATAAATAAATCTAAAATGTTAATTGAAAAAGCATGTTTCGCTAGAAATTTTATGATGAACCTGCCAGAAATAACTAAAACCAGTCGTTTTTTGTTCCCCCAGAAGACATGGAACCAGAATTTACCAGTAACTACAACTATATCATCTGGACAACCATCGTTAATCATCAAAAATACAAACAAACAACAACAAAAAAAAGAAAGAAATGGAAAAAAAGTGAAAAGCACAACTTAAAAAATATCTGGTCCTGTAATCTGTAGCTATCAACCGCTGCCGTATTTTCTGATATGTAATAAGCCTTAACACAGTGAGTGCAGTGGAAGCGGTGAGTGTGAGGCGATGGAGCAGTAATTAATGATTAATTTTCATCACTTTGGAATTTTGAGATCGTATAATGTCTCCAAATTTAGCCTTGCGGTCGAACAAAGGAAAGAAATTAAACTGAGTGCAATATCCAAGGTGGCACACATGCAGTGGAGTCTTGCGGTTTTCAAGTGGTGGAAAATATATAGAACTATCGGCTGCTCGCAAACAAATTACCCATAAAACTACAAGGTCACATTTTGTTCGAGGGTGTCAAAAGGCATTCTCAAACATATCGTATCCAACCAATTATTCTAGAAATGTTTAAAAATACCTCCCATCTATCTGGCTGATCCAGGTTTAGAAGATTAGTGGTTGAAGCTCCTGTGTTTGCTTTAATTATGATAACTTCAAATTCTTTGTTGCCTCACCTTGTCCCCTCCCCTCCCCTCACACACACACACACACCTGCACCCTATGTACCCCAAACAACTTAGAAGATTAGTGGTTCAAACTTCTGAGTTTGTTTTCATTTATAAGAAATTCTAGTTGTTACCTCACCCCCCCCCCCTCCAACATCACCCTGTGTACCCAAACTCCAAAATAACTTTGTATACCTACCTTTACCCAACCTTTTCCTCCCCATTGTCATCACCACATGTCTCTCCAGCTTTATAATGTAATATTATCACTCCACAGGTTCAAACTGTGTTACGGTTTTTATGTGGTGGTAAACATAGAACTACTGGCTGCTTGCTAACAATCTACCCATAAAACTACAAGGTACGAGGTTGCACTTTGTTAGAGGGTGTCGACAGGCATTCTCAAACAAATAGTATCTGACCAATCATGTATGAGATATTCTTTTCCTTTGTTACCATCCCTTACCCCCCCCCCCCCCCCCCTGCACCCCATGCACCTCAAATTGATTTTATATACCAACCTGTACCCATCCTTATCCAACCCTCTGCCATAGCTCATAACAAGCCTCCCTAGTCCTATATTATAATAGTGTCACTCCTAGTGGATCTAAAGCTGTCTTGTGGTATTTTGGTGATGGAAAATATATAGAACTACTGGCTGCTTGCTAACAAACTACCAATAAAACTACAAGGTTACAGTTTGTCCGAGGGTTTCGACAGACATTCTCAAACAAATAGTAACTAACCTATCATGCTTGAGAAGTTCTTGTTCTTTGTTACCTCCCTGCACCCCATCTATATATAAATAAATGTGTTTACCTACCCGCACATGAACTTCTCTAACATGTTCTCTCGACCATAACAAGCCTCCCTATCTTTATAATGTAATAGAATCGCTCAAGTGGATCAAACACTAACAAAATACCCCAAAACTACAAGGTTACACTTTGTTCGAGGGTGTCGACAGGCATTCTCGAACAAACAGTAGCCCAACCAATTAGCCTTGAAATGTGCAAAAATACTCCCCATATATTTGTCTTATCCAGGCTTATGAAACTACTGGTTGACGTTCCTGTGGTTGTTTTCATCTATGAGAAATTCATGTTCTTTGTTACCTCACCTTACCGCACCCAGCATCCTACATACCTCACATCACTTTGGCATACCTACCTGTACCCAACCCCCCCCCCCCCCCCCCGTCAACATTCAGAAGTCTCACTATCTTTATAACGTATTAGTATGGCTCTAGTGAATCAAATACTATCTAGTGGGTTGTAGATAGTGGAAAATATATAGAACTGCTGACTGCTTGCTAACAAACTACCCATAAAACTACAAGGTTACATTTTGCTCGAGGGTGTCGACAGACATCCTCAAAGAAATACATGTAGTAACAAGCCTATTATGTATGAGAAAATCTTGTTCTTTGTTACATCGCCTTACCCCCTAGCGGAGCCATCCTCCCCCTGTCCTCAAGCCTCTCTAGCCTTACAATATAATAGTATTACTCCCAGTGGATCAAATGGAGTCTTGTGGTTTTCTTATCTAGGCTTAATTGCGCGTAGGAATTGCGCGCAGTTGCCATATCGAATGGTATCCAAAGCACGGCAGGTTCTCCTGGTTACTCATAGCAGACACAGGCAATGTTTCTGCCAATGGACATGGGTTACCCGGAGGTCCATTGGCTGAAACACTGCTTGTGAACAGGCCTTATGTACAAAATTTGATAGCCTTACTGTCATAACGCGTAGATTAACGCGCAGATCGACGTGCTATTTGTGCGCATTTCATGACAGGACTTCTAGTTTTAACTGTATTTTACCCGACCCCCCTTCCACACCACATGTACCTCAAATTAATTTCGTATACTTACCTCTACCCACTCTTCTCCCCCTGTTCTCATCCATAAAAGCATCTCTAGCTTTATAATATAATAGTATCACTTCAGTGGATCACATACTATCTATTTGTTTTACGTGGCGGAAAAATACAACTGCTGGCTGCTTGCATACAATCTACCCATAAAACCATAGGGTAACATTTTGTTCGAGAGTCGACAGGCACTCTCAAACAAATCATGACTAACCAATTATCCTGGAAATATGTACAAATGTTCCCCTTCTGTCTGGCTGATCCAGGATTAGGAGATCAGTAGCTGAAGTTGAATAGTAAAAAGCCTATTATTGTGGAAATGAATAAAGAAAAAATACTCCCCATCTATTTGGCTGTAATTCTTCATTGAATTAATTGTGATCCACGTGTGTATATTGAAGCAGTTGAAACCAGAAATGCGAAAAAAGTACATAACTCTGCTTGGGTGTAGCGAACAGCTGTCAATAGGCACCAGTTTGTTTGATTGCAATTGGTTGGTTAGTGCCAATAGGCTTCAACTTGCTTGGTTACAATTGATTGATAGTGTCAGCTGGCACTATCCAAAAAAAATTAACAAACTAATGATTTCAGAATTCAGAGTTCAAAATTCTCTCAATTAAACTGTAAAAAACAAGCAATGATGAACAAAAAGGGCAAATGTAGTTTCCAAAATAATATTCAACCTACCAAATCTCCGAAAAGGTCCCATTAACCGGTTGAGTGTTGCAACATAACACCATGGATGTACTGGAAATCACGCATGCGAATTCTAGTTTTTCGTTACTTAACGTTACCACCCCCACCTTCACCCCCATGGTCCTCAAATAATCTTGCATATCTACCTGTACCCACCCTGCTTTCATCCATAACAAGCCTCCCCTGACTTTTTAGTTAAAAATATCAACCCTTTGATCAAAAAGTCTCTTATAGTTTTTATGTCAGGAGATTATTGATTAAAGCTCCTGTGTTTGGTTTTTATCCATGAGAAATTGTAGTTCTTTGTTACCTCCCCTTATAACCCCGTGCCCCATGTACCTCAACTAAATGTGTTAACTTACCTTATTAAAAGCTTCCAGCCCTGTTCCCTTCCATAACAAGCATTTCTAGTTTTATACTGTAATGCTATTACTTCAGTAGATCATATACTATCTAATGGTTTCTAGGTGGTGGAAAATATATAGAAATGCTGGTTGCCTGCTAACAAACTACCATAAAACTGCAGGGTTATATTCTGTTCGAGAATGTCGACAGACATTCCCAAACAAATAGTAACTAATCTAGTATTGTGAAAAGGAGTAAAATACTACCCATCTCTTTGGTTATTACCCCCCCCCCCCTCCCCCCCCCCCCCCGAGAAAAAAATAAAAAAAAATAAAATTAGAATGGAGACGCCTCGTTTCGGGTTAACTTCCCGTTGCCTGTGTAGAACCGTGAATGGTTTAAATGCCAGACAGTACTGAAGCTAAGCTCCACCGCATAGTACGAGAGTCACTTAATTGCTTCATTTTAATCCAGTGAATACACGCGTAAAGTAATTGAAAGTAGGGATGCTCGAGAAATAGTTATTTTTGTATGACCTGCAGTTTCCATATTGTTTTAGCCTTGTGATAGAGCATGCTGGTAAAATTGGGATGTCAGTATAATGCCTCCTGATGCTTAAGGGGTCGTCCAGCGTAACTTTGGTGTTGACATTTTCCCCAATGCCTCAGAAACAGATAAGAGAAGTAAGGAAAGGCAAATTATATATCAAAATAATGAGTAAAGTGCATAGAAAAAGTACATATACTTTTTTCAGGAAAAAAAAGTGAATTTTATGATTTTGATGACATTAATTTGCCAATGGCATAAGTAACGAACCGGTAAAACCACACAATGATCGGTAATTCGAAAGCCTTGACTTCAATGTATTGATAACATACTGCAGACTCGGTGAAAACGTTTTTGGACACACACTCTGGTGTGTTTTGATGCTGGAATGCAATACAACCAACACAAATTTTGGATGTTCCGGATGTGGCCGTGTTACACTGATGTTTATTCCGGCCATGTGATTACAAATGTGGTTCTTGCAGAAATACTCATTTTGGGCGATCATCAGAATGAAAGAACGTGATAACGTCCTTTATTTCCTCGAGACAATGTATGAGCGGATTTGCAAACAGGTTACAGTAAATACTTGAACTGTTAATGTCATAACTGCAAAATATGGTTCGAAATTCCCTCCCGTGTTTACAGGCCGTCTGAACTTTTTTGTTGACAAAAAATCTGAATTATTGCGCACTAAAAAGACAACATGAACCACTTGTAAAAAAAAAACAACCGAGTGTATAAAATCGGGACGATAAACATAAAATAAGGCAATATTCATAACAAAGTAAGCAGAATGCTTAGAAATCATTTTTTCTCGAAGTATATTCCAAGTGACCTGGAACTATATTGGGCGTGTTGATTTCCCCCGATGTTGTGAAGTTATTTACTTCCTAGTAACCATGGAATTTGTCGCGGCAATGTTTGATGTCTGCAAAGGACCGATTGAAGATGGGTTGAAAATGATGCATTCGCGCGTTTAGATAAGGTGCGCTTGGACGACGATGCCGTGAATTTAGTTTTTTCTTGCAACCAACTATACTAACATAAGCGTCGATCAGTGTCTTTTTGTCATCGTTTTACACTGACAAAATGTGACAAATCTCCTTCTATTCGGAAACTATCTCCCAATTTGCATATCATAATAAACATAACCGCTGTCAGCGTGAGCGTGTGGTCAAAACCCAAACGAATTATCGAATCCTCGGTCAAAATTAGCCGTAATTGGCATTTAAACAAATGAAATATTCGCAATTTCTTCATTATCCATGCCGAGTTACTTTTTAACCAGACCACATGCGTTCAGTTTCGTTTGTCGGCATCAAACTGATATTGTTTGTGGTAATAGTACGAGAAGACGAAAGAAGCCAAATATTTTCCCATCATCTATAAATTGATTAAAATTGATAATTCCTTTTATTTTACTGAAATTATGAATTGATAAGCTTCGTGTGTTGCGATTATTATGCCCCAGACCTGGAAGTTGGAAAGTCAAAGGCGCATCTGTCCTCTAACCCATACCAACGTTCTCCCTTGTATCTCAACCACTGCTACTCCAATTTGAAGGATATTTGGTGTTGTGATCCGATCGAGCATCACGGGGAAACGATGCATGTGTAGCTGCTGTAGCATGTGTTTCTTCCACACATTTTTTCCAGAGTTACGGTACTTTTTCACTCTTTCGAGTTAGAAAATTTTGTTTATAACTAGTTGATTTGTTACAATTTGTTGGAAAGTGCCTGGCCCTGCTGACACCCTCAAATTTATTGCTACAAAATATTTTTGGTGAATATTTTGTTCCTATTACTTATCAAGCAACAAGCTAATGAATATTCTGTATAAAGCCACCAATCTGATGTTTGACACTTTTATCGGAGCTGTTATGGAGGCTTATGGAACTCAACATGTTGATTATGGCAGGATTTTTCTATTCTTCACCCATTAACCCTTTACCTAACCTGAAAAGCAGACGACACTTGCAAAAATAATTCTTGAATAACTATTTTTTTTCATTTTTTGTCTCAAAAACATAGGTTATGACCCCTCGTTGGAACGAGCTCGACGAGCTCGTTCCAACGAGGGGTCATAACCTATGTTTTTGAGACAAAAAATGAAAAAAATAATGAAAATTAATTGGCGATTTTTGAGAATAGCGCTGGCCGGTTTTGGCCGTTACGTTGGGTAAAGGGTTAATCGATAAATTAAGTGTTATAGTTGGATGTAAGAAACATGAAAGGTCCAGAACTTAAAGTCTAAAAAGAATGTTTTGCAATGTAACATGATTTTTGCAGATACACTTATTTAGAGGGTTACCTGCTTGATACTGATAGTGTTTGGAACATGTGTGTCGCCAGGATCTTCAAAAAGAAAAAAAAAGAGTTAAACTTTGAGAAAAAGGCATATGCCATGAGTGCCGGAGAGAGAGTCATACAAGGAAGAGAGCACACCCCCCCCCCCCCTCCCCTCGGGATTTTTTTTGTCAAATGGAGCTCACTTGTCACCTTTTGGGGATTACTTTGCGTAATGCGTTCTTGAAAAACATATGTGAACACCTATGAATGTAAGTCCCTCTGGATGTACCCTCCTGATCTCAATATGCCAGTAGTGGAAAAGTACATGCAATAATGGTTATGTAAGGTTGATTTGATGCGTTTTGAATAACAATATACTTTTATGTACGTTAGATGGTTTATTGCAGTGACAGGTTACAGTTACCCTTATTTCTTCTCGAACAGATATCATGAATATATCGGTGTCCAGGAGTAAACAAAGCTATGTTACTTATTGATAAACCAGACAAATTTAACAATTTAATCACTATCAAATTGATGCATGGGATAAAAGAGGTTACAACGCAAGGGGTTTGTAAATATATTTAGTCAATTACAATGTATGACTTTGCAGTGCATTCTACATAGGAGAATATCATAGTTTCTTTCCAAACCAGCACAGTGACACATACTTCTTTATATTGGGACACACTCTTTTGTCCTTTCATAATTCTTCTAGTGGACTCCTTCAAATTGACCTTTTTTGAACTCCCCAAATCAAAACATAAACAAAAGAAAATGTCTGCCTTCAATCAGTGAGCACTCCACTTATAACATTTGGTCTAAATCTTTATTACTTTCAAGAATTAGGAAAAGATTTCTTCGAGTATGTACTTCAATGTTTATAGAATACAGCTGTTATTTTATTTTGAGGTATTTTTTTGTAAAAAATTTGTTCTCTTACTTATGCCACAGCAGATTTTCGGGTGGTGCTATTTATACATGGCAGCAGTTCCATGGCAAATTTCAGTTTCCACATGTTCTATGTTTCATTCCAAGCATTTTGGTATATAATTTATTGGGGTTATTCATTTTGGGTCTTTTTTCGACTTGGAAGAAAATTACATGAAATTTGACCAAAGTTAGGTTGGTCGTCCCCTTAACTGCAACGTTGTTAGTGCGAGACCCACCTGGGCTCGAACAGTTCCACAACTTAATTCAAAAAGCACTTACTGAACCGCTCAATGATGATGGAAGTCTCTCTCCCTCACTCTGAAGTACACATTAACCCTTTACCTAACATGAAAAGCAGACGACACTTGCAAAAAAAAATTCTTGAATAACTAATTTTTTTCATTTTTTGTCTCAAAAACATAGGGTATGACCCCTCATTGGAACGAGCTCGACGAGCTCGTTCCAATGAGGGGTCATAACCTATGTTTTTGAGACAAAAAATGAAAATATAATGAAAATTAATTGGCGATTTTTGAGAATAGCGCTGGCCGGTTTTTGCCGTTACGTTGGGTAAAGGGTTAAAGTGCTATATAAATAATGAATTGAAAAATGGTCACCCGGAAAGAAAAGTAGATAAAAATTAACAAAAGCTCCCCAAGAGGGGTTTTCATAGCAAACTTATGACGAAATGTTAATAAATACGGGTGGCCAACAAAAAATTGGAAAAAAAATGTACATTTGAGATTTTTGACGACTTTGAAGGCGATTTTTCTATTCGTGCGTCGCCTATTATCAAACTACATGTAAGTAATCGGTTCATTAAGGGCCTATATAAGTAATGAAATTTTGTTTATTTTGAAATTTTCTCCTCTCATATTCCTTAAATTCAGATTAAATATACACAAATTATACACCAAAATGAAGGTTGGGATGTATAGAACACGAAACACACATGTAATCAACTCACAGAGTCGACTGTAGGCACCACTGGTTCCTGGGAGTCTGCTACCGTATTTGCACCAGAACTGATAATAAAATAATATTTCATCAGAACAACTTGTGGCCAAATGTGCTTCATATATCCAAGAACAAAGCTAGGCATTCAAAACACTTTCGAATACAGCGTTAGGACTGCATTTTGGAAAAGGACAACACTGTCTGCATTTTTTATTGAAGACGGTTTCCATGCTCGACAGACATGCGCAAATCACTCGTTACCACGAATTTCCATCGAAAAACAAAATCGTAATTCTAACAAATTTCAACAGGTATCGTGATACCTTGCATTGAATATGGGAACTGTGCAATCTGTATCTAATAACAGTATACTGTATGAAGGCGATCTTCTTCATTATTTGATTTTATACGGCGTTGTTTTTACATGCTTTTTCTGTCCGATGACGTCGACCGGAAATCGAAAGTATACTCAAACGTGAACAAAAGCAAGGGCTTTGGAATTTTCCCCAATGCAGCTCTGTCGCCGTGTTTTGAAGAATTTTTATCTCCTAGCTTTGTTCTTGGGTATGTAAAACACATTTGGCCACAAGTTGTTTTCGTGAAATATTATTAAATTATCAGTTCTGGTGCGAATACGGCAGCAGATTTCCAGGAACCAGTGGTGCCTACAGTCGACTCTACGAGTTGATTACACATGTGTTTCGTGTCCTCTACATCCCAACCTTCATTTTGATGTACATTTTGTGTATGTTTAATTTGAATTGAAGGAATGTGAGAGGTGAGAATTTTCAAAATAAACAAAATTTCATTAATTATATAGGCCCTTAAGGTACCAAGTTTATAACCAGATCATACCTACTCCACGTCTTCGTATATGAGACATCTTTGAAACCGTGCATTCCAATGGGTGTACGTGGAAAAGAAATCCTACAGTTTGTAGTCCACTGCGACAAGGGGACTGCCATGTTGGAAGTTGTCACGTAATATTGTAAACCACGATGCTGAATACCGGTGTTTTAAAATCCCCATAAATCTAAAACAGTATCATTGCATCAACTCATCAATACCTAAACATTGTATTTGTCAAATAATATTGTTGTCTAGAGCGATGGCGATCTGAAATATCATTTTCTGTTTGTTTTTTTTTCATTTCTTTTCTGTTTACAGTTTTGTGTTGTTGCAATGCTTCCATCGCAGGATCACATTCTGAGCAAATTACTCCGCCGCATAAAAACAACTGCAGAATGTTGCCAATATCGTAACAAATTATATAACAAATACTGGAATTATTCTGAAATACATTATAAACGAAAGGAAATGTGCTAGGATGAAGACAAGTATCGCAAAAGTGTGATCTATTTTGTAGGCACACTTCGCGGTTACGGAGTTCTTCGGTCACAAAAACAAACAACGTTGACTGACTTTCCCGCTGAATAGCTGAATTATGCGCGTTCTCTTAAAAACAAGTATAATGTTTGATATAATTTACCCCTTGGAATTATCGACGTGATTTATGGTATGACGTTTGAAATATGCCAACAACATGATGTCGAAATGGATGCAGCAAGACATTCTTTAATCTGTCAAATACAGGTTTGTTTATTTTTCGATCTCTCGTGTATCGAACTTCGTTTGCTTTTGGCAGGTCAAAATTTCATGCTATTGCTAGGAAAAACGAGCCATACTGAAAAAATCGTGCGAAAGCAGTCCGTACACCACGGTAATACACCACGGTAAAGTACTATAAATGTGAGGTGACGGTGTATGTCTTGTCAAAATATCCATATATTTTTGCTTGAGAAAGACAGTTGTACGGGAGGCCGATTCAGTGTCTACAATTTCCAACATTCAGTGATTGATTTCACAACACTAATCTTTACAGTTTAAATAATTCTAAACATTTTTTCTGAGGCATTGTAAATGAGATTCTTCATTGCATGTTCTTCCCGTTTGTTTGGAATTGATAGGTTGGGTGGTGGTGGGGTGTGGGGGGGGGGGGTGCTGGCCATTAAATGTGTCTTTCGATCTAAGGCTAGCAAAATGAGGTTCAGAGAGGGTGAATTTAGTTATGCCACCCTACACAGCATTGCACCTTCTTCCAGTGTGTGTGGAATTGATAGGTTGGGTCGGGTGGGGGTGGGGTTGGGGGGAGGGTTTGGCGCTGGCCATCAAATGTGTCTTTCTCTCTAAGACCTGAAAAATGAGGTTCCGAGAGGGTGAATGTAGTGATGCTACCCTGCACAGGGTAACATCACTAAATGGACCCTCTGTGAACCTCAGTCTGAATCAGGGTCTCAAAACCCAGAGGGTAAATTGGCACACTGTATGGAATCGCATCATCAAATTCACCTCTAAGGTCCTCATTCTGCAAATGTCAGATTGCTTATTTTCAGGCCTGGCAGCCGCGTTGTGTCCTTTACCCCCATTGCCCACATGAGGGCACGGTCACGTTGTATACTAAGGCGTACTGCACGACGATGGTTCACATGTCTTCAATCAATGCTAACCCTGCTTGTGTGGAGTATATTGGGAAGCTGATAGTTGCTTGCCGTTGTTCAGTGGTTCTCTCCGGGTAGGCTGTCGTCCTCCACCCGTAAAACTTTCGTGGTCGTGATTAGCCATTGTGCAGAAATATGTGGCCTTACACACCAATAAATAAATTAGTGCAATGTGAGGAAATTTCATTGAAAATCTTCACATCCACCAGTTCAAATACTTTCTTTCATATTTGGTGTACAACCTCTTCAGGGGTGGAGGTGATCTCATGGTGTATGTGTGTGTCAGATTCAAGTTTGTTTCAATCAGGGTCCTGGGTTAATATTTGGAATCTATCTGTGGGGGGGGGGGGGGGGTGGGGTGGAGGGGGGTAGCAAATGACATAACAGCCCTTGGAAGTTTGGCAGTACTTGTCTACAGTTGATAGAGTTGGAAGCACTCGGGAAGACCTATGATAGTAATCATCTGACAATAATTACATTGTTAATTTAGTTATACGTTTTGGGTCCAAATACTCAATTCCCATTGGTCAGCTGGATGAAAACGTCATGACCAAATGTAATTCATTTTCCAATGAATACATTTGGTCGAACTTTGACCCGCATTTACGGTAGAGCGCAGTTGACAGAATGTAATTCGGGCGGTGTTTGGGCGGGTTTTTAACTTTTAGCGCCTCTCGCAGTGATCAACTCCGCTGCTGTTTCTTTCGTGACATTTCCCAACTGTGGCATAAAACCCGTTACTGAAATACTCGTTTCCATTTCTCAAGTTGTGAAAATTAAAAATCAGAGTTGTCCGCTTTGTATTTTGTGCGAGGGTGGTTTTTCGCCTCGTTCATTCGTACATGTTTTATTTCGTCTTTCTGCTTTAGTGTTTGGTAAAAAGTAGTTTAAACAGTTACGGAATGTAATTATAAGAATTGAATGCAATTTTTATAATCCTTATTGGAGTATGAACGTGTGGGAATGGGTACAAATTATGTATGAATCCCTTCGGGGATTAATTTGTACCCATTCCCACACGTTCATACTCCAATAAAGATTATGAAAATTGCATTCAATTCTTAATTGACACTAAAGTTATGAATAATTTCACGACTTCATTACTTTGTTGTGTTGATGAACCATGACTAACTGAATATGACACAAATAGTTCTTTGAACCACTTTGTCAAGCGAGTGATTAAGACCCTTGGGGCCTCTTGTTTTGGGTTGTTTTTTTTTGTTTTGTTTTGTTTTTAGCTGAACTTTGACGTCAAACACTTCAAGTCGAAGTGTGAGTTTCCCGCATTTATGGAATCTAACATTCCGAATATGGCCTACGAAATTTCCTCGGTATCTACTTGAAAGCTTTTGAAACAGCCTTTCCTCCGAAGAGCATCAAGCTAAATAATAATTTTATAAAACGATAGCCATTGATGGTAAAAGAACTTTTAACCTCAGCTAACAATAAGAATAAAATCTTCAACAAGAAGTTAAGATCCCATGCAACAGAAATCAATGTTAGGAATTACAAAAATTACTGCCCCACTATTTAATAGAATTAATAAAAAGAGCAAAGCTATGTATTATGAAAACATCCTCACAGAAAACAAGAATGACATGCGGAAAACGTGGCAAGTACTAAAGGTCGCGCTTAATAGGAATAAACGTAAGAGTACTATACCCCAGTTTTTCAGCTGTGGTGACAATAAGATATGTGCGCCCAATGACATTGCACAAGAATTCAATAATTTATTCGCAAATATAGATAATCAAATATCAAATCTTCTACCCAAACCCCAGAAATCATTTGACGAGTTCTTGAATTCTAGCTTACAGGAAAACTTGTTCATCAAACCAGCGTCCTTTTTATGAAATAACAGATATTGTAAATTCATTGAAATCTAAATTAAGCTAAGACTGTGAAAAGGTTTCATCTAGCACCCTGAAGCATTCAATAAATTTTATTGCAATGCCACTCGCCTATATTTTGAATAACTCATTCAGTCAGGGAATAGTTCCGGACAGGATGAAAATTGCTAAGTTAATACCCGTCTTCAATTCAGGTAATGAAAAGAATGTCACGAATTCTAGACCAATCAGTATTCTACCTGTTTTTTTTTCTAAAATTCTAGAGAAAATCATGCTTGTAAGACCAATAAAATTTCTAAATATATTTGATGTCTTTTTTCACATCAATACGGATTCAGGAAATATCATAGTACACTACATCCTGTTATGCAATTGTTAAAATACATAGCCAGAGAAAACAATAAACCTACTAAAGACACTACCTTAGCGGTATTGCTGGACTTATCTAAAGCCTTTGATGCCATAAACCATGCGATGCTACTTCACCAACTGGAGTATTGTGGTATAAGAGGTAACGCACACAACTGGTTCAAAAGCTACCTTCAAAACAGATCTCAATATCTTTCGTTTGGCGAGAGTAAATCCAGTTTATTTGAAATAACACGTGGCGTACCACAAGGCTCCATACTGGACCCCATATTGTTCATTCTTTACATAAATGATACACAAAATTCTACAACTCTAAACCTCTTATCGTATGCAGATGACACCACAGGATACAAATCCGAAGAAGAGATGGAACCGCTGCTCTCAGAATTCAATCATACTACCTAGTCCTGAACCCCAAGAAAACAAAATATATACTTATCAATCCAACCCATGAGGATATACGTATAAATAATCAGATTATTGACAAGGTCGGTAAGAGACAATATGAGAAATCTGTAAAAAGTTCTTGGCATAAATATTGATGAAAATCTATCTTATAATGCACAGATATCACAAATTTGCTCGAAAGTTGCTCTTGTCAATTTCCGTCTCAATAGAGTTAAGAAAATTCTCCCACATACAGTCATGAAAAGACTATATTTCACTTATATACAGAGTCACTTCATCGACGGAATTCCAATATGGGGAGCCTCAAAAGCATGCAATCAACTTTTTAAACTTCAGAAACGTTCGTTTCGAATCATTGATAATAAGAAATATAATGCTTATACCGACCCACCGTTTATCAAAGATGGTATTCTGAAGATAAAAGATCTATATAACTTGCACGCTTACTTATTCTTGATTGATTGGCATAATGGGAATCTTCCGGCATCCTTTGCGAATTTCTTTTCCACTGCAAATAATCAAACCAATATAAAAACACGCCAAGTCGGCTTCTTGCATAGATGTAGAACTTGGACAAAAACCTTGGGAATTTCTACCCGTCTTTGCATTCCCTAAACTATGGAATTAACTAGAACTGGGCACCAGATGAATTCATAACAGAAAAGAGTTCAATTAATTTCAAAGCTCCTTTCATCGTACTGCAATGATATAGTATACTTTCATTCCAAGTCATCCCCAGACTGGTAGCCCCCCCCCCCCCCCCCCTTCAAGCCTCACAGTCCCGTAAAAGCTAACACCAACATGCTATTGCGAAAGGTTGACAAGGTTTACTGACAAGGCTCGCATATATAGATTACTAATTTTCATTTCCAGTGCAACTTTGTCTAGTATTCCCGTCCTGGTTGGCGCCATCGGGTTCCGCCTGATCTTTGCATTTGATAAATGTGCTGTACACGACCAGTCTATTCCTTGCTTTGGCACCTTACGGTAATAAATGCAGAGAGCCAGAAGGGGCCGGCCCAATAGGTTCTACCCACACGACCATTTCCAAATGCAATTGTCGATCTATTTAAAAAAAACAACAACAATGGCACTTCATGATGTTGCATTGAAACTTTATTTTATTTTTTCCCTTTTCGATCAAGATATTCCTTTCCTTTCTGTACTTTCTTCTACAAACCTGTTCCTATCTTCCCATCTCTTACTTCCCCACCTAGGGGAAGGCAGGAAGACAGCTAATCTGGCTATGCCTCTCCATGCTGGTATATTTAAGTATATACATTGGTATATTTAAGTATATACATTGTTTATACATGTTTTATCCTTATTTGAAAACGCGACAAGCTGTCGGTTTCCATTGAAACGGCGAGACTCGCACAAAAACATCCCCATTCTCCCATTGGCTTCTTTTCAGGTATGATTTTCTCGGCATAAATAGTAGCCAATGCGAGAATGGGGATGTTTTTGTGAGCATCTTGTTGCATCTGTGGACGCTGACAGCTTGATGAGTTTTCAAAATAAAGGTAAAAACTGTACAAAAGATAAATGTGAATACCAGAAATGAATGAATGTGTATCCATGGTAAGTAATTGATAAAAGTATACGGTTAATATTTGAATCTGCCCTCCAGACAATGGGACCTCGAATTTTTATAATAAATTTGAGAATTGTCGCTCGTAATCCAGCTTCTACTGAACAGCAACTTGTCGGACAAAGTGTTTTTCGGCCTTTTCTGCGACTTCTCCCAGTTATTATGAATAACTCAGGGACACCCAGCGGTCGTGAAATACACCATTGTAAAGTTTATTCTTTCCTCTTTCCACTGACTCCAGATACTGCTGGATACGTTGGGTGAATTATTTTTTTTTTTTTTTTTTTTTTTTTGGGGGGGGGGGGGGGTATAATGAAGATGAGTGCTATCGTTTTCGAGAAGCGAGTTGTGAACCTTGTTAATATTTATATACCATGGTGGGGGCACGTCAGCATCGATTCAAAAATGCTATCAGATATAACTTTTCTCTCGATTTCTCAGCCTGTGCCGAGTACCTGTGGTTACAGAACAAATTTCCGCCAAACCAAATCTGACTAGAGCGAATGAGATGAACTCGCTGAACTACATTCCCCATCAAGCAACCTAGTCGCAAAGACATAGCGCGCGCAAATAATGTAAACCTGCGACAATAAATATTTAAAAATCTACATTAATATCGCGTGTCAGTCTGAAAATAAATAAATAAAAATAGGTAATTTTGATTAATGATTTTAATGATATTTGCACATCAATAGTGTGACGAAGCAAGCTCACACTGACGTCTCGATGTCATTGGCCGCGTCAATCGTTTGACGGAAAATATTTCGAGAAATCTCACATTTCTCACCAATCTTCTATAAGATATAACCTAAGCCATGTACATACGTCAGTATACATAACATAGCATACTGAAGTATGCATGCATTATAGGCCCAAGTATGTACCACTTCCAAGATCCTGATGGAATTGAATGAAGTTAAAATTATGTTTGGTGTTGTCTCCAGCACAAACCGGGCAAAAGTCCACCAAAGGTCCGACAAATGTTGGTCAAAAACCTGCTACACAACACTTATATACATATTTATCTATTGACTAAAGTGAATTTTTTGATTTGATTGGTTGATAGATACGTGGTATGAGACCATATTCATTGAAACCCACGATACGTCCGCCCAGCCACTGACACATTTCCCATACCCAGTTGAAGCCTCGTCCCGAAATCGACAAATTGTCCATACCTCGTAGAAGACGCGTCATTCCAGTTTTACAGCGTACATGTATTATATTTTAATTTTTTATCTCCAAAATATAGCTCATGACCCCTCATTGGAATGAGCTTGTCGAGTACCCTCCAATGTGGGGTTCATAAGCTATGTTTTTGAGACAAAAAAGAAAAAAAAAATTCAATAATTTTTTTATGCTAGTCATATCGGCATATTTTCACAAAAACTCTTTCGCACAAAAATTCCACAGAAACCTGTATGACTGAACAATGGAAGATAAAAGATCTCATGCTGTGTGTGTTCACACATGAAATAGATTGTACTTCTAAAACGGAAAGTCAATAGATAAATTCGTTACCCCGTGTCTGATCACGTGGTACGGGTTTTTACCTACCGAAGCCAGCCGTATCCCATTCGGCCTTCGGCCTCATGGGATACGGCTGGCTTCGGGTAGGTAAAAACCCGTACCACGTGATCAGACACGGGGTAACTAATAATACCCCTGGATGTTAATTAAGCCCCCTCCTCCCACCCCCCCCCCCCCCCCCCCTGAAATGTTTCATGACAGTGAAGTTGCTGTTACTGATTATTATGTTTTAATGATTGCTATGTCTTGTTGTACATTTCATCCAGTGAAACATGTTTCTGGTTGATAGCGTACCCCAAACACATCCCCTCGTCCACGTGAAGCATGCATCCCACGAATGTCACAAAAACACTACCATCCACACGCAATATCTGGGTATAAGACAAGAAAAAATGTCTCTACTTTTATCAATAGATGTTGACATGGCAAGGGGGAGACTGTCAGAGGCACTAAGGTGGCAAATCGTTGGCAGGCATGCAACAGGCATGCCATTCAAAGCTATTGGAAGGCAACTTGCGTCTGGTCTTTCTGCCGTCAGCAGACATGTCCGAAAACATTATCAAATCAACGATGTTAAGGCCCGACCAGGGCCTGGACAACCTCAAAAGACCTCTCCTTGGGAAGATCGGAGTCCGGCACGACTCGTTAGGCGTGAATCTTTCAAGTGTGGTTCTGAAATGCCTTTGGCTCCCCAACAGGCGTTTGTGTAACAGAACTGTCCGAAACCGTCTCAAAGCACTGGGTATGAGGTCCAGAAGCGTCATCAGGCGTCCAGCTCTGCCCGATCAGCATCACAGATGACGTTTGGAGTGATGCATGGCACGACAACATTGGAAGTTCAGTACGTGGAGGAGAGTCCATTGGTCAGACGAGAGTAGGTTCCTGCTTCATGTCACAGATGGTCCCATGAGAGTGTGGAGGCATAGAAATACTGCTCACGTGCCCGGGAACATCAGACTTTCTGTTCCATATGGTGGAGGTTCAGTGATGATCTGGGGATGCCTCTCTCGTGATTGTAAACTTGACTTGGTGACTGTAGGTGAGTAACTCAAATGTCATCAGTACATCAGGGACATAATCAATCCGGTTGTCTTGCCACATTTTGATAACCACCCGTTGGCTACTCGCCCTGTATTCATACACGACAATGCAAGGCCACATCGTTCCCATGTTGTGAGAGTATTCTTTCAGAACAACGCTATTACAACACTGCCTTGGCCTGCAATGACCCCCGTTTTGAATCCTTTAGAATACATCTGGGACTTTCTTGGACGTCGTGTGCAAGCAAGGGATCCGTCTGTATAGAATTTGGTCGATTTGGAAGTTGCATTGCATGAGGAGTGTCAGAAGGCTCACTGGTAGCATTGGGAAGAGGGTCCGGGCTGCCATCCGGGCACGTGGTGGATACACTCGCTACTGGCGTCAGACACTGCTATTGTGTTTAGGAGATTACAAGTTACATTTTTTGTCAGTAATTACCGACGTTGTTTCATCATGGACAGTTCCACCACCATACTTGTCGAAATAACATTTTTCCATACAAAACATTGGTGACAGATGTATGTAATTAGCATCTTAAAATTCTGCATATTTTCATCAATGTGTATTCTTTCATTTGTCAATAAGCCATTTTTTCCGCAAACTATCACTTTTGGCCATCTGAAAGCAGTTTCTATTAAACCACTGTGAAAAAACAGGCAGGCCTGGCAGTCTAGCAATTCAAGGCGTGCAAAACAATTGCCCTCCTCAGATTGCTTGGGAGTGCAATTGCACCTGAAATTTGCAATGCAAAGACTTGTATGCTATTTTGGTTATATTCACTTCAAGGTATTAATATTGTGACTGAAAAATTGTACTATATTCAGCTGCATGGTGGAAAAAATGGAACACACATCTTCTCATTATTAAAAATATTGCATTCAATATCTTATGTGACTGTCTTCTGCACTCACAATGTATCGAAATGCGACACAGAATGGGCCATGAATTATTGCGAATCAATACAACATTGACAAATCGTCCCCTGAGTTCCAATGTATTCTCTGTGCTAATTGGCACAGGGAACACATTGGAACTCAGGGGACGAAATGATAACAGATTTTTAAGGCTGTCCCAAACAGGTCTGGTATTCCAGAAAATCAAAGGGTGCAAAAAATTGCCCTCCTCAATTTTTTCTAGGCGTGCAGTAGGCATGCAGCACTCCTAAAGAATGCCAGACCAGAACAGGGAGTGATTAATTAAGTTCCAGGTGTATAGTTTATAGAATAAATGTTCTGTCCATCTTGGGCTCGTTTTGTATAAAGCCCTGCAGGCAACGAACCTTGAACATGCCTATTCTATACCAAACAGTATGTCCCCGTTATCAACCAACACATACTTATACATGTATATGTAAACTATGTGATGTAGTACATTATTTATTTATTGGTGTTTAAGGTCACATATTTCTGCACAATGGCTAACCATGACCGTGACAGTTTTACGGGTGGAGGAAGCCGGAGTACTCGAAGAGAACCACCGAGCAACGGCGAGCAACTGTCAGCTCCTCAACATACCAACTCCACACAAGCAAGGTTAGCATTGGTTGAAGACAGGTGCACCATCGACGATCAGTACGCCTTGGTACACAGCGTCACCGTGCCCCCACGTGGGCAGTGGGGGTGAAGTGTCTTGCCCAAGCACACAACGCGGTTGCGGCAGGTGGGATTCGAACCGAGGACCTCTCGGCTTGCAGCCTGCACCTCTACCAACTGAGCCCCCCCCCTCCCCCCCCCCCCCCCCCCCCAGTAATCAACATTAAGAAACGAACTTGCAAAAGATTTCTGCACAACTGGATGGATGGTCATACCATTTTCTGTGGAAAATTGAATACTTCCAGAATTGTTTTTGCTGGCAGTTCATAGAAGTTCCGATAAACACAATAAATTCAGCACTGAGTATTTTTACACACTGTGTGGTACTCGGCGTCATTTACATTCAACAAATAAGCCTTTCTCGGAATATTAGCCAGTTCACAGCGTTTATCATTCCAGTTTGCATTGCACTGATGTAATACCTGGAATCCAACATTCCGCCTCGTGAAAAAAGGAAGTTCGGTATAAATTGCATTGTTTGAAGTAGTCATTCTCGAACCCGTTTGGTGCGGAGACTATTGGCTGTCAGATGCGTAAATATGGGATGGGATGTACACTGTAAAAACTTACCGTAATTTTTTACGGTCATATGACCGCCAGCTAGTTTCCAGGCATATGACCGTAAGTGTTACGGCAAACCGTAAAAAAAATTTCACTGTCATTTGCCGTATATTCCCGAATTTTTTTTTTTTTCACGGTTTGCCGTTATTTGTACGGTAATATGCCTGGAAACTAGCTGCCGGACATATGACCGTAAAAAAATTTAACCATCATTTGCCTTATTTTCCCGTAAAAATTACCATAAAAATAATTACGGTTAAAAATGACCGGTGGCATTGTTGCAGCCATATGGCTGGAACACAGCCACTGGTCATTTTGACCGTAATTTAATTTCAGCCATCATTAACCGAATTTTACCTAGAACCAATAAAAGCATATGAGTTTGCCGGCCTTACCGGAGACTCGTGTCCACAAGCCATAAGATCCATCGAATATCGGTGATGCAATACGAACAGTCTGCTATTCTGCATGATTACCGAAACAGTTATACGCATAACAAATTCATGTTGTTTGATTTTCATGTCCAAGACTGAAATGAAAATGATTCACTTGACCACAAACTTACAAATTGATAGTAATACGTTGCTGTTCGTCTTCAAAAGCATCGGGCGTCTTTCTTGGAAATGGCGAATTCCAGAGTGGCATATGGCAAGGCTGATCCCATAATTCACCATTTTTACCGCCGTGCAACGTAATTGGATAGCGTGACGGGAGAAATACTTCATTGGTTCAAATTCGAGGGTTTTTTTCTACGCAAAACCGTTAAAATTAATTAACGGCCTGGAGACCGTTGTATTTGACAGTCATCTGACAGTAGTTAACCGTAGAATTACGGTAATGTTTTACAGTGTAGCGATATGTGACTTTTCTCAAAACAAATTTTCCAGTCGGATATTTTCGTCGTCTTAGGTATTCAATCGATCTTGCTAGTAATCATTATTATGTGCTTTTATCGTTACCAGTTTTGATGCTTGGACTTACATTGGACACACACACAGTCCTTCCTATATGCAGGGACGTGGTGACCGGGTGTGGGGGTGGGGGTGTGGGGGGGGGATTCTAATCCTGGTCAAAATTTCCGAAAGTTGGAAATTCGGAGGGCATGTCATGAATAGTTGAAAATTCCATCTATCTGGGTTTTAGAGCTTCTTTAGTGATACTGATGTCTCCTTTACTCCCAGTTTTGATGCTTGGACTTACATTAGACACATACACATTCCTTCCTACATGCAGGGACGTGGTGACCGGGGGAGGGGGGGGGGGATTCTAATCCTGGTCAAAATTTCCGAAAGTTGGAAATTCGGAGGGCAAGTCATGAGAGCTGAAAATTCCATCATCTGGGTTTTAGAGCTTCTTTAGTGATGCTGATGTCTCCTTTACTCCCAGTTTTGATGCTTGGACTTACATTAGACACACACACAGTCCTTCCTATATGCAGAGACGTGGTGACCGGGGAGGAGGGGTGGGGGGGGGGTTGATCCCAATCCTGGCCAAAATTTCCGAAAGTTAGAAGTTCGGAGGGCAAGTCATGAGTAGTTGAAAATTCCATCTACTGGGTTTTAGAGCTTCTTTAGTGATACTGATGTCTCCTTTACTCCCAGTTTTGATGCTTGGACTTACATTAGACACACACACACATTCCTTCCTACATGCAGGGACGTGGTGCCCGGGGGCTGGGGGTGTGATTCTAATCCTGGTCAAAATTTCCGAAAGTTGGAAATTCGGAGGGCAAGTCACGAGTAGCTGAAAATTCCATCATCTGGGTTTTAGAGCTTCTTTAGTGATGCTGATGTCTCCTTTACTCCCAGTTTTGATGCTTGGACTTACATTAGACACACACACAGTCCTTCCTATATGCAGGGACGTGGTGACCGGGGAGGAGGGGGGTTGATCCCAATCCTGGCCAAAATTTCCGAAAGTTGGAAATTCGGAGGGCAAGTCATGAGTAGTTGAAAATTCCATCTATCTGGGTTTTAGAGCTTCTTTAGTGATGCTGATGTCTCCTTTACTCCCAAAATTCCAACTCGGTTTCAAATCGGCAAAAATTCCAACTGTCACTATTTACAGCTACAGTGTACGCAATATCGAGCTTCATAAGTATGAATGATGCCAATCGGTACGAGATTTCTATAGCACGTTTATATCCTCGAAATGCACTTCAAGAAAATCACATCATGTATCCTGAGTTAATTCCATCGTTCATAGTTACAAAATGATGAAACATCGAAAATTGATCATTCCTTCATAAGATCTGATTTAATGTTAGGAGGGTGTGAATTGCTCAAAGTTCTCAGCTTGAGCATTTGTTTAGCACACATTCAATTCCCAGAATAATACCAAATAATAAAATAATAATAAAATAACAACCTGATAATTCTATTATAAATGTGTTGGCATTTCAGTTACTAGAATCAATATCAATTTTATGTCCCCTTTCACGGCTTCATTTTCAAAATTTTTCTTGGTAGTGAATTTCCAACTAAGGAGAGGGAGTGGGAGGGGGTTTCCCTCTCCCGCTCTCTCCCCTAGTTGGAAATTCACTACCCTACAACCCCCCCCCCCCTCCCCCCACAATCGGACACCTCTAGCCACGTCCCTGCCTATAAGTGGAGATGTCTGTGGTATTCAATTCGAGCTGCTGGATTGCACCACGTCTCTTAGGAGGACAGTACGTGCTAATTAAATTAGAGGTTTGGAAACCCCGTACGTCACTACTACTACATGCATTTATCAACAAATAAATTTTCAACAAATCTTCGAGTTTGACAATATGGTGACTGACTACTCCCATCTACATTATCAAGAGACATGCCTTCGACGAAGTCATGCTTTGGTGATGAAGATGGACTATTTTATCTGTCTGGAATTGACCCATCACAACCAGAGCAAATCAGGATTACACCCCTCCCCAATCGGTCATCTTCACGACGTCCTAGTTGGTTGTACCATCGACGTTGTTTTAGAAATAGCATTCTTCAAGTTTATGCGGTTGGGGTTCCCCATCCATTCTAAAGGATTCCATTCAACCTGTTGAGAATCGTCAGTTGCCATTTAGGCTAAGAAGATTATTCGTGAAAAAAACTCTTTGTCAAAAGTGCAAATATCATCTCTTATGTAGGTATATGACACATAGACGACAATATCTTATTGACAGTGGAGAGAGCAAATTTCCGCCAAGCCACGCCACGCCACGCCACGCCACGCCACGCCACGCACCGGACCGGATCTAATTCCAATTTCAACTTTTATTCCACTAGACCGAATATGTTCATGGATGGGCCCTTGACGAGTGCAATAGGAAGTGTTAAATGGTGTGCGGGGCGGAGGAACCGATAAACATATTCTAGTTTTGAAACGCGTGATGACGTCACATTTCGTATCACGTTACATATAACTGCACATCCAGTGTTCGATTTATGATCACGGCCTCAATAAGAATAGGCAGCCTATCGAAGTGCCTTTTGATGCCACGGGCTACACCCTGTCATGAGAGGTGATCAATAAACTAGCGCTATCCTGGTGGAACCTTTAGTGCAGACCCGTTATCGATAATATGCGGGAACTATACTATAAACACGGTTACCTTGGCTATTCGCACGAAATATATACTGAGTCAAAAAAGAAAGGATAATAGAAATAAATGTGAAAAAATAGTATAAAGGATGAAATATAATAGTTCTAATGTTGCATGTTTGTGGACAAGAAGTCGTGCAAAGAGTTTAATGACATGTTGTTGTTGTCCACCCAACCGTATACAATTTTGCTACAAATTTCAAAATAGCACATGCTACCCGAGAATGTCAAATTGAATTGGTGATCGACGATTTTCTTTCTGTTATGTTGTGCTAGAGAGCCTGGGTTATTGAGAAAACACTCTAGTTTTTGTCTTTCGACATTTTTAAAAATGCCAAGGTTAACTGAAAATCAGAGGTTGCGTGCCATTGGTATGCATGAGGCTGAGATACCTCCAAATGAGCTCGCTGCTGAGTTCAGAGTCAATGTAGCCACTATTTACCGCCTTATTGGAAGATATAGAACCACTGGATCTTCTGCCGACCGAACGCGTTCAAGTCCACCATGAGTTACGACCCCTGCACAAGACCGACACATCAGGACGTCTCAATTGCGGGATCGCGTCATTCCGGCGATGAGGACAGCAGTAATTACTGGTAGAACTAACAATAGAATTAGTGCACAAACTGTCCGCAACAGACTCGTTGAACATACAGGCAGGCAGCCAAGACTTCACCAGAAACCACTTCTAAGGTACTGTAACTTCCATCACCAAGACCATTATCTGTATGTTGGAACACGTGTTCTACATGTACACACACGGCAAGGGCCACACACAAATTGGAAATAGGTCCTTTAGGGTTAAACGGCAGCAATATTATTTTTATATATAAATATGAGGTTTGTTTTTTTTTAGAAATAATGGATTAGTTGTACTCACAAGAGCAAGAGTATAACAGTACTATTAAATTCTGAATTGAGAACTGAATATTGATTCTCACAGAGGAGTTGGCGTGAATCAAAACTGATTGTCACGAATCGGGGCGAATTTTAAGGCCTGCGTAGGGATTTTAGGGGTCGGTGCGTAGGGAAACTCCACTACCCCTTCCCCAAGCGTACGCCGCTGGCTGCACGTATAGGCAACTAATAGCTAACGACCAATAACTTGCCAATTTGTCAGTTTTATAGACCATGCCTCATCAGAGCAAATGCTAGATGAAAGAAGAGAGAGGAGAAAATCATGTTCGAAAGGTTGAGTAATTTCTTGAATAAATTCAATATACTAACTCCACAACAATGCGGCTTCCGCTAAAACATTCTACAATTCACTCTGTTCTCCAGCTATTGAAACATGTTGGCGAAGAAAACAATAAGGAAAAAATAAAATAACACAATGGCAGTCGTTCTTGATCTATTAAAGGCCTTCGACACAATGAACCACAGCATTCTATTCGCTTTTCAGAAGACTAGAACACTGTGGTATTCGTGGAGTTAGCTTGGGGTGGTTCTAAAGTTATCTTTCTAATAGACAATAATATGTTGTTCAAAAAGATCATGAGCCCGATTGGGTCCCAATCACCTGCGGCGTAACGCAAGGCTCAAATCTTGAGCCAATATTGTTTTTACTATACGTAAATGATCTCTGCAATTCAACGTTCTTAACTATCGTACCGTTCGCTGATGACACAACAGGATATTCGGATATTCATCTGGCCCGAACGTAAGGGTTTTCGTAGATAATATCAATTTTGCATTAGAAAAAAATGTATGTGGTGTTCGACAAATCAGCTTCTGCTCAACACTGCCAAAACTAAATTTATCATTATCAACTCTAGCAAAAACGAGCAATTCCTGAGTATAAAGATACCATTATAGCCAACAACAAAATAAACAGAGTAGCCTCAGACCTGACCGAAAAGTCGCTAAAATTTCTCGGCATATATACTGATTAGCATCTTTCATATAACGCACACATATCAAATCTGTGTTCTAAAATAGCCCGGGTAAATTACATCCTAAATAAGGTAAAAAAACATTTTTCCGCGTGCCGCCATGAAATCACTTTACTATACTCTGATTCACTCCAACCCAATTCATGGAATTCAAGTATGGGACAATTCGAGATATGTGAATAAACTGATCTTAATACAGAAACATTCTCTAAGGTTAACCCTTTGATACTTTTTACATACGAAATCAAACAGCGCGTTGATACTTTCGGTCATTAATTTTGCTGCCAAGACTTCTTAACAGGTTGAGTGCTACAAGGCACTATAAGGGCTTTCAAAAAATGAGGACACTAGAGTAAAAGCCAACACTCTCCTTGCTTATATTTCATATTCAGTCAAACACAAATGATATTTTGTTTATATAAATTTGTTTTATTACAAATTATTGGAGAGTGGCTGTGGGCACTCTCCAATAATTTGTAATAAAACAAGTTTTGGCTAAAAAATTCAGACCACCAAAAATAATCTAGCCCTCAACCAGATAATCACTAATGTGAAAAATATCTTGTTATTTGTACTTTACGACGTTTGACGTCGCATTTTGAAAAAAACGTTGAAGAAACTGAATTCCCAGTGACGTTTGAACGTCAGGATAATTAAAGTCTCATAGAGTTAATTAATAACCCTTTGAACCACAGGGGCCGCTTTCCCGGCCCTGTAACATGATACTTCATAATTTTATTAAGTAGATTGACTTTTGAGGGAAGATGTGGTGTAGACCAATTAATATTTTCAACGAGCAGCCCCAAGGCTGCACGTTGAAAATATTTATTGGTCTACCCCCAAATAAAGAATATGGACTCTTCCCGCTGCTGCCATGGACTGATATGGAAGATGCCACTAGGTTCCAAGGGGTTAACAATGCGACATACAATTCTCATACAGTACATATTTTTAAAGGATCAAATCTTGAAGATCGGCGATCTTTTCAAACTTCGTGCGTCTCTATTTGTATTGGACAGGAGAAGTAACAATACTCCAAAACAATTCAACAATTTTCTTAATGTGATACAGCATGGGGTTGGAAGATCTACCAGACAATCTGGCCTGTTACAGGAAGGAAGATCTTGGACAAAATCTTTAGAGATGTCCTTCCCTTATACGCATACCCAAAAATATGGAACAACTTGGATGAAGGACTGCGTAAAATCACAAGGAGATTTAGCTTCAGGAAGGAACTAACTAAAACCTTATGCAACGACTACAATAGTGCCGTGTATTGCACTAACCCATACTGTACGGAGTTTCTGGAATCTAGCGTGGTAAATATTGGTTGCTTGATCTCATATTCTCAGCATGCGACAAAAGGCAAGTTAAACAATTAACCCTTTACCCAACGTAACGGCCAAAACCGGCCAGCGCTATTCTCAAAAATCGCCAATTAATTTTCAAAATATTTTCATATTTTCGAGCTCGTTCCAACGAGGGGTCATAACCTATGTTTTTGAGACAAAAAATGAAAAAAATTAGTTATTCAAGAATTTTTTTGCAAGTGTCGTCTGCTTTTCATGTTAGGTAAAGGGTTAATAGAGGGTACCACGTCGAATCGAATATATTCTTAATTGCTATGATCTACAGTTGCTTAAATCACCAAAGTTTCATTTCTCAAACCCTTTTCCCCACACAGTTCTCAATAACTATTTTCAAAAGAACCTTGCAGATGAGGGCATCGCTGGAGTATTGGCTGCTGGTTCATTGAGCTAGTTCCAAGGGCATTAGTGTTTGTACGGTTTTGTTGAGAAGTATTCTGTTAAGTAAAGTGAGTTCAACTTTGGCAAATTTTCTGGCTGTACATCCTCTGTGTTGGGTAGAGGGTTAACTAACTAACATTATCTAAATTAGATTATATTATAACGTAGCATACACATGTAATGTATTATATTACATTATAAACGATCTAAGTACACGAGTGCTAGTCAAACTCTGAGTCTCGTTTCCAACTTCCGATTTGGGCTAACAGGCAGTTTAAAACTTAGGAATGAATTCGTGTTGCCCAATGAGGAAGAATCTTCCGACTAGTCAACATGTCACCTTTAGAGGTAGTTATTGCAGGTTACTGCAAGTCACCTTCACAGGTAGTTTAACTGAAGTGTACTTTAGGCCCCAATAGCCACTAGAGCTGAAATGGTTAAGGGGGGTTTTCTTGATCGATTAATCACGTGGATTAACCTTGGTTAACCGATTAATCACTTGTCAAATAGATAACAGATGATCATTTACAGCATGAATCCTTTACCCTTACCCAACGTAACAAACAAGACCGACTGGGCCTATATGCAACAAGAGGCTCCAGGGGGGCCTTAATCGCTCACCGGCCAAAGTGGTTCAAAGAAGTATTGGGGGGTCACATTCAGTTAGACATGGTTCATCAACACTACAAAGAATGCAGTCACGAGAGGCAAATTTTATGGAAAAACACTAAGGGATGGATTTGAACAAACCTGAACCTAATATGCCCCCACCACCCCTGCCCATATAGCCCAAATATTAAGCCAAGGACTCAAATTGAACAGACTTGAATCTGATACCCCTTGAGATGTCATATACCAAATGGGAAAGAATTCTGACTGGTGGATATGAAGAAGGTTTTTAAAGAAATCGCCTCACATTGCACTAAGTTAAACTTTGGGCTCAAATAGGGGGCCAAAATATTAACCCCGGGTCCCGATTTGAACACACTTGAATCTGACCCACCTAGAGATATTGTATACCAAATATGAAAGGATTCTGATTGGTGGATCTGAAGAAGAAGATTATAAAAGAAATTCTCTCATATTACACTTAGTTAAAATTCAGGCTCCCATAGGTAGCCCAAATTAATAACCCCGGGACCAGGTTTGAGAAAACTTGCGTCTTACCTCCAAGAGATGTTGTACACCAAATATGAAAGGATTCTGACTGGTGGATCTGAAGAAGAAGATTTTTAAAGAAATTTCCTCATATTTCAGTAAGTTAAAATTTGGGCTCCTACAGGGAGCCAAATTATTAACCCAGGGACTGGATTTGAACAAACTTGAATCTGACCCTCCCCCCCCCCCTTCCTATAGATGTTGTATACCAAACATGAAAGGATTCTGACTGGTGGATCTGAAAAAGAAGATTTTTAAATAAATTTCCTCAAATTGCACCAAGTTAAACTCTGGGCTCCAATAGAGAGCCCAAATCTTAACCCAGGGACTCGATTTGAACAAACTTGAATCTGACCCCCCCCCCCCCTCCCCGAGAGATATCTGAGAAGATTTTTTTGCATTTTTGAAAAAATTTATGGGTGCTATCAGAGTTATGACCCTCCTGGTGCGTCCCTGTGGGCGCGGCAAGTTTATTTGTACAAACTTGAATTGACATATGACAAGGAACATGCACACAAAATTCGATAATGTAAAGTTCACGACGGACGACGACGACGGACGACGACGACGGACGGAAAGTGATAAGTTAAGCTCCCTTCGGTGAGCTAAAAATGTCCATTCAAATTTATTATGATGTTTTCAATTATTGTCTCAAAAACATAGCTTATGACCCCTCATTGGAACGAGCTCAACGAGGGGGTCATTAGCTATGTTTTTGAGACAAAAATTGAGTAATTCATGAATTTATTTTGCAAGTATCGTCTGCTACCCGCAATGGGTAAAGGGTTATGAATTACCATTTCCAGCCACTGATACAGTATGATGACCATGCAAGTAAACACGTATGTCAGCAAGTAACGTGCATGCTTTATTCTGTCTCGTATAATTCATGTGAGTCAACGTGACAATGTTTGCCTGCTTTTGGAGCAAGTTTGTTCCTTTAACCCACATAATACAGTAGTTCAAAAGTAAGGGTTAATCGATCAATTACTTTTTGGTTCTATCAAGATGCTGATCATTGATTAATCGATTAATTAGTTAACCGTTTCAGCTTTAATAGCCACATGAATGGCCTGACACAACGTGAAACAGGATATTGTTCATCGGGGATGACAGGTAGACGGCCAATCTGGTTATTTCATCTCCATCCGGTGTACAGTTAAAACTAGAAGTCCTGTCATGAAATGCGCACAAATAGCGCATTGATATGCGCGTTAATGTACGCGTTATGGCCATAGTAAAGCTATCAAATTCTGTCCATATGGCCTGTGCACAAGCAATGTTTCAGCCAATGGACCTCCGGGTAACCCGGAGGTCCATTGACAGAAACATTGCATGTGTTTGCTGTGAGTAACCAGGAGAACCTGCCGTGCTTTGGATGCCATTCGATATGGCAATTGCGCGCAATTCCAACGCGCAATTAAGCCTAGATAAGCGCACTATTCGGGACAGGACTTCTAGTTTTAGCTTTACATGTCTATCTTAAATCGCATTCTTATAATTATTATTCCATTGTCTGCATCATATTTATAGCTATACTTTGCTTTGTATGTATGCCGGAAAATAAATATTATCAGTATCAAGATGAATTCCTATACTCCATGAAAATTCATTGGAAATCACGAGCTAGAAAGACCAAGTGACTTGCTCATAATTATGGTGACAAATGTAGTGGGAGTAGCAGTCGTTACTCAAATCACGAGTCGGCCAGTTGCCACTGAACCAGTATGATCTGACAAAATCGCAACACACAAAAAACCCAGAAATCCACTCCTCCATTTTTTTAATAAAAACCCTGTGGAAAGCATGCCTGCCTGACAATTACACGCAATATTTTGGAAAAAAAACACAAGGTAGTAAAGTAAATACAAAATAGATCCGTGACCATCCCCGTCCGGAAATTCCAAGACTGTAATGCCAATGAAAGAATATAGAAATGCCTGTACCACCATTTTGGAAAGGAGAAATATTTTATAGGGCAAATTCCAAGATGGCCGCCAATTTATCAGAGAAAAATGTTCTTAATTGTAACTGTTTAACACCATCTACATTCTATATTGGTGGAGTTTAGTATCATTCTATGCAGAATCGGTAGTATCATATATAATACGAAAAATACCGATAATCAGCTACCGTGTGAATCTAAAAAAAAAAAACACAACCTGCAGAGTTCAGTTTTGGCCGATGCGCATGTCCCCAGTTTATGTCATTGTATCGAATTTACAACCGTAGAAAGATTAAAAATTGGAACTGTCAAGTGATTAATTCCACAATTAATGTTCAAGATGGCTGCCAAAATATTTATTTTTCTTATCATATTGGTATTTTTACGGAGACCATGTTTTTAATGGTGTCGGAAACGGGGGCGTTGTCGCTGTTGGGAGAAATAAATTCACTACGCGTATTCAGTCACAACTCAAGGAGTGTCACCGGAATCCGTGCGTCAACTTTTGTCTCACCGTGTCGAACCCACCCGTTTCATTTTTGTTGGGGTGGTTCTTATCCTGAAGGGTCCATGACTTTTCCTCAAAAAGCATACACCAACAGGGGCTCACAGAATTAAACAAATATAGCAATTTGTAACTTGTAAAAAATCCAATGAATAAAACCCAAATGTAATTACACCCCACGCACCCAGCGTTTGAGTCACCTGTGGGCCCGCGTTCTCTATTGTCGCTGGTTTGTTCTGCCTTATTGCCGATGTTTGGACTCTAGTCGCCTTTTCACGAACATACAACTAGAACTTCGCTCTTTCATAGCCGTTGCACGGCCGCTACCGTACTGTCACTTTACCGGACGCCTTTGCTCTAACATGTGACGGAACCTCACTCTACCACTGCCGTCGCCCGGCCTCTGACACATTCTCACTTTACAAGGTGTCTTCTCTCTAACATGTAGCGAAATGGCAATCGACCACTGCCGTCGGACGGCCACTAATATATCGTCACAGAATAATGTTCATACAAAGTCTACTCTTCCTCCATATGGCTTGCCTATAACAGTTGGCATTACTTCCTATTTTTGATCCTACACTCTATGACCACCGTCATGGTCCGCGACTGTTCCTACTCTAAATATGAGCTCTGTAGCCCCCCCCCCCCCCCCCCCCCCACCTTACATTACAACGTGCCTGTACTTTCACACCGATGCGGCACCTCCTCTATCCTATAGCATGGGACATCCCCAGATCCTCGCCTACGACCTATAGTCTTACACGCATGAAGAGAGGAATGAATACGATAATTACGATAAATGTCTTATCAACTGGACACAATATGTAGATAAAGACTGCCGATATCACTGGTGTTTAATCCCTTTAATTGTTCTATCGGACAGCTCATATGGCGTACAGTAGACGTGATGTAATGGTCCTAAAATTTCATGCTCAATTAGCAGCACATGAAATGAATTATTTGTGCTGGGCTGTTCAAATGATAAATCGGGTTTTCGAGGTCCGTCATATATCTTTACGCTTTGTATCAGCCCGAGTGAAAAAAGATTATCAAAAATATATACACTTTTAAACAGCAAACTCATAAATTTAAGCTATCATCACCATGACAAACGGAACTTGCACTTATTTCTGTACACACGACACCTCTCTGTGGAGCCCATATTCGATTGTCTTGAAAATCCCAAACTGCGGTCATTCAGTTAGGGAAGATTCAGCAAAAACTGCCGAAGTAGTATAGCATGTATCCGATCGACCCCTATAACCCGGACTTTTTTTTTTTGGGGGGGGGGGGGCAGCTAGTGTTAAATAATACTTTGTATCATCCTATTACTGGTAAGGTGGTACCTAATTCCAGTAGATCCGACCCTATTCCGAGTACACTTGTTCTTGTTTCATCTATCGAGATCATCCAATCAGGTCACTTTATCGTCACGATTGGTCTTCGGCACCCTTTTTCCTGAAATGAGGCTACGAGTCGTATGTGCGAGTCACTCGATCGAGGTAATAATAGTACTAAGGGAGTAATAGACCAACAGAACATTCGTCGTATACTGCTAATCTAAACATCCAAGAACTATCTCGCAATAACACACTAGGCGATCATGCTTTACCCCCAGCCCCACAATATTGCTTGACCTAGCTAAACCAGACATAGGACAATATGAAGGCCCAAGGTCTAATAGTATACTAACATGGATATATACTACTACTACCAGATCACCCACCCCCCATTACGAGAAGCTCGACACTCCCTGACCCTAACAACGTTATGTCGGGATGTACAGTGGACAACAACAGCGGTCAACGTCTCTGTTTCCAGGGAGATGCACAAAAGTGACAATTCCAACGAAGTAGCAAGACCCGCACATTTCAAGGACAACTTGAACCCGATTTCCCGTATCTCCGAACAAGATGAACCCCCTTCAACGTCGGTTACTGGCAACCAGTTGCTCAAATTGACAATACGATCATGTGATATCACCCGGTCACATGAGAGTAACATCAGAGCCCCCCACCCCCACCCCCCATATATAAGACGCGTTTAAAATATGAATGTCATGTGTTCAATTGTGGTACGCTAGTGTTCAAATCAACCATTTATATGAAATGTTTTAACTGTAGTGTTCAATTTTGCACGTAGGTGTTCAACAATGTGTAACGTTGGTGTGCCAAAGCTCCAAAGTAATACCTGCAAGTTAAGGATAACAATTCCAACAATTTCATCTGTGTTTCACATTAGTTCTATCACTATCAGATGAAGCTTCTCACCATCCATCATTAATATAATTTCAATCAGGAGCGAGGTGGCACAGTAGGCCTACGCCTTAGTGCAGAACGCCACCGTGCCCTGCGTGGGCAATTAGGATTAAGTGTCTTGGAAGAATCCTGACTAGACAAACGCGGTTGCAGCAGGCGGGATTCGAACCGATGTAGGCTACAAGCCGAGAGGTCCTCTGTTCGAATCTCGCCTGCTGCAACCGCTTTGCGTCTCAGTAGGTATAGAGATGCAGGCTACAAACCGAGAGGTCCTCGGTTCGAATCCCGCCTGCGGCAACCGCGTTTGTCTAGTCAGGCTTCTTCCAAGACACTTAATCTCAATTGCCCACGTAGGGCACGGTGGCGTTCTGTACTAAGGCGTAAGCCTACTGCCAGTGCACGTCCGATGATTCACTTAATCAATGCTAACCCTTCCATTTCAATAGAGTGTTCAACGTTTTTTAACGCGTGCCACGTTAACGATCACAGTCCGGTTTTTACGATTTTCTCCGCGATTTGTTAATATTGCTGTCGTAGATACGCAATTGCAAAAACCGGAAGAGGTCGTTCTCATCTGGACATGACCTCAAAGCTGCTTATGAAATTTCTTGACGATCAGACAAGAACTACAGGGTGTAGCCTGTGCTAAAGGAAAATGTGAACAGACTCACAGAATAACAGACTCCAGACTAACAGACTTCCGCACGCGTGATGGCAATAGCTTATCTTGACTTTGTCAAGTTAAGCTAACAAAATGAAAGTGTCAATGACACAGCACCTCAACTTGTCAAGACATGTACAGGTATAGTATGTGACACAGCAATGACAAACATCTAGGTAATGACCAGATAACAAAGGTACATATAAAGTATTGTAACGGTCTGTACATAAATACTGACCGTAGCCTGTAACAAACAAATGTATAGGTATAGTATTGGAAAGGTGGGTGACAGTCAGATGCTAAACTAGAAAAGAAATCTTTGAGTCCCAGAGTGGGTCTGACTGAACCCCAAAATATTTGTTCTCATAGCACAGTGATAACAAAGATACCCCAAAACACACTCATTCCTGTCCCAAAGTGAAAACAAAGGTCCCAAGAAGTTTCGTGAAGATCAGTTCATAAATACGAGCAGTATAGATGTTGTGACAAAAAACTGATTGGACCTAATTTCAGTACAAAATGGCCACTGGCAGCCAACTTGAATTTCGGACCGCACTCAGAAACACTCGTTCTCGTCCCAAGGTGATACCACAGGTACCCAAGAAGTTTCGTGAAGATCAGTTGATAAATACAGCCTCTAGCCCGAGCCGTATTGACATGTGCACTTACAGTGTATAAGTAGCACTAAATAAATCAAAATTCATCTAATTTGCATAATTTCTGCACGAGAAAAAAAAACCCGTACGTATGTGATGTATTCCATTTTACTAAACATTCATACAAAAATTTATTCAAATCAGAACTTTCATACAGACGTTCTGTACAAAAGACTGATTGCACTAATTTTGGTACAAAAAGGCTGCTGGTGGCCATGTTGAATTTCGGACCACACCCAAAAACGCCGTTCTCATCCCACGGTGATATCAAAGGTATCCAATAATATCGCAATTCCTTTTACATCTGGAATAATCATTACAGATGTATCTGACCACTTTGGCACTTTTTATATCGAACCAACAAACACCAAACAGGATAGGATAAAACCGGCTTTGACTAGGAAAATAAATTCTACTACTATTGAATACTTTAAACTGTTGTTGTCCCAATGTGATTTTTCTGGAGTATTGGAATCAGATTGTCTCGACGAAAGCTACGAAATCTTCATCAATACTTACATGAATGCCTTCGAAACAGCATTTCCGCTGCAAAAACATAAGCCAAACAAAACAAACAATTTATTAAGCAAAAGCCCTGGATGACAAAAGGACTTCTTATCTCTGCCAATAATAAAAGCAAAATTTTCCACAAAAAACTAAGATCTCCTACAGAAACTGAATATCGAAAATTACAAAAATTACTGTAGGTTATTCAACAAGATTAAAAAACAAAGTAAAGCAATGTATTATGAAAAAACTCTTCTAGAAAATAAAAATAACATGCGGAAAACATGGGAAGTCTTAAATAAAGCACTAAATATAAACAAAAGCAAACGCAATTTGCCTTCACTATTCCATCATCGTGACAGGACAATATATGATTCAAATACGATTGCACAGGAGTTTAATACTTTTTTGCCAATATAGGAAGTCAAACCTCCAAGCTAATAACCAAGCCGCGTAAGTTATATACTGAGTTCCTGGATGATCCACACCACGATACGCTATTCGTCACACCAACGTCGTCCTTTGAAATCACAAGGATAGTAAATGCCATGAGGCCAAAGTTAAGTCAAGACTGTGAAAGTCTTACGTCCACCATCCTTAAACACTCAATAAATTTGGTTGCGGAACCACTTGCACATATTATGAATTCTTCTTTCAGTAAGGGGAAAGTTCCGGATAGGATGAAAATTGCTAAAGTAATACCTGTCTTTAAATCGGGAGACGAGAAAGAGTTTACAAACTACAGGCCGATCAGCATTCTTCCCGTATTTTCCAAAATCCTTGAAAAACTCATGTCTGAAGACTTGTAAAATTTCTAAATAAATATGATATTCTTTACCAACACCAATACGGGGTTCAGGAAAGGGCATAGTACTTTACATCCGACTATGCAACTGCTAAAGTACATGGCTCTTGAGAACAATAAAGACAGTAAAGATAGTACGATAGCCCTGTTTCTGGATCTCTCTGAAGCTTTCGATACCATAAGTCATGAATATTAATTAAAAAACTGGACTATTATGGGATAAGAGGTCATGCAAACAACTGGTTTACGAGCTATCTCCATAGTAGGACCCAATGTGTCTCTCTGGGGACAGTAAATCTGGTCCAGCTGAACTAACATGTGGGGTTCCTCAAGGTTCTATTCTCGGCTCTATACTCTTTCTCATATATATAAACGATAAACATAAGTCAAACAAAGCTAAACCCTACAATCTTTTGCAGATGACACTTCGGTATACAAATCCGGTGTGGATATAAAACCATCTAGTCTTGGACTTTAATGAAGAACTTCAAAAAATATTTGATTGGTGTGCTGCTAACCACTATTACTAAACGCTAAGAAAACTAAATACATTATACTTAATCCTTGTAACAGGGACAAGAACGTCACATCCATCAAATACGGATAAACAATCAAGTTATTGATAGAGTTGGTTATTATGAGACTGAAAAATATCTCAAATTCCTTGGCATAAATCTTGATGAGAATCTTTCCTGTAAGGCCCATATATCGCATAATTGCTCGAAAGTCGCTCTCGCAAACTACACCCTCAATAAAGTAAAGAAAGTTCTCCCACATAAAGTCATGAAAACTCTATATTTCGCACTTATACAAAGCCATTTGATTTATGGAATTCCATTATGGGGGGGGGGGGGGGGGGGGGGGGGTGGCTCAAAAGCCTGTAATCGTCTTTGTAAATTACAGAAGCGATCAATAAGAATTATAAACAACCAAAAATATAATGCCCATACTGACCCCTTATTTATCAAAGATAATATACTGAAGATTAAAGATTTATATAAATTACATACCTCCCTGTTCTTGTTTGACTGGCACAATGGAAACCTGCCAGGATCATTTGATGATTTTTTCTCAACCGTGCATAACGCAAACTTTATGAATACTCGACAAACGGGTCAGATTCGTACTCATAGAACGAGAACCAAAACGCTTGATGCCTTCCCAATCTTTGCATTCCCTAAGTTATGGAACGAATTAGACATTGACCTTCGGAAACTTAACAACAGAGAGAATTCAAAAGTAAGTTAACAGGTAAACTTATTTCTTCCTACGAGAAAAACATCTCCTGCTCAAATCCGTATTGTCCCGACTGTTCTGTCTAGCCCTATCTTTATTTTTAAGTGTAGCCTCAGCGATCCTGTCCAGTGTCTGTTATTTCCTAGTGGATAACTAGGATGTAATATACAGTGGACGTTTGTTGTTAAACTGTCCCTTTGTGAATCATCGTCCTCAACCTAACTTGGTCTGGAGCTCGCCCAAGGCAGCCTCATGATTTGGTTCCCCTGTCAAACATATATATGATTATATCAGCCTTTATGTTTGTGTTTGCATGTGGCCATTTCAGCGGCGCCTGGGTGTCCTTGAAGTACGACCCATCACGCGCACACACTCAGATGTTATAAATAGACGTCGGTACATTAGACACGGTGAAAAATTAATTTAAACAATACTGAGAAAGCACAATGTTGTACATGCCTTGTTTCTCCCCGCTTTTTTCTTCTTTGTTCTCTCTTACTCTTCTATGTTTTTTTCCTATAGGGAAAGGCAGGAAGACAGCCAATCTGGCTATGCCTTTCCCTGCCAGTATACACCTTAAAAATTAATCTTATCTCTTATTGTGTATGTGCCTTATTATTGTAAATTGGATATTGTAGATTTGTACACATTTGTCAATTCTGTATTTGCTTAGTATACTGGTGAATAAAATATCTATCTATCCAAGACGTTTCGTAAAGATCGGTTCATAAATACGGCCTCTAGCCTGAGACGTATAGAAATTGTGTACAAAAAACTGACTAGACCTAATTTCGGTACAAAATGGCCACTGGCAGCCATCTTGAATTTCGGACCGCACTCAGAAACACTCGTTCTCGTCCCAAGGTGATAACAGAGGTACCCAAGAAGTTTCGTGAAGATCGGTTGATAAATATAGCCTCTAGCCCGAGCCGTATTGACATGTGCACTTACAGTGTATAAGTAGCACTAAATAAATCAAAATTCATCTAATTTGCATAATTTCTGCACGAGAAAAAAAAACCCGTACTGTATGTGATGTATTCCATTTTACTAAACATTCATACAAAAATTTATTCAAATCAGAACTTTCATACAGAAGTTCTGTACAAAAGACTGATTGCACTAATTTTGGTACAAAATTGTTGCTGGTGGCCATGTTGAATTTCGGACCACACCCCAAAACACCCCGTTCTCATCCCACGGTGATATCAAAGGTATTCCAAGACGTTTTCGTAAAGATCGGTTCATAAATACGGCCTTTAGCCTGAGACGTATAGAAGTTGTGTACAAAAACTGACTAGACCTAATTTCGGTACAAAATGGCCACTGGCAGCCATCTTGAATTTCAGACCGCACTCAGAAACACTCGTTCTCGTCCCAAGGTGATAACAGAGGTACCCAAGAAGTTTCGTGAAGATCGGTTGATAAATACAGCCTCTAGCCCGAGCCGTATTGACATGTGTACTTACTGTGTGTAAGTACACATAGAAGTTGTGTACAAAAAACTGACTAGACCTAATTTCGGTACAAAATGGCCACTGGCCAGCCATTTTGAATTTCAGACCGCACTCAGAAACACTCGTTCTCGTTCCAAGGTGATAACAGAGGTACCCAAGAAGTTTCGTGAAGATCGGTTGATAAATACAGCCTCGAGCCCGAGCCGTATTGACATGTGCACTTACAGTGTATAAGTAGCACTAAATAAATCAAAATTCATCTAATTTGCATAATTTCTGCACGAGAAAAAAACCTCGTACTGTATGTGATGTATTCCATTTTACTAAACATTCATACAAAAATTTATTCAAATCAGAACTTTCATACAGAAGTTCTGTACAAAAGACTGATTGCACTAATTTTGGTACAAAAATGGCTGCTGGTGACCATGTTGAATTTCGGACCACACCCAAAAACACCCGTTCTCATCCCCCTTTCATACAGAAGTTCTGTACAAAAGACTGATTGCACTAATTTTGGTACAAAAAAGGCTGCTAGTGGCCATGTTGAATTTCGGACCACACCCAAAAACACCCGTTCTCATCCCACGGTGATATCAAAGGTATCCGAGACGTTTCGTAAAGATCGGTTCATAAATACGGCCTCTAGCCTGAGCCATATAGAAGTTGTGTACAAAAAACTGATTGGACCTAATTTCGGTACAAAATGGCCACTGGCAGCCATCTTGAATTTTGGACCGCACCCAGAAACACTCGTTCTCGTCCCAAGGTGATAACAGAGGTACCCAAGAAGTTTCGTGAAGATCGGTTGATAAATACAGCCTCTAGCCCGAGCCGTATTGACATGTGTACTTACTGTGTGTAAGTAGCACTGAAAAAATCAAAGTTCATCTAATTTGCATAATTTCTGCACGAGAAAAAAACCCGTATTATATGTGATGTATCCCATGGTACTAAACATTCACACAAATTTTTTTTCAAATCAGCGCTTTCATATGGAAGTTCTGAGCAAAAATATGATTGCACCTAATTTTGTACAAAATGGCTGCCATCGGCCATGTTGAATTTCGGATCGCACCCAAAAACACTCGTTCTCGTCCCACGGTGATACCAAAGGTGCCCAAGAAGTTTCGTAAAGATCGGTTCATAAATGCGGCCTCTAGCCCGAGCCGTATTGGCATTTGCACTGACAGTGCTGAAAGTAACATTAAATACATCAAAGTTAGTCTAATTTGCATAATTTACGTACGAGAAAAAAAACCGTATTATATGTGATGTATCCCATGGTACTAAACATTCATACAAAAAATTATTCAAATAAGCGCTTTCATATGGAAGTTCTGTGCAAAAAACAGATTTCTGCATCGTCGGTACAAATTGGCGGCTGGCAGTCATCTTGAATTTCGGACCGGACCCAAAAACACTCGTTCTCGTCCCACAGTCATAACAAAGGTATCCAAGAAGTTTCGTAAAGATCGGTTAATAAATACGGCCTCTAGCCCGAGCCATATTGAATTGTTGACGGACAGACGGGCAGACGGACAGACGGCCAGACGGACAACGGACGACTGGCCATGGCATAAGCTCAAATTTGGCTTCGCCAAAGTTGAGCTAAAAATAAAATAAAAAAAAAAATAAAACAAGTAAGTATAAAAAAACATTTTCAGATAGCATTTCAAAAGCATCTCTTTTAAAAGTTGTACTTTTATTTTACGCACACGCGACTCGGAGATCGCCGGAACTGCTGTTCAAAACAACAAAAGATTGTCAAGCATTTACTGCTTTTAAATTTGAAACAAAAAAATGATGCGAGGGCACTACCTCTCGTGCTAGCTTCCATCGGCATGAGTGATGATAGGTGGTTTAAGTTGCCCCCCCCCCCCCCCCCCCCCCCCCCAAAAAAAAAAAAAAAAAAAATGATGAAAATCGAACTTGACCTGCTAGGTAATTAAAACCCCTTTACCCTAACATGAAAAGCAGACGACACTTGCAAAAATAATTCTTGAATAACTAATTTTTTTCATTTTTTTGTCTCAAAAACATAGGTTATGACCCCTCGTTGGAACAAGCTCGTCGAGCTCGTTCCAACGAGGGGTCATAACCTATGTTTTTGAGACAAAAAATGAAAAAAATAGTGAAAATTAATGGCGATTTTTGAGAATAGCGCTGACCGGTTTTTGCCGTTACGTTAGGTAAAGGGATATTACAAAATTATAAGGTTATACATCAAAGCAAACTAGATTTATCATCCAGAAACCATTTGTTTCAGACAGACGGACAAAGAGGAGACTGTATGCTCCCATGACCATTTTGGGGAGAGCACAAATGAAAGTGTCAATGACACTAGCTCAACTTGACAAACTTGAACTTGGTAAGTTATAAATGAAATGGCAAAATAGAAGATCATTGGTACCAATGTTATTTGGTGAAATTTAAACATAACAGCATTGTGTGTGCACAACGTCAGAGTAATCCATGCATTTTTAAATGTAAACTGTAAGGCTGGCCGAAGGAAGAATGCTGATACACAAATGCAGAAAGTTCAAAGGTTACTGTAAACAGCAACTTTTTTTCACAGGAATGAATGATAATCAACGGCTCTTCTCTAGAGTCCTCCTAAATACCAGAACCCCCCATTGAACACCCCCCTTCCTAAATTGCATTTGCGCAGTGTTTTACGATGAAATATTTTTATTTTATGTAATAATCGTTACAGGAAAAAAAGAATAGAAGTAAATTCATTCTTATAGTTGCCTTTGTCTAGGCGGTTCTGAGGGGGGTTCTGGTGTTTAGAATTTTTCTCCTAAATATCAGAACCCCCCCCCCCCCCCCCCCCCCCCCCCCCCCCAGAATTCGCTAAAACCACCCTCAAAATGATATTTGCACGACACTCTCAGGGAAAATTTTCCATTTTCAGTTTTAGCATCCAAATTCATACATGGTCTGTGTCGGCATTTGCTTGGCGCTTGGCTGATCGCAATCGGGCTATTCGTGTGAATGACCCACGGAAATTTCATTGACAGTTTGTTTCGGGGATTTTTTAATTAAGTCCAAAACTTTTAAAAACATTTTTTTTTATTCGTCTCAAGACTGGCACATGGTATATACAAAAAAAATATATATTTTATACAAAATAACAAGACGTGAAAAAAAATGGTCCCGCCCAATGAGCACACCAAGTTCAAAAACAGTCCTAAGATAAATCTGCCTGTAGGCCATGTCAAAGAAAAATGTCGATGCACAAATGCAATAAATTCAAAGATTGCTGCTAGCAGCAACAGTTTTTGATGGAAATGAAAAGAAAATCAATAGTTCCTATCTTTGTTACCCTGCATAAGCATAAAGTTTCAAAACAACCTGATAATGAAAGTGCCTCTGAGGCATGGCAAAGGAAGATGTTAATGCACAAATACATTAAGTTTGAAGGTCATTGCTTGTGGCAATATTTTTTTTTCTTTTTTATGGAAATTCATGAATATACCCGGCAGAAAGTGCAAAAGAGATAAGTTTATGCACAAATGCAGTAAGTTCAAAGACTGGTGACAACGACAATAATTTTTTGATGGAAAGAGACGAAACTCCCATCTAGAGGTCACCCCAAACAAGCATACCCAGTTTCAAAGTGACCCGGTCGAAATGTGCACTGCAGGGTGGGCCAAAGGGAAATACTGATGCATGACTGCACTAAGTTCCTCGAAGGTCATTGCCAGTGGCAACAGTTTTTGACGGAAATCGAAGGAGGACTGGACTTTTCGCCGAAAGTACATTTCGCCGGAACGAAAAATTGGACTTTTCGCCGAACATTTGAACACTTTGCCGAAACTTTGGACACTTCGCCGTAAAATATCAGACAGTTCGCCGAAATAAATTTTCCGGCTGTCTGATATTTTCCGGCGAATAATCTTTTTTTTTTCTCTAGTTCAATATGAGGAATATTCTTTAAAAATCCTTTTTTTAGACCCACTGGTCAGATTCTGATTTGAATAAATTTTTAGTAGGAATGTTTAGTAACATGGAATACATCACATATAATACAGGTTTTTTTCTAGTGCAGAAATTATGCAAATTAGATGAACTTTGTTCAATGCTACTTATACACATAAGTGCACATGTCAATACGGCTCGGGCTAGAGTCTGTATTTATGAACTGATCTTCACGAAACCTCTTGGGGTACCTTTGTTATCACCTTGTGACAGGAACGAGTGTTTCTGGGTGCCTTTGTTATTACTCTGCTATGAGAACAAATATTTTGGGGTTCAGTCAGACCCACTCTGGGGCTCAAAGATTTCTTTTCTGGTTTAGTATCTAACTGTCACCCCACTTTTACAATACTTAACCTATATATTTGTTACAGGCTACGGTCAGCATTTATGTACAGACCGTTACAATACTTTACATGTACCTTTGTCATCAGGTCATTACCTGGATGTTTGTAATTGCTGTGTCACATACTATACAAGAACGTCTTAAACAAGTTGAGCTACAGTGTCATTGACACTTTAATTATGTAATGCTTGACATTGTGCGTGTTTTGATTTCTGCATGGTTGGTAAAGCTTGAAAGAAGGTTATTTTTGGAGGTCAGAATACTCCATAGACTCGTTAATTCTGACTCAAGTAAAGTTAATTATAAGGATGGTGCTGTGTTAAAAATATTCTCATGGACAAAAGGATGAAATGACTTGATCTTTTTTATTTAGCTTCCTTTTGACTTTGCTTTGGTCCACTTTATGTGAAGTGAGTTTGTTCAAAAAAGAAGATAGAGGGTAATACTTGCAGTTGTTTTCGAGAGGGCTGAACTTTTCTAGCTTTTTAGCTCAACTTGACAAAGTCAAGCTGAGCTATTGCAATCACTTCTCGTCCGTCACCGTACGGCGTATATACATACATCCACAATTTCCTTTGGCACAATGCACAGGACGCATTTATGATAAGATCGCTTTGAAACTTGGTATGCTTGTTTGGGTTGACCTCTAGATGGGATCTATCAATTGTTTTCCATTTCTGTTGAAAAATGTTGCCGCTGGCAACGTTCTTTGAACTTAGTTTAGGCAGACCTCAATATTTCACTTAGGCACCACCCTACAGGGCACATTTATGATCAGATTGTTTTGAAACCCGGTATGCTTGTTTGGGGGTAACCTCTAGATGGGAGATTTTCTTCCATTTCCGTCAAAGAATGTTGCCGCTGGCAGTAACCATTCATCTTGGTTTAGTCAAGCATCAATATATTCCTTTGGCACGCCCTACAGGTCACATTTATGATCAGATCAGTTAGAAACTTGGTAGGCTTGTTTGGGGTTACCTCTGGATGGGAGCTATCGCTTTTCTTCCATTTCCATCAATCTTTGGGTGAAGGGTTAAGAAATTTGACATTACCACCACACAATAAATATAGCTGGATGTGCAAGTCCAGTGGCGAAGAAAGATTTTCTCTTTCGGAAGGGGGGGGGGAGCTTAACTTTTTGTCTCACTTTCCGGGGTGCGAACATCCTAATTATCACCTTAATTATGAAACACTGGAACTACCAGCGCGACTGAAGAGAACAATAGCAGCTCTGGGCATCTCTTGCCCTGTCACCTGGACTGTCCAGGAGACAGGCAAGAGAGTCCATCTGAACTTGGAGTTCATCGTTGAAGAGCACAACACCACCACACCTTCTTCGGGGAGAGGTAGCACCTTTTGTGAGAGGAACCCCTCTCACACTGGTCCTCGCCCGATGAAGCCTGGACCTGGCCCTGAAAAGGAAAAGAAGAAGAGCAAGAAGAAAAAGGGCCCATCTAGAGAAAAAAAGACTATTCGCCGGAAATTATCAGACAGTTCGCCGGAAAATTTATTTCGGCGAACTGTCTGATATTTTTACGGCGAATAGTCTTTTTTTCCGGCGAAGTGTCCAAAGTTAATTCTTAGTGATTTTTCTGGAAATTATAAACAACAACTCAAGATTTTTTTTATTATTTTTATATCGAAATAACATTGATTTGCAAATAACACAAAACTGTAAAAGCAGTAATGACAACATAGTAAATTTTGAAGTGCAAAATACATGTGTATATAAAATATAGCCTGTTGGTCTCCTTGGTTAGGCAATAAATATCTTTTCGGGATTTTTTTTTTTTTTTTGTTTTTTGAGGGGGCGGGGGTTGGGGAGAGACAATTTATCATAAGATGTAAGTTAGCCACTGTTTTGGGCTCTCTCTTCTCTCCCTCTTCTTTCCCTCTCTCTCTATCTCTCTCTCTCTCTCACACACGCGCACAGACCCACCAGACGCGGATCCAGGATTTTTTGAAAGGAGGAGCATTAATTACCATTACATTTTGCCGAAACTTGGACCTTAAGTCCGTAATATAATTTTTTGGTTTGGTACGTCCACAGGACGTACCAAACCAAAAAATTATATTACGGACTTTGGGTCCAAGTTTCGACTACCTCATAATAAAGTAATGATATGATCCTTTACGTATTTGCCCCCTTCATGGGGAGTCTGCCCCCCTAGTTGCCCCCCCCCCCCCCTCCTCAAAAAAAATTCCCCAACCCACACACTCTCCAACTGTCAGACGAACGAAATGGTTTGACGCGCCGAAGGCGCGCAGGGACGATTTGGGGGACAAGCCCCTTTCGACCCTCGGTGACTGTAGATGGTTGGTTTCATATGTCTAGGTGTGTCAAAGGAGGAGAAGGTTCAGGTACTCGGCAGGTGTCTGTGATGGTTTTAGCGTCGTCTATGCCGTTTTTTCTTCTTTTTGGGTGGAGGTGGCTGGGAAGGAGAGACTGTGGTAGTTGTCGGTGTAGTTGGGCTGTTGATAATGGAGGACTGCCTGGGGTGGAATGGTCGAGTCCTTGCTGCTTCAGGAGTGTTGGTGCTGTGGCTGTTGCGTTCTATGAGTGCCGTCGTGGTCTTGTTGTGGTCTTTGGTTTCTTCTATTGTTGCCCTGATGTCTTCTCTTAGGCTGCGGATTTGCTCAAAGAGTATCCGTGCCTGTTCCTGATCCAGAAAGGGGGATGGAATTGGAGAGGGAGACATCAGAGAACCAGTTTCCGATTCCGTCTCCGACTCGCTGGTGACATCGTCATCCTCCAGGTTGCCCCTCAAAGGAGAGGCAGCTGGGGAGTGGATGGGAGTCACAGGAGTTGGAGGGGAGGAAATGGTAGTGGTCTCCTCCGTCTTCTCTTCCTTCTTCTTGTTCAGGAACGTCTCCAGCCGCCGGGCATCCCGGCGCCTGGTGGATGGGCCCTTTTTCTTCTTGCTCTTCTTCTTTTCCTTTTCAGGGCCAGGTCCAGGCTTCATCGGGCGAGGACCAGTGTGAGAGGGGTTCCTCTCACAAAAGGTGCTACCTCTCCCCGAAGAAGGTGTGGTGGTGTTGTGCTCTTCAACGATGAACTCCAAGTTCAGATGGATTCTCTTGCCTGTCTCCTGGACAGTCCAGGTGACAGGGCAAGAGATGCCCAGAGCTGCTATTGTTCTCTTCAGTCGCGCTGGTAGTTCCAGTGTTTCATAATTAAGGTGATAATTAGGATGTTCGCACCCCGGAAAGTGAGACAAAAAGTTAAGCTCCCCCCCCCCCCCCCCCCCCCCCCCCCCTTCCGAAAGAGAAAATCTTTCTTCGCCACTGGACTTGCACATCCAGCTATATTTATTTGTGTGGTGGTAATGTCAAATTTCTTAACCCTTCACCCAAAGATTGATGGAAATGGAAGAAAATCGATAGCTCCCATCCAGAGGTAACCCCAAACAAGCCTACCAAGTTTCTAACTGATCTGATCATAAATGTGACCTGTAGGGCGTGCCAAAGGAATATATTGATGCTTGACTAAACCAAGATGAATGGTTACTGCCAGCGGCAACATTCTTTGACGGAAATGGAAGAAAATCTCCCATCTAGAGGTTACCCCAAACAAGCATACCGGGTTTCAAAACAATCTGATCATAAATGTGCCCTGTAGGGTGTGCCTAAGTGAAATATTGAGGTCTGCCTAAACTAAGTTCAAAGAACGTTGCCAGCGGCAACATTTTTCAACAGAAATGGAAAACAATCGATAGATCCCATCTAGAGGTCAACCCAAACAAGCATACCAAGTTTCAAAGCGATCTTATCATAAATGCGTCCTGTGCATTGTGCCAAAGGAAATTGTGGATGTATGTATATACGCCGTACGGTGACGGACGAGAAGTGATTGCAATAGCTCAGCTTGACTTTGTCAAGTTGAGCTAAAAAGCTAGAAAAGTTCAGCCCTCTCAAAACAACTGCAAGTATTACCCTCTATCTTCTTTTTGAACAAACCTCACTTCAAATAAAGTGGACCAAAGCAAAGTCAAAAGGAAGCTAAATAAAAAAAGATCAAGTCATTTCATCCTTTTGTCCATGAGAATATTTTTTAACACAGCACCATCCTTATAATTAACTTTACTTGAGTCAGAATTAACGAGTCTATGGAGTATTCTGACCTCCAAAAATAACCTTCTTTCAAGCTTTACCAACCATGCAGAAATCAAAACACGCACAATGTCAAGCATTACATAATTAAAGTGTCAATGACACTGTAGCTCAACTTGTTTAAGACGTACTTGTATAGTATGTGACACAGCAATTACAAACATCCAGGTAATGACCTGATGACAAAGGTACATGTAAAGTATTGTAACGGTCTGTACATAAATGCTGACCGTAGCCTGTAACAAATATATAGGTTAAGTATTGTAAAAGTGGGGTGACAGTTAGATGCTAAACCAGAAAAGAAATCTTTGAGCCCCAGAGTGGGTCTGACTGAACCCCAAAATATTTGTTCTCATAGCAGAGTAATAACAAAGGCACCCAGAAACACTCGTTCCTGTCACAAGGTGATAACAAAGGTACCCCAAGAGGTTTCGTGAAGATCAGTTCATAAATACAGACTCTAGCCCGAGCCGTATTGACATGTGCACTTATGTGTATAAGTAGCATTGAACAAAGTTCATCTAATTTGCATAATTTCTGCACTAGAAAAAAACCTGTATTATATGTGATGTATTCCATGTTACTAAACATTCCTACAAAAATTTATTCAAATCAGAATCTGACCAGTGGGTCTAAAAAAAAGGATTTTTAAAGAATATTCCTCATATTGAACTAAGTTATAATGGAGCCCATATATGAACCCAGGGACTTGGCTTTAACAAACTTGAACCCCCCCCCCCCCCCCGCCCCCCAAGGATGCTGCACACCAAATATCAAAACATTCCAACTGCTAGATCTGAAGAAGATTTTTAAAGAGATACCCCCAATCCTCGATAATTATCATGAAAATTTTTCATTATTCCATTTGAACTGTCAAAGTCTTAAAGCACACTGGGAACCACTGCAAGAGTTATTATGTGATATCCAAAGTCTTAAAAATAGTTTCGACGTCATCGGTCTCTCTGAGCTTTTCCATATTCCTCCTGGGTGCTCCTTCCATCTAGATGGCTACCAGCAGCTACTGAAACACTCAAGACCTGAGGGCGATGATGGTCATGGAGGGGTAGGATTATACATCAGGGAGGGACTTGAGTACAGGGTGCGACAGGATTTATCCGTATTTGTCCCCCATGTAATTGAATCTCTTTTTATTGAAGTCCTGACAAAAAAGTCTCCGAAATTAGTAGGAGTAATTTACAGACCTAACACGCAGCCCAAAGCTGATATTGACGTGTTCCTCGAAAAACTGAGTGAGATCACTGACAAATTGAATGATGAAAACAAGCGGACATATCTTTTGGGGGATTTCAACATTGATTTGTTAAAATGTGGCATACACACAAAAACTAGTGAATATCTGAACACACTAACAAGTCATGGTTTCTTGCCGCACATCACTAAACCCACCAGGGTAACAAGCCATTCGGCGACACTGATCGATCACATTTTCTCGAATAGTACATCACCCAAATCCAGCTCAGGCATAATTATTACAGATGTTTCAGATCACTTCGGGACTTTCGTTATAGATTCCCTCTCCAAACAAAAATGGGAAGCGCCCGTATCAAACAAACGTAAAATTAACCGCGGCACAATTGAACTTTTCAAAACGTACCTTGCGCAATGCGACTTCTCAGGCGTTTACGAAACTGATTGCCCAAATCTAGCATATGATAAGTTTATCGAAATGTACAAGCTCGCATACAATAAGGCATTTCCCATCCTGCGTAGTTCGCCACCGAAAAGACTAGTGAAACGAAATCCATGGATGACTAAAGGCCTCCTTGTGTCTTCCAATAATAAACACAAATTTTACTGCAAAAAAATGAGGTCTCCAACTGAACAAAACATAAAAAATTACAAAAATTATTGTCGAATATTTAATAAGATCAAAAAGCAATGTAAAACAAGCTATTATAGAAAAATACTGATGGAAAACCAGAACAGCTTACGGAAGTGTTGGCAAATATTAAATGAATCCATAAACAAAACTAAACGAACGGCGACACTGCCGACATTCTTTGTCACAGAAGACAACATGAAAATTGATTCTTCCTTCGAAATCGCCCAGACATTTAATACCTTTTTTTCCAATATCGGCAAACATACTAGTGAAACTATAGCAACACCATCTAAACATTTCCTTGAATACATGCGCAACAGTGTCGAACGAAATTTCTTCATCACTCCAACAAGCGAGCAGGAAATTATAAATGTTTCGAATTCATATAAATCTAAAAATAGTGAAGATTGCGATGAAATTTCCACCAATCTATTCATATTGACCATAGACTGTGTAGCCTCACCGTTAACTCACGTTATCAACAACTCATTTACCAAAGGCATAATTCCGGATAAAATGAAAGTATAGCAAAAGTAATCCCCATCTTTAAAGCTGGCAACGAACACTGTTTCAACAATTACAGACCCATAAGTATTTTACCCGTATTTTCCAAAGTATTGGAAAAACTTATGTGTAATAGGATTGTGAAATTCCTAAATAAGTTCGATATTTTGTATCAAAACCAATACGGTTTTAGGAAAAAACACTCAACCGTACACACTGTCTTGCAACTACTAAAAAGCGTTGAACTCGAAAGCAACAGAGATAGTAAGAACGTAACCTTAGCAGCCTTTCTTGATTTATCTAAAGCATTCGACACAATAAACCACGAAATCTTGTTGACCAAACTGGAAAAATACGGCTTCAGGGGAATATGTAACAATTGGTTTAGAAATTACCTGACGGGGCGATCACAATACGTGACTTATGGTAAACAAAAGTCTGATGCTGCCTCAGTCACCTGTGGCGTTCCTCGGGGTTCAATACTCGGACCTGTTCTATTCCTGTTATACATAAACGACATAGCTGAGTCAACATCGTTGAAGGTTCTTTCGTTTGCTGATGATACGGCGGCACATGACTCGCTATCCCATGAGTATCCAGAAGAGTATTTCAATAATGAACTAACAAAACTATATGATTGGTGTTCAGCTAATCAGCTTGCACTTAACACCAATAAAACAAAATATATGATAATTAACCCTTCTACACGGAGAAACTCCCATAAACAGATGAATGTCTGTATTGATGATAAAAATATCTCTCGTGTCGGACCTCTCGAAGAAGAAAAATCCCTAAAGTTTCTTGGCATTTATATCGACGAAAATCTATCCTATGACACTCATATTTCAAAAATTTGTTCTAAAATATCTTGGGCGAATTACTCGTTGAACAGAGTCAAAAAAAACCTTGCCTCACTCTGTTCTGAAAACTCTGTATCACGCACTTGTTCAGTGTCATCTCCTCTATGGTATCCACATATGGGGAAATTCTAGAGGGGTTAACAAATTTCTGAAAGTACAGAAGCGCTCTATCCGTATCATCAACAATAAAAAATATAATTCTCATACGGATCCATTATTTTCCGGTAACTAGATTTTGAAAGTCACAGACTTATTCACGCTGCACGCATGTCTCTTTGTTTTCGACTGGAAAAATGGCCTACTTCCCGAATCTTTCGCTGATTTCTTTACTGTGCCTGCAGATCATCAACACATGACAACAAGACAGTCTGACATGCTACATGTTAGTAGGTCTCGAATAAAAACCTTGGACAAGCTACCTATATACGCGTTTCCAAAACCTTGGAATAAGCTGGATGATTCCATTAGGCAAATAACCAATAGAAATCAGTTTAAAAAGGCCTTAACGGACAAATTATTAACTAATTATAATGAAGATGTGCAGTGCGACAATCCCTACTGTCCCGACTGCCGCAACGATATTAGGACCCATAGGCCTAGATAAAATAATTAGTGATATTATAAACATGTTTGACATAACTTCGTTCTGGTACCCTCGTCATATTGGGAAAATATGATTCGGTCACCAAGTTGTGAACTCTACTCTGGGGCTTAATTGCTAATACCAATACAAGTTGTAAACACCATGCGATGCTGGATGTAGAATTGTATATTTGGGGGGATTACAGGTAGACAATCAATCTGGTTATGTAATCTCCCTACGGTGTAAACAGATAAGTGATGTTTGTACAACTTTGAATCATACTTGTAATGTTTCTGTTTATACTGTTGAAATAAAAAATATCTATCTAAAATATCTATCTATCTATCTATCTATCTAAAGAAAATTCCTCATTTTGAACAAAGTTACAATTCGAGTTCCTACAGTGAGCCCATATATGGACCTAGAGACATGGCTTCAACAAACTTGATGCTGCATAAAAAATATCAAAAAGCATTCATCTGCTGGATCTGAAGACCAAAATTCCTCATTTTGAGCTAAGTTATCATTCGGGCTCCCACAGTGAGCCCAAATATGAACCCAGGGACTTGGCTTGAACAAACTTGAATCTCACCCCCCTAAGGATGCTGCATGCCAAATATCAATACATTCCGACTGCTGAATTTGAAGATTTTTATGACCAATTACGACCAAAAGGGGATGTCATCATCTAGGCATTATATTGAGTCAACCTAACAAGTTACAATGAAATCATTCCATAAACGACCGAAAAGAGGACGTTCTCATCTAGACATTATGTGGAGTCATCCTACCAAGCTACAATGAAATCCCTTCATAAATATGACCTGTAGAATGTGCTAAAGGTTTTCGGGCTTCGAACCCCTGTAGCCGTCACAGTTGCTCAATCGTGTCCAAAAGGAGACGTTCTCATCTAGACATTATATGAAGTCAACCTACCAAGTTACAATGATATCCCTTCATAATATGACCTGTAGGCTGTGCAAAAGGTTTTCGGGCTTCGGGCTTGAGCAGCCATCATGGCTGAATGATCGAAACCAAAAGGGAAATTCTGACCTGGGCATCATCTGGAGTGATCCTACGAAGTTACAATGAAATTCCTTCATACATATGACCTGTAGACTGTTCTCAAGGTTTTCAGGCTTCAGGCACCCGTAGCCGTCACAGTTGACCTATCAGGACCAAAAGCGGTTGTCATCATCTAGGCATTATATGGAGTCAACCTAACAAGTTACAATGAAATCCTTCCATAAATACGACCTATAGACTATGCTAAAGGTTTTTGGGCTCGGGCAGCCACCAAGGCTGAATGATCGCGACCAAAAGGGGACGTTCCCATCGAGACATTATTTGGAGTCATCCTACCAAGCTACAATGAAATCCCTTCATAAAAATGACCTGTAGACTGTGTTAACGGTCTTCGGGCTTTGGACCCCTGTAGCCGTCACAGTTGCCCACTCACGTCCAAAAGGGGAGTTCTCATCTAGACATTATATGAAGTCAATCTACCAAGTTACAATGAAATCCCTCCATAAATATGACCTGTAGACTGTGCTTAATGTTTTCGGGTTTTGGGCTCGGGCAGTCGTCACGGTTGACAAATCGCGACCAAATGGGGAAGTTCTCATCTAGACATCATATGGAGTCATCCTACCAAGTTACGATGAAATCCCTCCATATTAAATATGACCTGCAGACTGTGCTAAAAGTTTTTGGGTTTCAGGCTTGGGCAGCCATCACGGTTGACAGATCATGACCAAAAAGGGACGTTCTCATCTAGACATTATATAGAGGCACCCTACCAAGTTACAATGAAATCCCTTTATAAATACGAACTGTAGACTGTGCTAATGGTTTTCGGGTTTTGGGCTCGGGCAGCCATACCAGTTGACCGATCACGACCAAAGGGGGATGTGCTCATTTAGACATGACCCCAAACCTGCAAATGAAATTTCGTGACGATCAGACAAGAACTATGGGGTGTAGCCTGTGCTAAAAGAAAATGTGAACAGACTCACAGACTAACAGACTCACAGACTAACAGACCTCCGCACACGTGATGGCAATAGCTTATCTTGACTTTATCAAGTTAAGCTAATAAAAATGTGATTTCCCATAGGCTTTCTATAGTAAATGTAAGCTGCAATGGCGGCCATGTTTGCATCATGATCAACATTAAATGAGGATCGTTTGTAGAGGGTGTCCCAGTTATCAACCATGCAAAGTTTCAAAACATTTGGCCCTGTGGTTTCAGAGGAGAAAGTTTTTCAAAAGCCACCAATCAGAGTCAAAAAATGCTTCTGGCCGCCATTTTTTCCGTTTGTAGAAGACATGCCATAGACTATCCTTGCCAGGGTTGGTTCACATCAGTTCAATAGTTCCAGAAAAGATGAAAATGTGATTTCCCATAAGGTTTCTATAGTAACTATAAGCCATAATTGCAGCCATGTTTGCAAACCAATCAACATTAAATGAGAATCGTTGGTAGAGGGGGTCTCAGTCATCAACCGTACAAAGTTTCAATATATTTGGCCCTGTGGTTTCTGAGAAGATTTTTCAAAATTCACCAATCAGAATCAAACAAGAGCTGGACTGTCGTCCGGTGCACGTAGTGTACTGCCTAGTGTGGACATACCTATGACCAACAAATGTTATAGAAAATAATAATTTACTTAAGTTATGAAAGTTATGAATATTCCCGGACGGACTCACACACGGACGGACGCACGGCCACACAGACGGACGGACTCATGTAATCCAGTATACCCCCATTTTCTTCGAAAGTGGGGGTAAAATTATTTAATAAAATAAAAAAAAATTATCTTCGAAAGTTTTCAACAATTTCCAACAATTTCTAAGTCAAATGGTATGATAAATTGTTTGGTGTTTAGAAGTTTTATGCAATCCGATAACCCATACCTGAGATACAGGCTGAACAGACAATTAATGTCTATTTTCTACAATTTCTGAGAAAAAAAGGGGGGGGGGGGGGCTAACTCGTTGGTAGAGGGGGTCCCAGTCATCAACCATGCAACGTTTCAAAACATTTGGCCTGGCATTTCAGAAAAGATTTTTGAAAATCCCCTAACCAGAATCAAAATAATGCCCCAGGAAGCCATGTTTTTAACCCGACGGGGACAAAATGAGGATCGTTTGTAGAGGACCTTCCAAGGACAATTCCTGTCAAGTTTTGTCCACACCGGCTCAGCGGTTATAGAGAAGAAGATGGAAATGTGAAAAGTTTATGGACGCCAAGTGATGTGAAAAGCTCACATGGCCTTTTAGGCCAGGTGAGCTAAAAAGGAGGTAGTGATACACCCCCAAGCTAGGAAGAAATCTCCGGGAGGGGGAGGGGTATAGGAATCAAGAGGTTCCAGATCACCGATAGATCAGGGATCATCGCGGGTGTGGCGGAAAAAGAGTCCCTTCGTAGGACAGAGTTGCGAAAAGGGAAGGGTGGGTCAGTAATAACCCGATAGGGACAGGCGTTGCTCTCGTGTCATGGGAGCATCTTTCCCTTATATGAAGACAGGATTCAATACCCCACCAGAGAGTCCCTCTTACTTCTTAGGGTACTAGGAGGAAGGGAAACTGTTGTTGCGTCCTGGGACGGGTTTGTTTGATATATAGGGTGGATGGAGGCACCGAATGGCCAGTCAATCTACGGTGGGAATGCTACTGTGGTTATATTTGGGAAGGAATCCCTTTGTGGGTCAGGGAGAAGCAAAGTAGAAAGTGGGGTGCTTCTTGTTTCAAATGTCACGTGAACATCCTTTCAACACAACATCGTGGGGTATTCTGTCTTGTGGAAGAGGCAGTTTCGCTTATTCGGAGGGCCGCCAACTGGGTAGGTGTGGTTTTGCGCATTCGCTGTTGGGTCAAACACGTGTTCGATTATCGTTGTAGAGTGGTTATAGTGGTGTCGTTTTAGAGGTAATGTTGGGAGTCGCACTGAAGGAATTTCGAAAAGTGTATTGACGGTTGGATATTGTCGGACAAATTAATGGTGTGATGCGCTATTTGGGGTTTCAGTGGGCAAGTGTTATTTATTTATTTATTTATTTATTTATTTATTTATTTATTTATTTATTTATTTATTTATTTATTTATGTTTAAGGTCACATATTTATGCAGAATTGCTAATCGTGACCGTGGCCGTGGCAGTTTTACGGGTGGAGGAAGCCGGAGTACCCGAAGAGAACCACCGAGCATCGACGAGAAACTGCCAGCTCCTCAACATTCTAACCCTGTTCAAGCTCCGCTCAAGCAGGGTTACATCGGTTGAAGACATGTGCACCATCGACGTGCAGCACGCCTTGGGACACGGCGGGATAAAGTGCCTTGCCCAAGGAGACAACGCGGGTCGTCCCGGATGGCAGTGGGCAAGATGTTACTCACATAAACTGGGTGTGCGTCTATCAACTTGTGAGTAAAGAGGGGGTGGTCTGTAAGACGTGATCCTGGATGGAATTATGCATCCGTGGATTTTGAAATTAGGGGTTTTCAGGTTGAAAATGGGTTTCAGGTGGTGAGAACATAATCCATCTTATAGGACTGGATGTCCTGTATAACTTTTGGTTCATAAGTTGACGTTGAGAGGGGAAAGGAGGTGGGGCTCTCATGTGACCAGGTGATATCACAGATGATGGCATTGTTAATCGGAGTAATTGGTTAAGGGTGTCAGTAACCGACGTTGATATGTGCGGGACTGGATACTTCATTAGAGTTGTCGCTTTTGGGCATCTCACTGGAGGAGCGTGAAAGGTGTTTGGACTGTTAAAACTTGTCGGACGATAGGTCAATGGTGTATTGCGCTATTTGGGTTTGGATGGTCAAGACGTTACTCTCATGACTTGGGTGCATGCCCGTGTCAGCTCGTGAGTCAGGAGGGGGTGGTCTGTGGGACATGATCATGGGTGGGAATGTGTTCTCATATATAGGGTTTCTCAGGTTGGAATGGGTTTCAACCTGTAAGATGATAGATGCCCAATCAATATTAAGGAACGAGATGTCCTGTGTATTGTTAGTTTATGAGCCGACGTTGAAAGCGGTTGGGGGGGGGGGGGCGGTCATATGTGTTAGGGCCTCTCGTGGGACCGGGAGGAAGTATGAGATCTCCGAGGATCTTATTGTCAGGCTGGCTGTAGCCGACGTTGTAGGGGCCAACATCTTGTTCAGGGATTCTGAAAATCGGGTTCATGCTATCTTGGCTGATGTGCGTGGGACTGGCTACTAAACGATTGGCTCCCTTTTCATGACTAATTTGGTTTTGTGTGGAAACAATGTTGGTCATGTCCAATTTGCGACATTTGGGATTCACAGAAGGGGAGGGGAGATTCTTTTCTCCTCTTGGGCTCAGCAGATTGTTGGATATTGACCATAAAGTCCGGTTTTACTAAGATCGGCAGCCAGTACCTAACTGACATCGGTAAAACACGAGGTCCTTAATCACTCGTCCGGAAGACAATATCTGCTGGGGGTTAAAAACCATCCCAGCTAGATGTTTATTGTCCAGTACAGCAATGCACAATCTGCTATGCTGAGCACTGCAGGTAGTGCCCGTTTGCTCTCAGTGGACAATATAGAGTTTAAAGAGATGTGGTGCGTGGCGAATTCGAGAACATCGCATGTCATTACGTGTACGCACCATTTAAAACCAGTCTTCGTCACATCCAGTGATCACTCTGTAATATAGGGACCACCACCCGCCTATCGAAGCTAATTATAGATGAGTGGGAAAACCAGACTTCCAACAGAACTCCGACGACATGCATCAACGGATAGCAGCGAGTATATTACATAATTTATTCGGATTCTATTTGGAAGTAATATGGCATAACTGTGTTTTGATGCCTTTCACAACTTATAAATTATGGACATGGACAGGGTCAAGAAAATCGCGTTTTTTGTTGTTGTTCTTCCTGAATTTCAAAATTATTTGCCGGGGAAGGCAACGTGCCCCGTCCAACGAGAGGTGGAGGGGGGGGGGGGGGGCTACCTCTCGTGCTAGCTCCCATTTAGCTGCTATGTGGCTCGGACGATGCTGCACATAATATTCTGTACGCCCCTGATGCAGATGCCATGGCATGAGTGATGATAGGTGGTTTGGGTCAGGGGAGTCCCCCTCCCCCAAACTGGTGAAAACCGAATTTGACCTGTGAATTTCATGGTAGATTGTAATGCTTCAAAATTATAAGGTTATACATCAAAGCAAACTAGATTTATCATCCAGAAACCATTTGTTTCAGACAGACGGACTAAGCGGGGGCTATATGATCCCATGACACGTTTTTTTTTTGTTTGTTTTTTTTGGGGGGGGGGGGGGAGGGGGGGCGGGGCATAAATGAAAGTGTCAAGGACACTGTAGCTCAACTTGACAAACTTGAACTTGGTAAGTTATAAGTGAAATGGCAAAATTGCAGATCATTGGTAACAATGCTATTTGGTGAAATTTCAACATAACAGCATTGTCTGTGCACAACGTCAGAGTAATCCATGCATTTTTAAATGTAAACTGTAAGACTGGCTAAAGGAAGAATGTTGATACACAAATGCACTATGTTCAGAGGTTATTGTTATGTTAACTTTTTTCACAGAAATGAATGCTAATCAATAGCTCTTATGTAAAGGTCTTGCCTAATGAGTACACCAAGTTCAACAAGTGGTGCACCGCCAGGCGGTGGATCAATATACGGCCGCCTATGAAGAAATTGCACTTGTGAAGACATTTTTAGTTGAACAAAAGGTCAATAAATCCTTCAAAAATAATTGTACATTCCTGGCTTACAACCCATTAAAGTTGAATATATTGTTTTCAAGTTATTGCGTGGAGAATCAAAAGTCACCAAAACTCCCAGATGGTTGTCATGGCGGCCATATTGGACATGCCAGAATGCTGGATATCGAAAGGAACCATTCTCAAGTCATGACTAATCAACCATAAAAAACAGTATCTGTTGGATGTATTGTTTTCAATTGATAGCATGGACAAATAAAAGTTGACAGAAGGACGGATGGATGAATGGACAGACGGGTGGACGGACAGATGGACGGACGGACATTGATGCTGGTTTTTGAAAGGAACCATCCTCTAGTCATGACGAATCAACCATAAAAAACGGTATCTGTTGGATGTATTGTTTTCAAGTTATCACATGGGCAAACAATGGTTAACAGATGGATGGACGGACAGACAGACAAATGGATAGACAGACGGACAATGATGCTGGTTATCAAAAGGAACCATCCTCTAGTCACGACTAATCAACCATAAAAAACAGTATCTATTGGATGTATTGTTTTCAAGTTATAGCATGGACAAATAAAAGTCAACGGACACATGGACGGATGGATGGACAGGCGGATGGACGGACAATGGACATTGATTCTGGTTATTGAAAGGAACCATCCTCTAGTCATGACTAATCAATCATAAAAAACAGTATCTGTTGGACGTATTGTTTTCAAGTTATTACGTGGACAGCCAAAAGTTAACGGATGGATGGATGGACAGACAGACAGACGGACAATGATGCTGGTTATCGAAAGGAACCATCCTCTAGTCATGACTAATCGACCATAAAAAACAGTATCTGTTGGATTGTCAAATGGACAATCAGAAGTCCCTAAAAATCCAAGATAGCTGCCATGGTGGCCACCTTGGATAAGCCATAATGCTCGTTATCGAAAAGAACCATCCTCTAGTCATGATTAATCAACCATAAAAAGCAGCATCTGTTGGATCTATAGTTTTCAAGTTATCACGTGGACAATCAAAAGTCCCTGAAAATTCAAGATGGCTGCCATGGGGGCCATATTGGATATGCCAGAATGCTGTTTATCGAAAAAAAAACCATCCTCTAGTCATGACTAATCAACCATAAAAAAATAATATCTGTTGGATCTATAGTTTTCAAGTTACCGCATGGACAATCAAAAGTCCCTGAAAATCCAAGATGGCTGCCATGGTGGCCATATTGGATATGCCAGAATGCTGGTTATTGAAAGGAACCATCCTCTAGTCATGACTCATCAACAATAAAAAATAGTATCTGTTAGATGTATTGTTTTCAAGTTATCGCTTGGACAAACAAAAGATAACGGACGGACGGATGGACGGACGGACGGACGGACGGACGGACGGACGGACGGACGGACGGACGGACGTTCCAACATTTCAGGTTTATGGGCTACCAAAAAAACATTTTATAAGTCCAAAACCTTATTTTACCAGAACCCCACCCCCTCCACCCTTGAACTTATATTTAACCCTAACCTCCCCCCCACCAAAAAAAAACACACCCTACTCCACCCTGACCCTACCCCCAACCTTAAACCCTACTCTGGGGCTACCGCTAACCCCACCCTGACCCTAACCCCACCCTAGCAAGACCAACAGGGTTAGGGGCTAATTTTTGGTTTAGGAGCTAGTAAAACTACCCCCCCCCCCCCTGCCCCCCTCCCCCTGGGACCTAACCACCAACTGTAAGCCCTACTCTCTAACTCCTAACCCTAACACTACCTTAATTTGGAGGTAGCCCCTAATAATAATAGCCCATAAACCCCCAATGTTCGCTCGGACGGACAGACAGATGGACATTGTCATACCATAATACGGCCCGATCATATGAGCGGCTGTTTAAAAACAATCCTAAGATAAATGTGCCCTGTAAGCCATGTCAAAGAAGAATGTTGGTGCACAAATGCAATAAAATCAAAGATTCCTGATCACAACAACAGTTTTTGATGGAAATGAAAAGAAAATCAATAGCTCCTTTGTCACCCTGCATAAGCATGCAAAGTTTCAAAACAACCTGATAATGAATGCGCCCTCTGGGGAATGCCAAAGGAAGATGTTAATGAACAAGTGCACTAAATTTGAAGGTCCTTGTTTATGGCAATGTTTTGTTTTTTATAGAAATTGATAAATATGCCCTGAAGAAAGTGCAAAAGTGATAAGTTGCTGCACAAATGCAGTAAGTTCAATGTCTGGTGATATCGACAATAATTTTTGATGGAAATGAAAGAAAGTGTCAATGACACTGTAGCTTAACTTGTCTGTGTGTTGTGTTTGATGAAAAGGATAATGTTCAATGTTTATGAAAGGATTATGAAATAAGACAAGAATTGTGATAATTGGAAATATGTTAATTTCTGTTCCCTGCATACTATGTTTTTAATAAAAATAATATGCGGTGTACACTGTACTAAAGAGCTGAGGGGTGGGTTAATATGACCTCACAGTTAATGTATGTGGCCCTCACAGTTAATGTATGTCAACGAAAGTTACCAAGTTACAGTGAAATTATTCCAAAACGAGTCATCCTATCAAGTTACAATGAAATCCCTTCATAAATATGGCCTGTAGACTGTGCTAAAGGTTTTCGGGCTTCAGGCCTGTGTAGCCATGACGGTTGACCGATTGCAACTAAAAGGGGACGTCCTCATCTCGACATTATACTGAGTCATTCTACTAAGTTACAATGAAATCCCTTCTTAATTTTGACCCGAAGACTGTGCTAAAGGTTTTTGGGCTTCGGGCTCGGGCAGCCATCATGGTTGAATGATCGCAACCAAAAGGGGACATTCTCATCTGGACATCATCTGGAGTGATCCTACGAAGTTACAATGAAATCCCTTCATCAATATGACCCATAGACTGTGCTCAAGGTTTTCGGGCTTCGGTCACCTGCAGCCGTCACAGTCGACCAATCACAACCAAAAGGGGATGGCATTATCTAGAAATTATATGGGGTCAACTTAACAAGTTACAATGAGATCCTGCCATAAATACGACCTATAGACGATGCTAAAGGTTTCTGGGCTCGGGCAGCCATCAAGGCTGAATGATCGCGACCAAAACGCGACGTTCTCATCTAGACGTTATTTGGAGTCATCCTACCAAGGTACAATGAAATCCCTTCATAAATATGACCTGTAGACTGTGCTAAAGATTTTCGGGCTTCGGGCCCCTGTAGCCGTCACAGTTGCCCAATCGTGTCCAAAAGGGGCGTTCTCATCTAGACATTGTATGAAGCCAACCTTCCAAGTTACAATGATATCCCTTCATAAATATGACCTGCAGACTGTGCTAAATGTTTTCGGGCTCGGGCAGCCATCATGGTTGAATGATCGCAACCAAAAGAGGACATTCTCATCTGGGCATCATCTGGAGTGATCCTACGAAGTTACAATGAAATCCCTTCATAAATATGACCTGTAGACTGTGCTCAAGGTTTTTGGGCTTCAGGCACCTGTAACCGTCACAGTTGACCAATCATGACCAAAAGGGGAGGTCATCGTCTAGGCATTATATGGAGTCAACCTAACAAGTAACAATGAAATCCTTCCATAAATACGGCCTATAGACTATGCTAAAGGTTTTTGGGCTCGAGCACCCATCAAGGCTGCACGATCGCGACCAAAACGGGACGTTCTCATCTAGACATTATTTGGAGTCATCCTACCAAGTTACAATGAAATCCCTTCATAAATATGACCTGTAGACTGTGCTAAGGTTTTCGGGCTTCGGGTCCCTGTAGCCACCACAGTTGCCCAATCACATCCAAAAGAGGACGTTCTCATCTAGACATTATATGAAGTCAATCTAACAAGTTACAATGAAATCCCTCCATAAATATGACCTGTAGATAGTGCTAAAAGTTTTCGGGTTTTGGGCTCGAGCAGTTGTCACGGTTGACAGATCGAGACCAAATGGGGAAGTTCTAATCTTGACATCATACGGAGTCATCCTACCAAGTTACAATGAAATTCCTCCATATTAAACATGACCTGCAGACTGTGCTGAAAGTTTTTGGATTTTGGGCATGGGCAGCCATCACGGTTGATAGATCATGACCAAAAGTGGAAGATCTCATATAGGCATTATACAGAGGCATCCTACCAAGTTATAATAAAATCCCTTCATAAATACGACCTGTAGACTGTGCTAATGGTTTATGGGTTTTAGACTTGGGCAGCCATGCCGATTGACCGATCACGACCAAAATTTGACGTTCTCATCTAGACATGACCCCAAACCTGCATATGAAATTTAGTGACGATCAGACAAGAACTACGGGGTGTAGCCTATGCTGAAGAAAAATGTGAACAGACTCCCAGACTTCCGCACACGTGATTGCAATAGCTTTTCTTGACTATGTCAGGTTAAGCTAAAAATGAAAGAAGCAATGACACTGTAGCCCAACTTGTGTAAGACATGTACATGTATAGTATGTGACATAGTAATGACACACATCTAGGTAATGACTTGATAACAAAGTACATGTAAAGTATTGTAACGGGCTGTATATAGACACTGACCATAGCCTGTAACAAATGTATAGGTAAAGTATTGTAAAGGTGGGTGACAGTTAGATGCTAAACTGGAGAAGAAATCTTCACGGGGTTAATGTTACAATGGGGATCCTTGTATGGTGCACGATAAGCCAAATGTTAGCAATTGTTTTGGCCCCCTTGATTCAAACCCTTCTAAGTTTGATTCATACTAATTAATAAATGTTTGTTCTCTCCTTAAAATATAGGTATTTGAATTTTTTATCTTTAGCTCATAGGGTTTCCACAGTTGAGGAGGTTTTATTTTTCTCATTGTAAATAGAAAATTGGGTTGTGCTAATAATGTTTACCCTCATCAAACAATACCAAATACCCGAGTCGGTCTGACTGAACCCCAAAATATTTGTTCTCATTGCACAGTGGTAACAAAGGCACCCAATAAATTTATAGCAAACATTAATGACATAAAAAATCTTCTTCAAAGGTTCGGTACAAAAAATGTAATACACAGAATTCCCGTAAATATGACTGCCAACAGGCATTTTGAATTTTTAGTGGAACCCCAAAGCACTCGTTACCATCCCATGATGATAACAAACATAGTCCTAGAAGTTCTGTACTAAAAATGATTGCACCTAATTTCAGTATAAAGTGGCTGTCAGCAGCCATCTTGAATTTTGGACCCCCCACCCCCAACAAAAAAAACCCACTTGTTCCTGTCCCAGGGTGATAACAAAGGTACCAAAGAAGTTTGGTGAAAATCGGTTCATAAATACAGCCTCTGGCCCGAACCATATTGACATGTGCACTTACTGTGTATAAGTAGTACTGAATAAATCAAATTTTATCTAATTTGCATAATTTCTGCACGAGAAAAAAACCTGTATTATATGTGATGTATTCCATGTTACTAAACATTCATTCAAAAATTGATTGAAATCAGAACCTTCATATTGAAGTTCTGTACAAGAAACTGATTGTACCTAATTTCGGCACAAAATGGCAGCCAGCAGCCATCTTGAATTTTGGATTGCACCCCCCAAACACTCTTTCTTGTCCCAAGGTGATAACAAAGGTAGCCAACAAGTTTCGTGAAGATCGGTTCATAAATACAGCCTCTAGCCCGGGCTGTATTAACATGTGTACTTACTGTGTATAAGTAGCACTGAATAAATCAAAGTAGATCTAATTTGCATAATTTCTGCATGAGAAAAAACTTGTATTATATGTGATGTATTCCATGTTACTAAACATTCATACAAAAATTTATTCAAATCATAACTTTCATACAGAAGTTCTGTACAAAAAACTGATTGCACTAATTTTGGTACAAAATGGCTGCTGGTGGCCATCTTGAATTTTGGATTGCACCCAAAAACACTCGTTCTCGTCCCGCGGTGATAACAAAACAAAGGTAACAAAGGTACCCAAGAAGTTTCGTAAAGATTGGTTCATAAATACGGCCTCTAGTCTGAGCCGTAGAGAAGTTGTGTACAAACAACTTATTGGACCTAATTTCAGTACAAAATGTACCACTGGCAGCCATCTTGAATTTTGGATCGCACCCACTCGTTCTCGTCAAAAGGTGATAACAAAGGTACGCAAGAGGTTTCGTGAAGATCGGTTCATAATTACAGCCCGTAGCCCGTGCACACTTACTGTGTTTTAGTAGCACTGAATAAATCAAAGTTCATCTAATTTGCATAATTTCTGCACGAGAAAAAAAACCTGTATCATATGTGATGTATTCCATGTTACTAAACATTCATACAAAAATGTATTAAAATCAGAACTTTCATACAGAAGTTCTGTACAAAAAACTGATTTCACTAACTAAAGTACAAAATGGCTGCTGGTGGCCATCTTGGATTTTGGACCGCACCCCAAAACACCTGTTCTCGTCCCATGGTGATAACAAAAGTACTCAAGAAGTTTTGTAAAGATCAGTTCATAAATACGGCCTTTAGCCCGAGCCGAATTGACATTTGCAGTGACAGTGCTGAAAGTAACACCAAATAGATCAAAGTTAGTCTAACTGGCATAATTCATGCATGAGAAAAAAAACCCGTATTATATGTGATGTATCCCATGGTACTAAACATTCTCACAAACATATTATTCAAATCAGCACTTTCATATAGAAGTTCTGCACAAAAATCTGATTGCACCTAATTTTGTACAAAATGGCTGCCAGCAGCCATCTTGAATTTCAGACCGGACCCAAAAACATTTGTTCTCGTACCACGGTGATAACAAAGGTACCCAAGAAGTTTCATAAAGATCGGTTCATAAATACAGCCTCTAGCCCGAGCCGTGTTGATAGCACGACGGATGGACGATGGGCCATGACAAAACGCCAAATTTGAGCTAAAAATCTTCTTTACAGGTTCTGTACAAAAAATGTAATACACACAATTCCTGTAAATATGACTGCAACAGGCATTTTGAATTATTGCCCAAGCCCAAAAGCACTCGTTACCATCCCATGATGATAATAAACGTAGTCCTAGAAGCTCTGTACAGAAAACTGATTACATCTAATTTTGGTATAAAATGGCCAGTGACAGTCATCTTGAATTTCGGACCGCACCCAAAAACACCTGATCTTGTCCCAAGGTGGTAACAAAGGTACCCAAGAAGCTTCGTGAAGATCGGTTCATAAATACAGCCTCTAGAGCCCGAGCCATATTGACATGTGTGCTTAATGTGTATAAATCAAGGTTCATCTAATTTGCATAATTTCTGCACGGGAAAAAAACCCTGTATTATATGTGATGTATTCCATATAACTAAACATTCATACAAACATTTATTCAAATCAGAACTTCCATACAGAAGTTCTGTACAAAACACTGATTGCACTAATTTTGATACAAAATGGCTGCTGGTAGCCATCTTGAATTTCGGACCGCACCCCAAAACACTCATCCTCATCCCATGGTGATAAGAAAGGTACCCCAAGAAGTTTTGTGAAGATTGGTTCATAAATATGGCCTCTTGCTCGAGCCGTATTGAATTGTTGATGGACGGAAAGATGGACAACGGGCTATGGCATAACCTCAAATTTGACTAAGTTGAGCTAAAACCAATAGCTCACATCTAGAGGTCATCCTGAACACACATACCTAGTTATTTATTATTTATTTATTGGTGTTTAAGGTCACATATTTCTGCACAATGGCTAATCATGACCACGACAGTTTTACGGGTGGAGGAAGCCGGAGTACCCGGAGAGAACCACCGAGCAACTGTCAGCTCCCCAACATACTAACTCCACACAAGCAGGGTTAGCATTGGTTGAAGGCAGGTGCACCATCGACGTGCAGTATACCTTAGTACACAGCGTCACCATGCCCCCACGTGGGCATACCAAGTTTCAAACAGATCTGATCATAAATGTTGTAGGGCATGCCAAAGGAATATATTGATACCGGACTAAACTAAGTTCAAAGGTCGTTGACAGCGGCGAGATTTTTTGACGGAAATAGGAGAAAATCGAAAGCTCCCATCCAGAGGTCACACCAAACAAGCATGCCAGGTTTCAAAGCAATCCGATCATAAATGTGAAATGTAGGGTGTGCCAAAGTGAATTATTGAGGTCTGACTAAACTGAGTTCTAACATTTTTTTGCTGGAAATGGAAGAAAATCGACAGCTCCCATCTAGAGGTCAGCCCAAACAAGCATGCCAGGTTTCAAAGTAATCTAATCATAAATGTGCTCTATAAGGCACGCCAAAGGGAAATAGTGATGCCTTACTAAACTAAGTTCAAAGGTCGTTGCCAGTGGCAACATTTTTTTATGGAAATGAAAGAAAATTAATAGCACCCATCTAGAGGTCACCCCAAACAAGCATACCAAGTTTCAAAGCGATCTGATCAAAAATGCGACTTGTGCCGTGTGCCAAAGGAAATCTAAATTTTATAGTAAATTTCCTTTCTTATTATACCTACCACAATTGTTTACTTCAGGCTTGCACTACAGTGGAAGTCCCTAACTCGGATAAAATACTCTCTATTTTTGTCTTTCCCAAGCAAGTTGGGAAAGAAAAGTGGTGCAAAAGCACCAATAAAAAATAAGCCAAAACTGGGTCAAGTGCAACCGGCGCAGACCCAGTACGGGACGCTCTCTCCCAAGTACAACTCCACGTCTTCCGTTGCCAGTGCGCATGTACCGTCTCTAAAGACTCATTCTTTTTGAATCCGTCAACGTTAGAGTTATGTGATCAGCGGGGAGGAAAGATTCTTTACCCGGAAAGAAGACGGGAGGGCCTCCATGTAAACAATTGTGGTAGGTATAATAAGAAAGGAAATTTACTATAAAATTTAGATTTCTTATCAACCTACTCACAATTGCTTACTTCAGGCTGGATAGACAAAAGGCTGGAGGGAATCGCATAACCAACCCACACATAATCCCAGTGCACCGGAACCGTGAAGCAGAAGGAAGAGGTCTCGAGGCTTATCAACCATAATGTCGCAATCATTGGTAATGGACAATGAAAAGAGACATATGGGCCTGTGTGACAGAAAAGAAAAAGGGCAGTAACAGCACAAGGCTGAAACTGACCTTCAAGAAGCCTAATGGATATGGCAGACAACAGCCTGAGCAGAAGAAAGAGGACCCAGGGCAAAAAGGTCCTCCGACTGCTCCTGCAACTGGCGCAAATAAAAGGTGGAGTAAGTAGAAGCATTTCTCCAGTAGGCTGCCTGCATAACATCCGACAACTTGACGAAGTTAGAATAAGCCCAAGAGGTGGACAGTGCCCGCACCTCGTGGGCAGAAATACGATTGGTAATACAATCGCCAGCTGCTAAACGACCATAAGCCGTACGAATAGCAAGACAAATCCATCGAGAAATGGATTGAGGAGAGATCTTCTGTCGACCCGGAATGAGAGAAAAAACCGTTTCCTGCCTTTCCGTATGAAGCGTGTCCGATCAAGATAAATGCGAATAGCACGGACCGGACAGAGCAAAGGGCGATTACCCTCAACAGAAGGAAGAGCCCTGATACAGATAGGAGGAGGAGTAGTACCTGGTAACTGATTCTTGGCCAAAAAGGAGCAATCAGTGGTAAAAGTAACACTGTTGGGAGAGCGCCTAAGAAAGGCCGGGAGGGCGTGAAGCTCACTAACCCGTCTGGCCGAAGCAAATGCCATCAGAAAAGCCGTCTTATATGTGAGAAAATGCATATCCACCTGGGATAAAGGTTCGAACGGCGCCCCCCCCCCCCCCCCCCAAGCAAAGCAGCACCCACGAAAGATTCCATCGTGGAGTAAGCTGCAAAGTCCGAGGCCTTTTCAAAGAAAAGTGCCGAACAAGCTTGGAGAGGTAAGTATTAGTACCGATACGACGCTTCCCCACATAAGAAAAAGTCTCTGAAAGCATAGACCTGTAACCCTTGATGGTAACAGGCTGGAGACCCCGAGAATCAAACAGATATACCAGAAACTCCGCAATCTGTGAAATCGAAGGATTGGCATAATCAACAGAGTGATCAGCACACCATCGACAGAAGACCTTCCATTTAGCTGCATAAGCTAAACCAGTGGAGTGCCTCCTTGAAGAAGAAATGCACTCCACTGCTCGTCTCGAAAAACCTCTACGGATTAGACAGGACCTGACAAAAGATATGCATGAAGGCACAACGAAGTCGGGTCGACGTGAAACCTCCTCGGGCGACCTTGACAAAGAAGGTCGCGACGTAGCGGGAGACGTGCCGGAACCGCCGCCATCAGCGAGCGGAGCTGATTGATCCACACCCGCTGAGGCGACAGGGGAGCGATCAGAATGATTCGACAACTGCAGGTTCGAATTTTGGCGAGAACCTGGGGAAGAATCGGAACCGGCGGAAAGGCGTAGCCGACTAGACCCTTCCAATCGAGTGACAGAGCGTCCACGGCAAAAGCCAGAGGATCTGGACACGGGGACACGAAAGTGTCCACCTGATGGTTCCAACGAGTCGCAAAAAGGTCGATGTGGGGACGTCCCCAGAGATCGCAAAGCGACTGGAACACTGCCCTGTGAAGCATCCACTCGGTGGAAATAACCCTGCCCTGTCGGGACAGGGAGTCGGCTAGGACGTTCAGACGACCGGGAATGTGACGAACAACCACTCCGGCGTGAACATCCTGAGCGAGCAGTAGAAGATCCCGAGCTAATTCGTACATCGGAACCGAGTGCGTCCCGCCCTGGTTCCGAATGTAAGCAACCACTGTCGAATTGTCGGATAGTAGAAGGACCTGGCGATTCGACAGGTGAGGGATCCACTGCCTGAAACTCAGAAGAGCAAGAAGCTCCTTCTGGTTGATGTGTAGAGCTGCTTGATCCTGGTCCCACATCCCGTGTAGGGAAAGACCGAGAGGATCCAACGTTGCACCCCATCCGAGATCGCTGGCATCTGCCGTCAGAACGCGATCGGACGTGGGTAAGTCCAGTGGAACACCCTGCGTAATCCACTGAACATCTGTCCAGGGAAGAAGGTGAGGATACAGAGAGTCCGGAAACGGAAGCACCTGATCCAGAGAATCTACATTCGGCCTCCAACGACTAAGCAGAAAGTGTTGGAGAGGTCTGACACGCAGCCGACCTAGAGGAATGAGATCCGTCACCGAACCGCAGAGACCGATCAGCCGGAGAAAACTCCGAGCGGTCGCGGGCATGGACTGGGACAGAGTCGGAGCAAAAGCTGAGAGAATCACAGCCTTGGCCTGGGGAACCGCTACCAAATTGAATTTGAATTGGAAAGACATCCCCAGATGACAAAACGACTGAGAAGGGACCAGGTCCGACTTCTCCTCGTTGACTCTGAATCCTAGCGACGTGAGCAAGCTCAACAGAGCGGCGACATCCGACTCCAGTAAGGCAGCATTGGAATGCCTCTGGAGGATATCGTCCAGATATGCCGAAGTAGTCACCCTGGACTGTGTGCGATGGAACGCTATCACATGCGACATCAGTCTGGTGAACGCCCAAGGAGCCAGGTTGAGGCCGAAGGGCATGGCCTTGAACTGGTAAACTCGCCCCAGAAAAGCGAACCTGAGATACTTCCGTGACGCCCGATGCATCGGAACGTGGAAGTAAGCGTCTCGCAGGTCGATGCTGGCTGCGAAATCTCCCTGGTGAACTGATTGGCGGACCGACCTGAAAGTCTCCATGCTGAACTTGGGAGCAATGATAGACTGGTTCAGGATACTCAGATCGATAACCGGTCGGAGTCGGCCGTCCTTCTTCGGCACCAAGAACAGGCGGGAATAGAAACCCACTGACTGAATGTTCTTGACGACCTCGATCGCCCCCTTTGCCAGGAGATTGGCAATCTCCGTGGACAAAAGTTCCCGACGTAAAACGTCTGAAGGAACTGTGGTTGGAAGAGGCACCCTTGACAGAGTGGGGTGCCGTCGGTTGGATATTCGCAGCCCGGACCGAACAACATCTAACACCCACGGATCGGATGTGATGGTGGCCCAATGGTCTGCGAACTCTGCTATCCTTCCTCCAACCTCGGACGAGTCGAGGTGAGGACCTTCATTTCGAGCCCCGACGAGGCCCGCGAGAGGAGAAACCACCTCCTCTGCTAAATGAAGAATCCTGAGACTTCCCTCGATTCTGCCGACCCTTACCTTTACCCCTTGAGTAAGAAGTAGAGGCGGCGGCAGAAGGACCAGCCTTTTGCTTCACAGAGGAAGCAGAAGGGTACTTGTTAGGCTTGGAACGGCCCTTGCCTCCCCTAGAAGGCTGATCAAGCTGACGAAACAGCAGCTGATCTTTGGAATGAAGTAGGACGTCATCCCGGACCATCGACACGGAACCATGAAAAAGTTGCGGACCTGCCAAAGAAGCAGATCGAAGAGCAGCACGCTGCTCCTCGGGAAGGGATCGTCCTGTGTCCAGCAAAGCGTCCCTTCGAACTAATTCCAGATTAGCCGTGTTACAGGCATGCGTGTGAGTAAGGTGCATAAGCGCCTTGGACAGCACACGCAAAGGAGCCTGTACCTCGTCAAACTTATTTGGAGGCAGATAAGCAGCCAAAGCTGAGACGACGTGATCTGAGAGAGAAAGCATGCCAAGCATCTCTCTAGATAAGCCCAAGGTGGACTCCAGAGTCGTCATTGGAATGACGGCAGACTTGGGCTTGGAAAGCCCGAGGGAAGTGGAGTCCTAATCCAGAACCGTCAAAGTCTGGCAGACCGACGGATTGGCGGAATCGTAGGAAAGATAACGCACAGGAGGCAAAAAGGTGTCAACCCTGGTGAAGAACGAAGTCTTCAAAGCCTTGGAATTCAGCTTGGAGTCCAATGCTGAAAAAGCTTCAACCACCTGTACCGACTGGCACGGTCGAAGGCGCCCAGAAAAAAACGTAAAACGTCTGAAGGAACTGTGGTTGGAAGAGGCACCCTTGACAGAGTGGGGTGCCGTCGGAAGGATATTCGCAGCCCGGACCGAACAACATCTAACACCCACGGATCGGATGTGATGGTGGCCCAATGGTCTGCGAACTCTGCTATCCTTCCTCCAACCTGGGACGAGTCGAGGTGAGGACCTTCATTTCGAGCCCCGACGAGGCCCGCGAGAGGAGAAACCACCTCCTCTGCTAAATGAAGAATCCTGAGACTTCCCTCGATTCTGCCGACCCTTACCTTTACCCCTTGACCTTTACCTCGTCAAACTTATCTGGAGGCAGATAAGCAGCCAAAGCTGAGACGACGTGATCTGAGAGAGAAAGCATGCCAAGCATCTCTCTAGATAAGCCCAAGGTGCACTCCAGAGTCGTCATTGGAATGACGGCAGACTTGGGCTTGGAAAGCCCGAGGGAAGTGGAGTCCTGATCCAGAACCGTCAAAGTCTGGCAGACCGACGGATTGGCGGAATCGTAGGAAAGATAACGCACAGGAGGCAAAAAGGTGTCAACCCTGGTGAAGAACGAAGTCTTCAAAGCCTTGGAATTCAGCTTGGAGTCCAATGCTGAAAAAGCTTTAACCACCTGTATCGACTGGCACGGTCGAAGGCGCCCAGAAGCAGGTTGCTCCATAGGCTGTTGGCGCGCGACCGATGATCGCGGCCAGCCTGACACTGTCGGCTGGTTAGCAGGTTTGAGATCAGGCAGAAACCCAAACACAAAGTCAAGAGCTGCCCCCAAGTCCGAAGACTGCTGGCCCTCGACCTCAAGCATGTCGGACTCCTCCCCAGAGTCGGAAGATACATAGCCCATCGTGGACAAACCAGCCGACGCCTCCCATGATGTCGGGACACCAGAGGAATCAGAAACCGGCCTGTTTCCAATCCCGGGAGGCGGCGCCATAGAAGGCGCCTGGAAACCACTCATAGCCTCGCTGGAAGCAACAGGAAGGCTCTTAGAAAGAACCTGAGTGAGTAAGGAGAGGGCCTCCCTAAGCTCACTGCCCGTACCGACCGGTTCGACAGGGGAGCGAACCGGCAAAGTGGCTTCACCTCTGACCCTCTTAACCAGCGAAGGGTCACGATCCTCCAAAACACCCGACGCGGGACGAAGGGCGGCAGCCGAAACATCTGAAGGCAGACGTGTATAGGGGTACGAGGCACCCCGAGGATCAATATGGCGAGAATTCATGAGAGTCACCGCGGACCTCTGCGGGGCAGAAGGTCCAGGCTGCACAAAAGGCGTTGGTCCCCCAAAACTGGCCGTGAGACCAGAATGAGTAGACGGAAACGCCACAGAGTTCATAGTGTTTCCACTAAGAACATCCGAATCCAAAGACACCACTGTGGTGCTCGACGGCGAAGAGACCACAGAGATGGGTTCGGCCGGCAGCCCCTTCCGACTTCGCCGAGTTGAAGCAGACGGACCAGCAGTAGTAGTAGATACGTCGAGAGTCGTTGAGGCTGGTGAAATAGTGGAGAGAGCACACCGACTCGGCTCCGAAGGAGGAGTCACAGTGACAGCCTCAGATGTCGACAGGAGGGGGACCGTAGTCCCGGAACCAGGCACCTCTTCACCAGAACACTCAACGGCTCCCGCAGTATCCACCACAGGAAAAGACTGCACATCCCCCACGGAGGAGGAATAACTCTCACCAGACAAGGTCGGCTCGGGAGGCCCCGAACGACCACGTTCTCCTTTCCCGCGGGAGCGGGAGGCACGGCCACGAGAACGAACGACACGGTTAACTGACGCCCAGAAAGTGGATGACCATGCTCTACAGACACCGCTCGGCCGAACACCCATTACAGAAGGAACAAGACGAATGTACATCGTCCACATGCTTTGGCAGCAAACATTGCCCACAAGGAATTGTCCTGGGCATGATAGAGGTGAGAGGAGCAGAGAAGGTGAAATCAGAAAACAGAAGAACACCCCAAAAGAAGAGAGAAAGGTGACAGAAACAAAGACCCCAGACGGTCGACCGGGAACCACACAACAGGATGACGACTCTCAAAAGAAAGAAGAAAAACTGTAGGAGTGGTACCCCGCTGACACCTAACTCTAACACAATTAAAAAATTTAGCAAAAAAAAGCATTAACAATAATTGTGAAATAATATAAGTCCGAACCGCATGGCACACGAAATTCGCGCGCGACTCGAGAGAGAACAATTAAATATACATTATGGATATATAATATAAAAGAGAATATAAAAAACACTGTTCCTGAGAATACAAAGTATACACTGAGGTACAATGAATCAGGAATCATCAAACATCGAGCTGGAGGAACACTGATAAGCGTGCAAAAACATCTCGACACGAAGCGGATTATAAAAAGAATGAGTCTTTAGAGACGGTACATGCGCACTGGCAACGGAAGTCGTGGAGTTGTACTTGGGAGAGAGCGTCCGTCCCGTACTCGACCCAGTTTTGGCTTATTTTTTATTGGTGCTTTTGCACCACTTTTCTTTCCCAACTTGCTTGGGAAAGACAAAAATAGAGAGTATTTTATCCGAGTTAGGGACTTCCACTGTAGTGCAAGCCTGAAGTAAACAATTGTGAGTAGGTTGATAAGAAATTGCCTTAGTACACAGCGTCACCGTGCCCCCACGTGGACATACCAAGTTTCAAACCGATCTGATCATAAATGTTGTAGGGCATGCCAAAGTAATATATTGATACCGGACTAAACTAAGTTCAAAGGTCGTTGACAGCGGCGAGATTTTTTGACGGAAATGGGAGAAAATCGAAAGCTCCCATCCAGAGGTCACCCCAAACAAGTTCCAACATTTTTTTGGCTGGAAATGGAAGAAAATCGACAGCTCCCACCTAGAGGTCACCCCAAACCGGCAAGCATGCCAGGTTTCAAAGTAATCTAATCATAAATGTGCTCTATAAGGCATGCCAAAGGGAAATAGTGATGCCTTACTAAACTAAGTTCAAAGGTCGTTGCCAGTGGCAACAGTTTTTGATGGAAATGAAAGAAAATTAATAGTCCCCATCTAGAGGTCACCCCCAAACAACCATACCAAGTTTCAAAGCGATCTGATCACAAATGCGACTTGTGCCGTGTGCCAAAGGAAATTGTGAACGTTCGTACATAAAAATGTTTAGCCCTCCCAAAACAACTGCATGTATAACCCTCTATCTTCTTTTTGAACAAACTTCACTTTACATAAAGCAATGTCAAAAGGAAGCTATATACCAAAAGATCAAATCATTTCATCTGTTGGTTCATGAGAATATTTTTTAACACGGCACCATCCTCATAATTAACTTTACTTGAGATAGAATTAAAGTGTCTCTGGGGTATTCTAACCTCCAAAAATAACCTCCTTACAAGCTTTGATCAACCATGCAGGAATCAAAGCAAGAGGCCCCAGGGGGCCTGAGGATGCTCACCTGACATGGTAGCCTAAATATCAACCCAGAGAATTGATTTCAACAAGTAGCATCTGCTCCTCCTAAGAAAAGCTTATACCAAATATCCAAAGATTCTGACCAGTGGATCTAAAACACAAGAGGCTCCAAGGGGCCTGAGGGAGCTCACCTGACATGGTAGCCTAAATATCAACCCAGAGAATTGATTTCAACAAGTTGCATTTGCACCTCTAAGAAAAGCTTATACCAAATATCCAAAGATTCTGACCAGTGGATCTAAAAAAACACGATTTTTAAAGAATATTCCTCATATAGAACTAATTAAGTTATAAAACCCAAGGACTTGGCTTTAACAGACTTGAATCCCCCCCCCCCCCCCCCCACCCCTAAGGATGCTGCACACCAAATATCAAAACATTCCGACTGCTGGATCTGAAGAAGAAGATTTTTAAAGAAAATTCCTCATTTTGAACTAAGTTACAATTCGAGCTCCCACAGTGAGTCCAAATATGGACCTAGGGACATGGCTTGAACAAACTTGAATCTCACCCCCTAAGGATGCTGCATACCAAGTATCAAAACATTCCGACTGATGGATCTGAAGAAGATTTTTAAAGAAAATTCCTCATTTTGAACTAAGTTATCATTCGGGCTCCCACAGTGAGTCCGAATATGGACCTAGGGACATGGCTTGAATAAACTTAAATCTCCCCCCCCCCCTCCTCCCCCCTAAGCATGCTGCATACCAAATATCAAAACATTCCGACTGCTGGATCTGAAGAAGATTTTTAAAGAAAACTCCTCATTTTGAACTAAGTTATAATTCGGGCTACCACAGTGAGCCCAAATATGAACCCAGGGACTTGGCTTGAACAAACTTGAATCTCACCCCCCTAAGCATGGTGCATACCCAATATCAAAAGATTCTGCTTGCTGGATCTTGAGAAGAAGATTTTCAAAGAAATTTGCCTGAAATGCACTAAGTTCAAATTTGGGCTCCTATACTGAGCCCAAATATAAACCCAGGGGGCCGATTTGAACAAACTTGAATCAGATCCACCCCACAATGTTGCATACCAAATATGAAAAGATTCTGCCTGCTGGATCTGGAGAAGAAATTTTTTTAAAGAAATTTGCCTGAAATGCACTAAGTTCGAATTCGAGCTTCTATAGTGAACCCAAATATGAATCTAGGGAGCCGATTTGAACAAATTTGAATCAAATCCACCCCACAATGTTGCATACCAAATAACAAAAGATTCTGCCTGTTGGTTCTGGAGAAGAATATTTTTTAAGAAATTTGCCCGAAATGCACTAAGTTCAACTTTGGGCTCCTATACTGAGCCCAAATATAAACCCGGGGGGGGGGGGGGGGGGGCCGAATTGAACAAACTTGAATCAGATCCACCCCACAATGTTGCTTACCAAATATGAAAAGATTCTGCCTACTGGATCTGGAGAAGAGGATTTTTTAAGAAATTTGCCTGAAATGCACTAAGTTCGAATTCAAGCTTCTATAGTGAGCCCAAATATGAATCAATATGAACATGAATCATGAAATACTTCCCCTATGGCTCTCCCTTCCACGGTCCCCTGTGGGATCATCCACCGGGGTCCCCCAACCTTTCCCTCAAAAGCCCCTGACATACTACTTCACTTCCCCTCTGGCACTCCCTTCCACGGTCCCCTGCGGGGTCATCCACCAGGGTCCCCCAACTGGGCCCTCAAAAGCCCCTGACATATTACTTCACTTCCCCTCTGGCTCTCCCTTCCACGGTCCCCTGCGGGGTCATCCACCAGGGTCCCCCAACTGGGCCCTCAAAAGCCCCTGACATACTACTTCACTTCCCCTCTGGCTCTCCCTTCCACGGTCCCCTGCGGGGTCATCCACCGGGGTCCCCCAACTGGGCCCTCAAAAGCCCCTGACATACTACTTCACTTCCCCTGTCTTTCCCTTCCACGGTCCCTTGCGGGTCCCCCCAACTGGGCCCTCAAAAGCCCCTGACATACTACTTCACTTCCCCTCTGGCTCTCCCTTCCACGGTCCCCTGTGGGGTCATCCACAGGGGTCCCCTAACTGGGCCCTGAAAAGCCCCTGACATACTACTTCACTTTCCCTCTGGCTCTCCCTTCCACGGTCCCCTGCAGGGTCATCCACCGGGGTCCCCCAACTAGACCCTCAAAATCCCCTGACATACTGCTTCACTTCCCCTCTGGCTCTCCCTTCCATGGTCCCCTGCGGAGTCATCCACCAGGCTCCCCCAACTGGGCCCTCAAAAGCCCCTGGCATACTACTTCACTTCCCCTCTGGCTCTCCCTTCCATGGTCCCCTGCGGGGTCATCCACCGGGGTCCCCCAACTTTTTCCTCAAAAGCCCCTGACATACTACTTCACTTCCCCTCTGGCTCTCCCTTCCATGGTCCCCTGCAGGGTCATCCACCGGGGTCCCCCAACTGGGCCCTCAAAAGCCCCTGACATACTACTTTACTTCCCCTCTGGCTCTCCCTTCCATGGTCCCCTGTGGGGTCATCCACCGGGGTCCCCCAACTAGGCCCTCAAAAGCCCCTGACATACTACTTCACTTCCCCTCTGGCTCTCCCTTCCACGGTCCCCTGCGGGGTCATCCACCGGGGTCCCCCAACTGGGCCCCCAAAAGCCCCATACTACTCACTAAGTTCGAATTCGAGCTTCTATAGTGAGCCCAAATAGGAATCTAGGAAGCCGATTTGAACAAACTTGAATCAGATCCACCCCACAATGTTGCATACCAAATATCAAAAGATTCTGCCTGCTGGACCTGGAGAAGAAGATTTTTTAAGAAATTTGCCTCAAATGCACGAAGTTCGAATTCGGGCTTCTATAGTGAGCCCAAATATGAATCCAGGCGGCCGATTTGAACAAATTTGAATCAGATCCACCCTACAATGTTGCATACCAAATATCAAAAGATTCTCCCTGCTGGATCTGGAGAAGATTTTTTAATGTTTTTCCCATTGCCTACAGTGTTAAAAAGTGCCGACTCAGCACTTTTTGTCCTGAAAAAAGTAACTTGTGATCAAACCGATAGGGATTTTTTTTTAACCATTCTATTCTATTGGATAAAAGTAAGCTTTATACAAAATAAGAATTCTCTGTGCCGTGTAGTTTTGGAGATATGGCAGTTTTAAGGTTTTTCCTATTTTTAGCTCCCAAGGTTCCCACGGGGCAATGAGAAAATATTTTTTTGCATCAATCAACTACTTATGACCCATTATCATCTCATATCAAATTTGGTTCAAATCGACCTCATGATTCAGAAAATAGAAATTTTAGGCATGGCCAAAATTTTTGCCCCTCCCATAACGAAGGAAAATAATGCCCGACAAACTTCTCTTAAACAAACTTGATTCTAAACCTCAAAAGGACTCTGTATACCACATATCAAGTCTCTGCTACTGGTGGTTCATTAGAAGAAGATTTTCAAAAAATTTGGCCATTTTTTCCCCACACCTCTGCTCAATATGAGCCGAAACCTAATTTGGATAAAAATCAAAATGCCCCTATATAACCACTACTTACATGAAATTTAATTAAAATGTGGCCAGTGGTTTAGGAGAAAGAGGCTCAAACACCACCTTTACGCAGGACGACGGTCGAAGAGTGATCAGAAAAGCTCACCCTGAATTTCAGTCAGGTGAGCTAACAAGCACAATGCTAAGTGTTGCACAAAAAACATCTGTGGGCTGTTTAAGCTATACCACACATGCTCCCACCCCCCCCCCCCCCCCCCCCCCCCCCCTGCACTGAAAAATCACTGTGGTACACTAGCCTTGGTAGCTAGCAGAGTACATTAAATTAACACAGTCACTGTTGGTATTATTTACTCAAATAATACAGACAAGATTACCTATATTTGATGAAATGTCAAGTTTGGTTTTGATCGACACCAATAAAATTTCAAGTTCATGTTCACAGTGACCTTTGGTACAATGAACTAAAAATATGTTGGGTTCTCACTCTCATCATGCTCAACCCACATGACAAGTTGGGTTTCGATCAGGATTGCAGAATTTTAATAAGAGAGCCAAAACCAGCTCCCATTGGTAAATTTCAATTTGAAGGTCACTGTGATCTTGACCTTTTGCATAATAACTAAAAAAATAAAGAGGGTTCTCCCTTTCATCTTGCTCAACCCATAGGCTAAGTTTAGTGTCAATCGAGAAAGCAAAATTTCAGTTAGAGAACCCAACTCTGGTAAATGTTTATGGTCAAGGTCACTGGTTATAAAATAAATAGGGTTCTTCCTCTCATCATGCCTAACCCACATGCCAAGTTAGGTTTCAATCAAAAATGCAGAATTTTAGTTACAGAGCAGAAACCAACTCCGTATACAGACGGACAGCGCCACGACTATACCCCCCCCCCCCCCAAAGATGAAAGTGTCAATGACACTGTAGCTTAACTTGTCTGTGTGTTGTGTTTGATGAAAAGGATAATGTTCAATGTTTACAAAAGGATTATGAAATGAGACAAGAATTGTGATAGTTGGGAATATGTTAATTTCTGTTCCCTGTATGCTATGTTTTTAATAAAAATAATATGAGGTGTACACTGTACTAAAGAGCTGAGGGGTGGGTTAATATGACCTCACAGTTAATGTATGTGGCCCTCACAGTTATCGTATGTCAATGAAAATTACCAAGTTACAGTGAAATTATTCCAAAATGAGTCATCCTATCATGTTACATTGAAATCCGTTCATAAATGTTGCCTGTAGACTGTGCTAAAGGTTTTCGGGCTTCAGGCCTGTGCAGCCATGATGGTAAACCGATTGCAACTAAAAGGGAACGTCCACATCTCGACGTTATACTGAATCATTCTACTAAGTTACAATGAAATCCCTTCACAAATATGACCTGTAGTCTGTACTAAAGTGTTTCGGGTTTTGTGGCATTGTCATCTGGGCATAATCTGGAGTGATCCTACAAAGTTACAATGAAACCCCTTCCAATTTATGACCTGTAGACTGTTCTCAAGGTTTTTGGGCTTTGGGACCTGAAGCCATCACAGTTGACCAAACACAACCAAAAGGAGATATCATCATCTAGGCATTATATGGAGTAAACCTAACAAGTTACAATGAAATCCTTCCATAAATACAACCTATAGACTATGCTAAAGGTTTTTGGGTTTTGGGCCCGGGCAGCCATCAAGGCTGAATGATCGCGACCAAAAGGGAACGTTCTCATCTAGACATTAATTGGAGTCATCCTACCAAGTTACAATGAAATCCCTTCATAAATATGACCTCTAGACCGTGCTAAAGGTTTTCGGGCTTCAGGCCCCTGTAGCCATCACAGTTGCCCAATTGCGACCAAAAGGAGACATTTTCATCTAGACATTATAACCTACCAAGTTACAATGAAATCCCTTCATAAATATGACCTGTAGACTGTGCTCTAGGTTTTCAAGCTTTGGGCTCAGGCAGCCATCATGGTTGAATGAGCACAACCAGAAGGGGACATTCTCATCTAGGCATCATCTGGGGTGATCCTGCGAAGTTACAATGAAAGCTCTTCATAAATATGACCTATAGACTGTGCTAATGGTTTTTGGGTTTTGGGCTCGGTTGACCGATCACAGCCAAAAGGGGACGTTCTCATCTTGACATGACCCCAAACCTGCATATGAAATTTCATGACGATCAGACAACTGCTGCGGGGTGTAGCCTGTGCTAAAGGAAAATGTGAACAGACTCACAAACTTACAGACTTCCGCACGCGTGATGGCAATAGCTTATCTTGACTTTGTCAAGTTAAGCTAAAAATTAAAATTTCAGTGGGATAAAAATATACCATACCTTATACTTATGCTTTATGTTTTTAAAATAATGAGACTTCTTGGACCAAGGTTTATCAAATTCAATGCTATTGGAACAAGAGCTGGACTTTCGTCCGGTGCATACTCCCACGTGGTGTACCGCCTAGTGTGGGCATACCTATGATCAACAATTATTATTTATGAGTATTCTTGTACGGACTGATGGACGGATGCAATCCAGGATACCCCCCCACCCACCTTCCATTTTCTTCGAAAGTTTTCAACAATTTCTAAGTCAAAAAGTATGGTAAATTGTTTGGTGTTTGGAAGTTTTATGCAATGAGGCAGAAGCCTTTGTCATAGACAAACTGCATGCCATATTTCACTGAAATTCGATAACCCCAATCCAGTGTGCACCTCCCCTCCCCTACCATTTTCGAAACTTTTCAACAATTTCCAACAATTTCATAAGTCAAAAGGTTTGGTAAATTGTTTGGTGTTTGGAAGTTTTATGCAATGAGGCAGAAGCCTTTTTCATAGGCAAACTGCATGCCATATTTCACTGAAATCCAATAACCCATACATGAGATACAGGCTGAACAGACAAATAATGTCTATTTCCTACAATTTCTAAGTCAAAGAAGGGGGATAACTCTAAAAAGGAGAATGTGAGAAATATCGTTAAATCCTTTTTTAAAGCCTATACCATAAGCAGTGTTCATGGCAAATTTCATTACAATAGAACATTTGATACCCAAGATACAGGCTGAACAGACAAAATTTGGCTCGGACGGACACAATTTCTAAGTGAACAAGTAATAAAAAAAAAAATAACTAGTGTAGGCATACCTATGACCAACAAATATTATAAAAAATAATAATTTACTTAAGTTATGAATATTCTCGGATGGACTCACACATGGACGGACGGACGGACGGACGGATGGACGGACGGATGGATGGACGGACGGACGGATGGACGGACGGACGGACGCATGCATGTAATCCAGTATACCCCCATTTTTTTCAAAAGTGGGGGTATAATAAATTAATGTTATAATGGTTTAGTTTTAAAACTTTAATACCATTTAATAGGATATGCGAGGATGAAGGAGACCACCAAACCTGTAGTCCAAAGCAAAGTCAGTAGTTTGCCTTGATAAATATCCATGTAGCTGGTCTTCTTTTAACTTTCCTCCCCAGCACCAACCAAAATTTTTCTTTAAAGAAGCACATTCTTTGAACTTCAAAGGGCACAATGCAGACTGTGCTGTGTGCAGATGAAGATATACAGAAATCTCAAATTTTGAAAATTCTAAGAAAATAAAGGGCTCAATTTTGGATACCGTAATGTCATAACTTGAACTTGACCTGCATTTTTTGAGGATAAGGTGAAATATTAAATATTTGTGTGAAGTATGACTGATGTTATTATTCAGAAGCCCCAAACACTGGAAATTCTCACACATGAGTATCAAAATAAGGAAGTTTTGCACAATCAATGGCCTTAACTATGGAAATGACTGCATTTGGAATCTGAAAATCAAACTTAACTGTCAAATTCCACCAATGCACAAGTTTATGCTGAAACCAAAAATATACAATTTTTGTAAAGTTTTAAGGAATTCTGTTGATTTGCAGGGAAAATTTACTATGCAGAATGCATACAGATAGGAGGGATAAATGGAATTTTTTTGTTTTGATTTAAAGACATTTTTGACAGCCAGGGTCACCTCAGGTCAAACAGTTTTAAGGGTGGAGGAAGCCAGAGAACCGGAAAGTATCTGATTCACTACCTGAGTTAACTCTTCATAAACAAGGTTAGCATTGGTTGAAGAAAACTGTCCCATCAACATGCATGGTGCTACCATACCTGCACATGGACAATCAGGATTAAGATCCTTGCCAAATGACACAACACAATTATCCAGTTTGAAGTCCAATGCCATAACCACCAAGTTCCCAGACAGATGGAAAGATGGACAGGTGCTCAGCTATGTTTGCAATGGATGTCAGTCAGGCAAATAGCAGCAACTAGTATGAAGAAAATCCACTCAAGAGGTGAATTTCTGTTCCCGTTACCCATCTTTTTTAACCATGAAGTCATCAGACACCCACAAGCTGTTCTTTAAATATTGCTTTTAAAAGACTTGTCCAAGTGTATTCTTCTATGAAAACTCTACTGCTAGGCTGAATTTTTATCCTGACAGTGATTTTCCATCATTACTGGCTGCCTGCCAACAATAATGTAGAAACACTGTTAAGTGCTCTGTTTACTGGCCGCATGCCAACAATAATGTAGAAACACTGTTAAGTGCTCTGTTTACTGGCTGCATGCCAACAATAATGTAGAAACACTGTTAAGTGCTCTGTTTACTGGCTGCCTGCCAACAATAATGTAGAAACACTGTTAAGTGCCCTGTTTACTGGCAGCATGCCAACAATAATGTAGAAACACAGTTAAGTGCTCTGTTTACTGGCTGCATGCCAACAATAATGTAGAAACACTGTTAAGTGCTCTGTTTACTGGGTGCATGCCAACAATAATGTAGAAATACTGTTAAGTGCTCTGTTTTATAAATGTATATACAGTAGTTATTAACATAAAATTAATCTGAGGACTGGAAGTTAACATCATCTGTTTATTTCTCATCCAAATGGGGCCTAGCTGGGCATAAAAAAAAGACAAGCTGAGGGGAGGTAGAAATATAAACAAACACACTTTTATGATTATTTTGTCTTTTGTATTAAAAAATTCATCTGATACTCTATAAACCATAAAATTTCATGATATTCAACTCTAGACAGAAATAATGACGTGGAGGTAGGAACATGGTGCAAGTGTAGCTTTTCATATTCAACAGTAACATCAACAAATAATAAACATGTTCGTCCCATAATTCAACCAATTGAATCTCGTTCGACAGAGCTCTCTCTCTAAATACAAAGTTGCACGGAGCCAAAAATCTGCAGTTTAAAATTTTGATATTTAACTGGTTGAGGGCTAGATTATTTTTGGTTTTCTGAATTTATTCATCAAAATTTGTTTTATTACAAATTAGTGGTGAGTGCACACAGGCACTCTCCAATAATTTGAAATAGAACAAATTTATATGAACAAAATATTACTTGCACTGGAGAGAAGACAGAAGAAAATGTTGCCTTTTGCACAGGTTCCCTCAGTTTTTTGAAAGTCCTGATAGTGGCTTCTAGCACTCAACCAGTTGAGAGATACATATTTCTTTAGAGAAACCTTGTCTCGACAGAAATGAAGCATGAAGCAACAAGACCTATAATAACCGATGATGTTTATTCAGTGTAATTTTGCTCCTCAGATCCTTTTTCATGAAAAACATAATTACATTATAACATAACTGGAATTTTTTTGATTTGGCGGTTTCTTTATTTATTAGAGTTTAACTCTTTTCCCTAATGAATCGCCCACATCCACCTGTGTAATTTGCTGCAAATTGAGCAGTTGAAAAAAATACTTTTTAAAAAATATTTCAACAAACCCATATCATGTGACCCCTCATTGAAACATGCTCATCGAGCTCAGTCCAATGAGGGGGTCACATGATATGGTTTTGTTGAAATGTTTTTGAAAAATTAAAAAAAAAAAGAATTAAAATAATAAATTTTGATATTCTCAATGTTGGGTTAAGGTCATATTTCTGCACAATGGCTAATGGTGCCGGCAGCATGAAGACCAAGTCAAACTGCATCATGGAGATAAAAACAAGATTAGTCGATCATTTATACCCATGTTACACATTTTAGAGGACCCCCACCCCAAGCACTGACTGGGTCCTACTTTAGCAGTAAAATAGAACTTGTTTACCACAGTAAACAAGCACTACTTCACTTCCCAGGATTCCCACAGGGTTGTTTAGGTGATAATTCACTCTCATAGAGCTCTGTCAAAACAGACTGAATTGATTAAATTTCCAGTTGCATTATGGAAAGAATATGTCACTTGAAATTTTATATTTTGAAATCAGTGTGCAAGGTTTTTAAGCCAAAGAATGGGCTTCCAGCACAGAACCAGGTATTAGTAATATACGTTGGAATTTTCACTACAGAACTCTTTGAGCTACTGTGTAGAACAAGACACACTGTCACAGTGCCAAGCCTGCGATGATTCATGCAACGCCAATGATGCTTTAAAACTTGTTGGGGACAAAAAAAACTCATTGGTGACAAAAAAATTTGTTGGTGACTCGTCCATAAAAGTGACAGAAATTGTCCGAATGATCTGCACTATTGAGGGGGGGGGGGGGGGGGGGGGGGGGGGGGATTACACTTGGAGTTAGCATTGGCACAATATTGAAATTTCATGCTCAGCTTTTGAAGAAGAATAATCAATTAATGTCAACTTTAATCTTGCCCTGTACCTGAAAATATATTTTGTCATTAGTTCCTCGAGCCAGACATTTTTTGGGTATGCAAGTTTGCTGCATGCCAGTGCCTACTACTCTCTGAGGCAAATTCAGAGTCCTGACAATCTCAGACCCAAATCTGAATCTAGGCTCTAGTTTGGACCTGAGCTGGTCAAGAGTCTGGTAATAATAGTTAAAATGAAAGTGTCCATGTCACTGTAGCTTAACTTGTCTGTGTGTTGTGTTTGATGAAAATGATAATGTTTCATGTTTATGAAAGGATTATGAAATAAGACAAGAATTGTAATAATTGGAAATATGTTAATTTCTGTTCCTTGTATGCTTTGTTTTTAATAAAAATAATATGAGGTGTACACTGTACTAAAGGGCAAAGGGGTGGGTTAATATGACCACACAGTTAATGTATGTGGCCCTCACAGTTAACGTATGTCAACGAAAGTTACCAAGTTACTGTGAAATTATTCCAAAATGAGTCATCCTATCAGGTTACATTGAAATCCCTTCATAAATATGGCCTGTAGACTGTGCTAAAGGTTTTTGGGCTTCTGGCCTGCGTAGCCATGACGGTTGACCAATTACTACTAAAAGGGGACGACCTCATCTCGACATTATACTGAGTCATTCTACTAAGTTACAATAAAATCCCTTCACAAATACGACGTGTAGTCTGTACTTACATTTTGGGGGTTTTGGGCTCGGGAAGCCATCATGGTTGAATGATCGCAACCAAAAGGGGACATTGTCATTTGGGCATCACCTGGAGTGATCCTATGAAGTTACAATGAAATCCCTTCACAAATATGACCTGTAGACTGTGCTCATGGTTTTTGGGCTTCGGGCCCCTTAAGCCGTCACAGTTAACCAATCACGACCAAAAGGGGATGTCATCATCTAGGCATTATATGGAGTCAACCTAACAAGTTACAATGAAATCCTTCCATAAATACGACCTGTAGACTATGCTAAAGGTTTTTGGGCTCGGGCAGCCATCAAGGCTGAATGACCGCGACCAAAAGGGGACGTTCTCATCTAGACATTATTTGGAGTCATCTTACCAAGTTACAATGAAATCCCTTCATAAATATGGCCTGTAGACTATGCTAAAGGTTTTCAGGCTTCGGGCCCTTGAAGCCAACACAGATGCCCAATCACGTCCAAAAGGGGACGTTCTCATCTAGACACTATATGAAGTCAACTTACCAGGTCACACTGAAATCCCTTCATAAATAAGACCTGTAGACTGTGCTAAAGTTTTTTGGGCTTGGACAGCCATCATGGTTGAATGGTCACAACCAAAAGGGGAATTCTCATCTGGAGTGATCCTATGAAATTACAATGAAATCCCTTCATAAATATGACCTGTAGACTGTGCTCAAGGTTTTTGAGCACCTGTAGCCGTAACAGTTGACCAATCATGACCAAAGGGGGATGTCATCATCTAGGCATTATATGTAGTCAACCTAACAAGTTACAATGAAATTCTTCCATAAATACGACCTATAGACTATGCTAAGGGATTTTAGGCTCGGGCAGCCATCAAGGCTGAATGATCGCGACGAAAAGGGGACGTTCTCATCTAGACATTCTTTGGAGTCATTCTACCAAGATACAATAAAATCCCTTCATAATTATGACCTGTAGACTGTGCTAAAGGTTTTTTGGCTTCGGGCCCCTGAAGCTGTTACAGTTGCCCAATCGTGTCCAAAAAAGGACGTTCTCATCTAGGCATTATATGAAGTCAACCTACCAAGTTACAATGAAATCCCTTCATAAATATGATTGTAGACTGTGCTAAAGGTTTTTGGCTTTTGGGCTTGGGCAGCCATCATGGTTGAATGATCGCAACCAAAAGGGGAAATTCTCATCTGGGCATCAACTGCAGTGATCCTACTAAGTTACAATGAAATCCATTCAAAAATATGACCTGTAGACTGTGCTCAAGGTTTTCGGGCTTTGGGCACCTGTAGCCATTACGGTTGACCAATCACGGCCAAAATAGGATGTCATCATCTTGTCAATATATGGAGTCAACCTAACAAGTTACAATAAAATCCTTCCATAAATATGACCTATAGGCTATGCTAAAGGTTTTTGGGCTGGTGCAGCCTTCAAGGCTGAATGATCGCGATCAAAAGAGGATGTTCTCACCTAGACATTATTTGGAGTCATCCTACCAACTTACAATGAAATCCCTTCATAAATATGACCTGTAGACTGTGCTAAAAGTTTTCGGGCTTCGGGCCCCTGTAGCCATCGCAGTTGCTCAATCACGTTTAAAAGGGGAGTTTCCTCATCTAGACATTATATGAAGTCAACCTATCAAGTTACAATGAAATCCCTCCATAAATATGACCTGTAGACTGTGCTAAAGGTTTTCGGGTTTTGGGCTAGGGCAGTCATCACGGTTGACAGATCGCGCCCAAATGGGGAAATTCTCATCTAGACATCATACGGAGTCATCCTACCAAGTTACAATGAAATTCCTCCATATTAAACTTGACCTGCAGACTGTGCTAAAAGTTTTTGGGTTTCGGGCTTAGGCAGCCATCACGGTTGACAGGTCATGACCAAAAGGGGACGTTCTCATCTAGGCATTATAACTAGGCATCCTACCAAGTTACAATGAAATGCCTTCAAAAATACGACCTGTAGACTGTGCTAATGGTTTTGGGCTCGGCCAGCCATACCAGTTGACCGATCATGACCAAAAGGGGACATTCTCATCTAGACATGACCCCAAACCTGCATATGAAATTTCGTGACAATCAGACAAGAACAATGTGGTGTAGCCTGTGCTAAAGGAAAATGTGAACAGACTAACAGACTAACGCATACATGATGGCAATAGCTTATCTTGACTTAGTCAAGTTAAGCTAACTAGAAGTCCTGTCATGAAATGAGCACAGATAGCACGTCAATCTGTGTGTTAATCTATGCATTATGACCATAGTAAGGCTATCGTGTGGATGACCAAAAGCTTCAAATGATACATTTAAAGATTTGCACCTGCATGTTTCATACCCTCTCCCTCCCATCCCCTTTCAAGACAGTGCCATTGATCATCAAAGCCGGAACTGGTGGAAGTTCAAGTTGAACTCTTAATTCAGTTTGATAAGTTTAAGTTCAAATTTATTAGATTTCTTTTCCAGTTCATGGAAACATCTCAGTTTGAAATGGTGTGTTTTTCTTAAATTTATTAATCTCTTTATAACTACTAATCATTTTGTGCCACTGCTAATCATTTTCCAAGACAGTCAGAGACAGTGATAAAAACAGCTTATCAAATTTTTGAAAACAGAAAATACCCTGGAATACAAATGCTCCACCTTGATACTTTATGCTTCAATAGAGCCCAAACAGTTATATCAAGCATGAGACAGTTTACAACCAAATTTCCCAATTTATAACTTGACAGGTATAGTGCTACATTTTTCTTCACCACAGATTTTATTTCATCATATATTGCTTTGATACATTTGATTGGATAATACCAATAGGCACTATCCAATCAAATGTGACTGAGCAATGTATCAATTAACAATATCTGCTTCTTTCCAGGGTCAGTATGAAACCTCCTCTTACAAAGGCAAGGTTCCTGCAATTTGGGGAGGGGAAAATTCAAGACTTTTCAAGACTCTTTTCAATGTGAATTCAAGACTTTTCATCCTAAACAAGAGGCCCCACGGGGCCTGAAGCGCTCATCTTGTACAGAACACAATTTAAACAGAGTCCAAGAATGAGTCTACATTAAGCAAGCCATCTCCATAGGCTACACTGTCAATCCTTGAGTTCCTCAGGAGTGACAAAAATAATCTGGGCATCATGCCTTTTCTTCAGTTGGTCATAAGTAAAATGTAGAGCTCCCTATGAAGCCCCTTGATACAACCTATGTGGATTAATTTTAGTACCTCTAGAGGGTACTGAATACAAAATTTTTAATTCTTCAGCAAAATGGCCAATTCCGGCTCCCATAGAGAGCCCAAATATTAACCCAGGCTCTTGATTTGAACACAGTTAAATATGACTTCCCTAGAGACGTTGTGTACCGAATATGAAAGCATTCTGACTGTTGGATCTGAAGAAGAGAAATTGTAAAGAAATTTCTTCAAATTCACTAAGTTCAAATTTGGGCTACCATAGTGAGCCCAAATATTAACCTATGGATCTGACCCCCCTAGAGATGTTGTATACCAAATGTGAAAGCATTCTGACAAGTGAATCTGAAGAAGAAGATTTTTGAAGAAATTCCCTCATATTGTACAAAGTTAAATTTCATGTTCCCATATGGAGCCCCAATATTAACCTAGGCACTCAAATTGAACAACCTGGAAACTCAACCCCATTAGAGATGTTGTATACCAAATATAAAAGCATTCCGACTGGTGGATCTGAAGAAGAAGATTTTTAAAGAAATTTCCTCATATTGCACTAAGTAAAAATTTGGGCTACCATAGTGAGCCCAAATATATACCTAGGGATCTGATTTGAACAAACTTGAATCTGACCCCCATAGAGATGTTGCATACCAAATATCAAAGCATTCTGACTGATGGATCTGAAGAAGATTTTTTTAAATTACCCTCCATATTGAACAAAGATAAAATTTGGGCTTCTGTAGGAAGCCCAAATATTAACCTAGGGACTTGGTTTGAACAATCTAGAATCTGACCCTCATAACAATGATGTATACCAAATATTAAAAGATTCTGACCGGTGGTCCTGAAGAAGAAGATTTTTAAAGAAAATTCCCCATATTACCCTATGTTAAAACTTCGGGCTCCTGTAGAGAGCCCAAATATTAACCAATGAGCTTTATTTCCACAAACTTTTATCTGACCCCCCCCTATGAATGCTGTATACCAAATATCAAAAGATTCTGATGATTAGTTCTGGAGAAAAGATTTTTTTAAACTTTTGCAAATATGCTGTCTCAGCATTTTTTCGATGCCCATTACAGAACACCCTAACATAACCGATGGCAATTTTTTTTTACCATTCAATTCTACTGGTCATAAGGATACTTCATACCAAAAAAAAGCTCTCTGTTCCGTGGGGTTTGGGAAATATGGGCGTTTGAAAATATTTCTATTTTTAGCTCCCAGGGTTCCCATGGGGATGCGGGAAATTTTTTTTTTGCATGGGTCAAGTACTTATGACCCAATACTACCACAAACCAAATTTGGTTCATACCGGACCATCGGTTCAGAAAATAGAAATTTTGGGTGGGGCCAAAAATCTTACCCCTCCTATTACTTCACGAACTTCGATTGAACAAACTTGATTCTACACCTCATATGGAAGCTCCATAGTAAATATCAAGTCATTGTACACACTGGTTCTTGAGAAGATTTTTAAAATATTTTGGAGCATTTTCCCCCACTCCCTCCCTATGGGGCTGGGCATGCTGAGTTGAACAAAAATGAAATGCCCCTTTGGGACCATCACTCACACAAACTTTCACTTGAATTGGCCCAGTGGCTTTGGAGGAGAAGACCAAAACATGGTGTTGACGGACGACGGACGACATACGACGGACGGTGGGCGATGAGATTAGCTCAGCTTGACTTTGTCAAGATGAGCTAAAAACAAGCACTGCAAAACATCTGTTCCGGACAGTCAATGTTCACAATTTACAGCACCTCAGATGTATTTTCCGACTTCTGTCAATTTAAGTCTTTACAGGACTGGAGCTTCGAACTCAAGACTCTAAAAAGGACCAATTTTTTTTTTTCAAATTCAAGACTTTTCAAGCTTTTTAAATTTGAGTTTTCAGTACTCTACCTGTTAAGATGTGAAATTTTGTAACATTCTGACACATTCATCACCAATATATTTCCTGTGCAAAACAACATATGCACAGGCCCATTCTCAAACATACATATCCAAATCATTTGTAACACCATTTATACAATGCAATTTCAATCAGAACACTTTAATGTTCTGCCAAAAATGTTTCACTAGGTCCTTATGAAGCTGGTTCTTGTTTCACTGATTTTTTTTCATTCTCACTACTGTCAATCATTGTCACTGAGGTCGTCTGTTCTTTTCCATGAAGGTCCTTGAAATGCTTCAAAATCTGAAAAAAGAATGAATAAAGAATGGAAAAGGTAAACCTCATTATTTATTTATTTATTGGTGTATAAGGTCACATACTTATGCACAATGGCTAATCATGACTGTGACAGTTTTACAGGTGGAGGAAGCTGGAGTACCTGGAGAGAACCACCGAGCAACGACAAGCAGCTGGCAGCTCCCCAACATTGTAACTTCACACAGCAGCACAGGCAGGGCTAGATTTGTTGAAGACATGCGCACCAGCGACGTGCAGTATGCCTCAGTACACGGAGTCATCAGGCTCCCATATGGACAATCAGAGTTAAGTGCCAAGGACACAATGCGGGAGTCCGAATCGATCGCTCAGACGGTCACCCATCGGAGGACTAACCGGGCTCGACATTGCTTAACTTCGGTGATCTGATGAGAACTGGTTATTGCAACACCACCGTGCCTCCCTGGTAACCTCATTAATTCAACGATATTGGAGAAATAGGCAATCATTTTAACATCTGGTTTGTTACAAACACTGCAGGGAATGAAACTGTCAATGACACTGTAGCTTAACTTGTCTGTGTGTTGTGTTTGATGAAAAGGATAATATTCAATGTTTATGAAAGGATTACGAAATAAGACAAGAATTGTGATAATTGAGAATATGTTAATTTCTGTTCCCTGTGTGCTATGTTTTCAATAAAAATGAAAAAAATTTATAGTAATTTATATATTTTTTATACTTACTAATGACCCAGACTTAGCTGGTGCTAACCCCAAAATATCTAGGGCCAAACACAAATTTTGCCCCCCCAATCCCCAAAATTTGGATGCAAAACCGAAAATTAGAAGTCCTAACTGACCCTCCATACATTTTACCCTCCGCGCATGCGCAGACGTCAAGAAGTCACCAAATCTGGCACCAATAAAATCATTCTTTGTAGAAAAAAAGATTATAATAATTCAGCGAGGAGGTATGACTGCCCAGTACTGCCCACTCATGGGAGGGTATTCCCATCTGGGTCATTTGTAAGTATAAAAAATATATAAATTACTATAAATTTTTTTCACATTTTTATACTGTAACCAATGACCCAGACTTAGCTGAATCGTAAAAAGGTGGGGGGCCTAGAACTTCCAAAATGGTAGATCAACATAGATCAAATCCTTCAATCCATGATGAAGAAATTAGAATTTACATGAATGTCTCTTAATACTATAATAGAAGAGACATAACCTAATATGGATCCCAATTATGTAAATCCTAAATCTAAGCATAAGATCATGTTAATTAGGATGTAACAAATAAACAATTTTAGATACTAGTCTGGACTAGGCCCTAAAAATTGGACAAAATGACGCCACCCCCTTTTTTGAACATAACTTCAAAAGAAAGAGGGGAGAGCTCTGGAAACAATAAGCAGAACCCGGAAATGATATAAATAAATATCGATCAGGCACTCAAAAAATTAATTCATGAATAATAAATGGTGCTTAACGCCACTTCACAAGCCAAGGCTATAGTGATGATTTTGGTAAATAACATTATCCGCTATAAAATATTACTGCAGACGGCGTATACAGGTATGAAAAAATCAGTGAGAAATCAATTATAACATATACATACAAAAGCGGGCTAAGATGAACAATCTTTGCAGAGAAAACACGCTTCAAGATCATCCACAGGAGGCCTCTGTAATATTAAATCTGGTAAAAAACACTCTCCGACGTGTACTATTCGGTATCTACAACTATAAATATGTGAGAATATGCGATTTGAGAACCGACAAAATAGAGACCTGGATCTAGAAACGGAGGTAGGTATGATAAACCAGCTTCAAAATCAGACAAGCCAAGACCAATACTGGGTCTGGACCTGCGTCGCTGCATGCAATTGAATCGGCAAAGAGGAAGTGGCTGCAACGGCAAATCTGAAAATTGCATACACGATACAACTGATCTTTATCAGGCTCCAGATGAAATATAAAATCAATCCCTTGCATAGAAGCCGAGAAAAGTTTGACGAAAAATTTCAATGTTCAGTGGATAGAGTAAAATTTCAAAGTATCGGCAAACAGGAAATGGCTGCACGGCAGATCTGAAAATTGCTTACACGATACAACTCATCATTATGAAGCAGCAGACCAAATATAAAATCAATCCCTTGCAGAGAAGCCGAGAAAACCTTGACGGAAAATTTCAATGTTCAGTGGGTACAGTAAAATTTCAAAGTATCGGCAAACAGGAAGTGGCTGCACGGCAGATCTGAAAATTGCTTTCACGATACAACTCATCATTATGAAGCAGCAGACCAAATATAAAATCAATCCCTTGCATAGAAGCCAAGAAAACCTTGACAGAAAATTTCCATGTTCAGTGGGTACAGTAAAATTTCAAAGTATCGGCAAACAGGAGGTGGCTGCATGGCAGATCTGAAAACTGCTTACACGATACAACTCATCATTATGAAGCAGCAGACCAAATATAAAATCAATCCCTTGCATAGAAGCCGAGAAAACCTTGACAGAAAATTTCAATGTTCAGTGGGTACAGTAAAATTTCAAAGTATCGGCAAACAGGAAGTGGCTGCACGGCAGATCTGAAAATTGCTTACACGATACAACTCATCATTATGAAGCAGCAGACCAAATATAAAATCATTCCCTTTCATAGAAGCCAAGGAAACTTTGATGGAAAAAGTGTTTCGGAGGGACTGACGGAAGGACTGACTGAATGATTGACTGACGGACGGAGTCGAGCGGTTACTAGACCTGCTGGCGACGTAGGTAAAAATAAATACCGGAAACAAGTGCAACAGAACTGCATATATGCATATAATGGTGCCATCCAACACGACCCAGATGCAAAGTATGTATATATTAAAAAATATGTTCGTGACATTGTGAGTGTGTGTGGGTGGGGGGCGGGGGGGGGGGAGGGTGGGAATTCAAATATATGTCGAAACCTCCTCACCCACATTACTTAATCATTGCTGGTGCAGACAGCAATAATATAGTGACCATAAAGTTCTTTCACGTCTGAATACTCCGTAATGCGACTGAGAGCGGAGAATGACATGAAGAATAAAACTTCAGTTAAAGGAGAAAACCCTCTAATGGGGAAGTTTCTGGTGATTGCTCAATAGCAGACCCCATAACCTCAATGAAATCAATAGAAACAAATGGATTGAAGGATACACATATCCTATCATTCATTCCCATGAAAATGGCTGAGCGTCAATATATGCACTCAAAAGCCTTATACAAGCGACACAAATAATGGAAACTATTATTCCCATGCACCGAAAACTTAACTATCCTGAAGAGATCCCACATAAGATCATATAATAGCCAAACAGTTAAATAAGCGCAAGATATAGCCAGCACTTACTTAATCGCTGAAATCTTAAGCATTGACTGCTAATTGGAAGATAAATAACCCAAGCAGTACGAATAGCTAACTGATTTATTTAATAGAATGAACATAAACGTCCCTTCTATTGAAAAATAATGACAACAGAAGCGTTATTTCTCTTTTGATAAACTCTGATGTGCATAGAGACGCTCAGACTCAGGATTTTAACGCAATATATGAACTCACGTCCGAAATAATTGAGAAAACCGTAATATATGCCCAAACTTGACCTTATGTTAAAAGATTCTCTAAAACAAAACAGGTCAAGAGGGAAAAACGTCTACCACTCCAGTTAATAACTGGAGTAGACGTGTGTAAGCGACCCATCGAAATAACATTCCAAGCCGCTCCACACAACTCCGGCGCATAAAACTATCGCTGTTATGCATCAGATAAGATAAAAGCGAGCCAAACAGCTGGTTAATTTGCTCTGTGAAACAGATGAACCAGCCAAATGAATAGTGGGATACATGAATCCTATCATAAATCCCATGAGACATTATCCATTTCACAAAACAAGTGATCTAAAGAACTATACTCGCTACAATTGCCGAACGTTCGCTTATCGACTGAAAGATAATCATAAATAACCTAATTATCCACTTCCAGTCAAAATTGGCCGGACCGAGTTCTATAAGAGCCTTGAACCACCGGCTCAGGGGAGTCTGATCAGTAACTCAGTCTGACAAGAAACCTCTATCCAAGTGGCTGCATAGACAAACCTAAAGAATTATATATAGGAGAGATACCTATACCTTCGCTATGAGCCTTATAAGCGAATTGAGTCTAGGACAAACTCCCCTACTCTTCTGTTGGCTGTGGTCGATTGGACCCCAACTTAAAGAGTCGAGAATAGATGCTTTCTTGTAGTTTAATCCTACAATAATGAAAGCTTACCATCAAAGACTTAGGTATACCTATACGTTTGCTATGAGTCCTTATAGACGATTTGAGTCTAGGACAACCTCTCATACTCTTTCTGCTGGTGATGGTACATTAGACCCCAGCTTAAAGAGACAAGAATTGATTCTTATCATAAAAACTAGAGTTGGAAGACTAAAGCGACCTATGGCAAGTTTTCCACCTAGTCAAATGCAAAGATGAAGACACAAGGCTTCGTTGCATCAGAATAACTCCCACTTAACATAAGTTAAGACCGAGAAATAAATACTAGGTCTGGAAAGAATTTTAAAGGTACAAACGACCACAAAATTCCTTCCATATAGACAATGCGTCACAGTACTTAAAATTAAAGTACATAAGATCATGAGACTAAATTCGCTCTAAGAAATTATCTTCTCAATTGCATCCGAGCCAACAGCTAAATGATGAAGGTAAGGCTAAAACTAGGATCTTAGCCTGCTCAATCAAAACTGAGGAACTATCCACATCTTCCCCTGTTGTTTTTAGAAGTATGTGAACTATCACAAATGATTAAAAATACAGAGGAAGAAGATAAAAAAAACGAATTATTTTCTCCCGCAGAAAGTTAATATGGTGTCATCTACCAATTGAAGACCTGTGACACCCATGTAGACTTAACCGGAAAGAGATCTTATTACCCTGCTCTTTACCCGGAGGAAGTCAGCGTCGAACTACGCTAGCAGTTTCTCATAATTGCTTGCAGAATTTTGAATCACTGGAACAAGTTCAAGGAAATGATAATGTATGGTATCTATATCATCCAAGAGTTGTTCCGGAAGGAAAAGTTATCCTTTCCATCATACGTTCAAATCAGTTAGAATCACAGTCGCCAGCATCTAAACAGGCAGGTGACTGGACCAAATAAGCACTATGCAACAGTTCAAGATTTGAGACTGACGTTGAGTGCTTCTACTGCTATTAGCTGCGCAACTGCAAGTCCATTACAGAGGCCTGAGGAGCAGCGGTCATGAATAGCCTCTTTGCTGGCTGCTCCTAGGTCAGGGAGTCCAATATAGTTATTACTGCGGACGACCCGATGAATGAAGCCTCATCTCCTTGGCTACTAGATGGTGCAACTTTCTTCACAAAAGATGGACCTTTTGACGATGCAGACTGGAAATCCGGAGTCACTTAGCCAGGGTGCGGTATGGAGTGCTTGGTGTTTGGTAGACGCTAAAGAAGCAAAACTATAGCCATCCCGGCTAAGAATTGAACTAAGCGTACCGGACAATAGCTATGTACGTATGCTCTGACTGACGCAAGTTCCTACCAACAACACCTGGCTCCAGATGTTGTTGAAAGAGAGAGAGGGGCTCCCTCTTGCTTGCGATCCGGAGAGACCTGGAAGAGCATACCTCAGAACTTGCCATCTTCTTCCTTCCATCAACACTAGGTGAGCATGGATTCGATCAACAGTGCTTGCTACACCCTTATTCTCTCTCGACTGCCACAGACATACCTGGCATCACATCACCCACATACGAGTGATATCTGCCGGTTGAGCTAGCTATTTTTAGACAGGGACATAAGCCTCTTTTGAAACCTAGCCCTTGTCTTTTTTAAAATTATTGAGCACTTTTCCACTAGCTCCAAATACAATGCATATGCGACACATTCGGAGTCACGGTCCAAGTATCCAATCTTAACCATTTCACCGGCGACAGGGAACTGACACCACTCATCAGGTTTTATAGCCCTGTGCAATATAAAGATCACTTTGTCTGTTATGTGGAGGAAACCATAAGACTAGCCGGCCCCGGCTGCCTATTAGACGGGACGTCCCAGACAGGAGGCATGGACGTATACACTGACTGACGCAAGTTCTTACCAACAACATCTATCCCCAGATGATGCTGTAAGAGAGAGAGGCCTCTCTCTTGCTCGTGGTCCTGGATGACCTGGATGAGCATACCCCAGAACTTGCTGTTTCCTCCTTCCGTCGTTGCTGGGTGAGCATAAGTGCATATCATATTGTTCGCTCCACCCAAAATGATCTCTCTTTTTCTAGCCCAGATTGTATTCACCCGGCGTCACAGTTCTCAGATGCCTGAGTAACTACTTCACTATTCGAGCTAACTAGCGACAACAGACCTGCGCGGTCGTGTGTGCTTTTCGAACATAGAGGAAGCTATAAGACTGGCCGGCCCCGGCAGTCTATGGAAGGAGTGTTCCGTGGACGTAAGTTCCAACTGACACAAGTTCCTACCAACAACCTCTGACCCCAGATGTTGTTATAAGTGAGAGGGGCCTCTCTCTTGCTCGCAATCACGGAAGACCTGGACGAGCATACCTCAGAACTTGTCTGACTGACACAAGTTCCTACCAACAACCTCTGACCCCAGATGCTGTCATACCTTTAATTGTATATGCCACCCTTTAAACATAAATGTACTTGTTCCTGTCCAAAATATCGTACACTGAACTTGACATCATTAACATATTGACCTATCTTCCAGTGAAAAAATCAAACGGACATGATGGCATTGGCCATAAGCTTCTAAAGGAAACTAAAGATTCTGTGTGCAGACCCCTATATTTGTTATCTACTAAATCCTTGGATTCCTGTATTTATCCCGGTGAATGGAAGCTAGCAGATGTGATTCCCCTATTCAAAAAGAATGAAAGATTCGATGCCCGAAATTATCGCCCAATTTCTTTATTGTTTTGTATTGGCAAGTTAAAGGAAAGAATTGTGTTTAGAGAAGTACATAAACACTTCCTTGACAATAACCTTTTTTTCAAACACCAGTCAGGTTTTTTACCAAACAATAGCACAGTTTTTCAACTTATTGAGGTCTATCATAATCTATGCAAAATCTTTGACAAGCATGAATATTCTTGTGGAGTCTTCTTTGATATCTCGAAGGCATTTGATAGTGTATGGCATATTGGTTTAATTTTTAAGCTCAAAGAGTACGGTATATGAGGACAGCTCCTTCGTTGGTTCAAAGACTATCTAACTAATTGCAAGCAAAGAGTAAAAATCAACAACCAGTGCTCTGAGTACAAATGCATTGCAGCCAGGGTCCCACAAGGCTCAGCCCTAGGTCCCCCCCTCTTCTTAGTTTATATCAATGATATCGCTGATGAAATATATCCAAAAGAAAAACTCTTTCAAAAATAAAACAAAATTTTTTGAAAACATTTTCCTAATATAAGAGCCCAAAGGGAACGATGAGCCCAAAAAAGCCTAAGTGTGGACAAAATTATAAAATCTGTGTAAAATTAACTACCACACTATCAGAATATTTAATGTTACTTACAACTGTTGTTCCTGAACAAAAGTTAAAAAATTTATAGTAATTTATATATTTTTTATACTTACCAATGACCCAGACTTAGCTGGTGCTAACTCCAACAAAACCAGGGCCAAACACAAATTTTGCCCCCCAAACCCCAAAATTGGCATCAAAAACAAAAAGAAATCATGTCCTAAAGGACCTCCATAGTACGCCTCTACTGCGCATGCGCAGTGACGCAGTCGTCCCGAAATTGGCGCCAATTATCATTCTTACTGGCAGTGCCTGGTCAGCGCTATGAACTCAGCGGGGAGGCAAGAGTTCCCAACTCAGGGAGGGCCATCCCCGTCTGGGTCATTGGTAAGTATAAAAAATATATAAATTACTATAAATTTTTTAACATTTTTATACTGTACCAATGACCCAGACTTAGCTGAATAGTAAACAGGCTGGAGGGCCTAGGACATAGAGGAAAATCCAATAAGCTCAATTATAAATAAAGAGGTAACCCCTTAAGGAGAAAAGGAGTATTAGGCTTTACATGTATCTTTCTTATTTAATATTAAATTAGAAAGATACACTACCCTTAATAATTGAGCACAATAACATTCATGTTCTCTATTAACATCCAGTATAACCCTTATACTAATTATTTTTAAAGCAAGCCAATAAATAAAGTAGTCCAGAGAATTGAGACTCTTTATAATCATTTAAAAGTGTCCGAGTATTGTATATTAAAGCCCGTTTGACACTTGACATATACAAATGCTTCACACCGAGCTACACTTTAAAAATAAGACATGAATGAAATTAAACATTAATATTACACTTTAAAACCATCCCGGAAGCGACTCAGAAATACTGTCTTGGAGGAGGCATTCCCTTGCTTTTCACTATAAAGCAGGTGACCTAAGGGAACACCCGCCCCCCCCCCCCCCCCCCCCCCCCATCCCCTTGCCCTGGGTCAAATAGCCCAGAGCGAAGAGGGCAGCCGGACGGAGTCACTGCCGGAACAGAAAGCCTGCATAACTATAGTTGCAACTGTTTAGTGGACGACATTCTGAGCAACAGATAACGGACCTAAACAATGCAGGTCTCCAGAAATGGACTCAATATTTCTGAGATAAAAATTAGTAAATGTGGATGGCTGAGACCAATAAGCAGCCTTCATTAAATCTGTAATAGCAACACTATTAGCATAAGCCCAGGAAGTAGAAAGAGCTCTTACTTCATGAGCAGAAATCTTAAGCACAGACTGCTGAGAAGAAGATAAATCTTCATAAGCAGTACGGATAGTTAACTGAATCCATCTAGCAATAGAATGGACTGAAATGTCCTTTCTATTAGGCATCAAAGACAGAAAGAAACATTTCCGTCCCTTTCTGATGAACTGAGATCTCTGTTTATAGATACGTAGTGCTCTAACAGGACAGAGTAAAGGCCTACGCCCGTCTGAAGACGGACGAGCCTTAATAACAATAGGTTCCGGATATTTATTAGGAGCCTGATTCTTAGCTAAAAAACCCACATTAGTAGTGAAGGTGATAGTGTTCCCAACACTACGATAATGAGAATCATCCACCGATAGTGCATGAAGCTCACTGACTCTTCTGGCAGAAGAGAAAGCTAAGAGAAAAGCTGTCTTATAAGATAAGAATTTAAAATCTACTGTCCCAAGAGGTTCAAATGGCTTTTCCTTCAATTTAAGGAGAACCCAAGCTAAATTCCACTTAGGAATTAATCTAAGAGTTCTGGGTCTATTTATCGAAAAGTTTCTAACCAATTTCGATAAAGAGACATTAGATCCAATTTGTAAACTATCATGATGTGCATAGGTATCAGATAACATAGATCTATAACCCTTTATAGTAACAGGCTGCAGTTTGATTTCGTCAAACAAGTATACTAGAAAGTTTGCAATGTCTGGTATAGAGGGATCAAATATATCTACAGAATGATCCCTACACCAACGACGGAAAACCTTCCACTTAGCCGCATAGTTTAGCGAAGAGGAGGTCCTCCTACAGTTAGAAATCGCGTCCACTGCTCGTCCTGTAAAGTGCTTGCCATGCAAGAAGGACCACACAACGGAAAAACGTGAAGGTTGAGACCTTGCGGGTTGTGATGGAGTTGGCGCGATTTCCCCTGCGAAAGAAGATCCTCTCGTGGAGGAAGCTTCCGCGGTAGGTCCCACAACAGACACCTGAGTAGATTTATCCACGGTCTCTGTGGCGACAGAGATGCTACCAACAGAATCTTGCATTGAGATTGTTTTATCTTTAGCAATACTTGTTGAATTAACGGCGCTGGAGGATACGCATATCCTATCATTCCGTCCCGAGGGATCGACAGAGCGTCTACTGCAAATGCTCTTGGATCCGGACACGGGGACACATACGTCTGCAACTGATTGTTGAGATGTGTCGCAAATAAGTCTATCATTGGCCGTTCCCATTGGTAGCAAATCTGATTGAATACTTGTTTGTTGAGAGTCCACTCCGACGGCAACAAGCGACCCTTTCGTGAAAGGGAGTCTGCTAGCACATTCAGACGACCCGGTATGTGACGGACCGAAAGAAGAACGTGATGTTCCAACGCAAACAGAAGGATTCTTTCCGTTAGATTGAACAACGGAACTGAATGAGTGCCTCCCTGATTCCGTATATACGCCACTACTGTCGTATTGTCGGATAGGATTTGGACATGAGCATCGTGAATAATGTCCATCCAGTGACGTAACGCAAGCCAAATTGACATCATTTCCTTGATGTTTATGTGCTTGCACAGGAATTGCGGATCCCAAAGACCCTGGCATCTCGAATCCGTTGGGATTAATGATGCACCCCAACCTGTTTGACTGGCATCCGTCATAATGGTAAAACTCGGATCCGGCAACTGCAGCGGAACTCCTTGAGTTAACCACTGAATGTTTGCCCAAGTCTGAATCTCTTGTTTCACTTGATCTGACAAGAGAACGTCTACATCGAGCGAATGAATTTTCACACTCCAATTCTGAGTCAGGAAAATTTGAAGAGGACGTGTGCGTAGCCGCCCCATCGGAATGAGATCCGCGGCGGCTCCGCACAGACCTATCAGTCTCATAAATTCTCTCGCCGTGACTTTGTCTGCATGCAGACAATAGCGAGCGTAACAACTGACTAATTTCGCTCTGGTTAACGGCAGACGAACGAGATTGTTGTGCGTCTCGAAGCTCATTCCCAGATGAGTGAATGACTTGGATGGCACCAGATCCGACTTCTCCTCGTTTACTATGAAACCGAGACGTCGGAGCAATCGAAGAAGATTCTGAACATCGTTCTGAAGCGTTAACTCGTTGCCGTACCTCTGAAGAATGTCGTCCAGGTAGGCCGACGTTACCGCAGACGAATGAGCTCGGAAGTAGATCATTACCGAGTTCATTACCCGAGTGAAAGCCCAGGGTGCTAGATTCAATCCGAAGCACATGGCCCGGAACTGATACACCACTCCTAGGACTGCGAAGCGTAGATACTTTCGGAATGTCGGATGTACCATGACGTGAAAGTACGCATCTTTGAGATCTATGCTCGTTGCATAATTGTTCACCCGAATACTCGCTCTGACCGATCGAATCGTCTCCATATAAAACTTCGGAGCGACGATCAGCTTGTTTATCCAGCTCAAATCTATGACTGGACGGAACGAGCCGTCTGGTTTCGGAACCAGAAACAGATGGCTGTAGAATCCCAGCGATTCCTGGTTTTCTACGACCTCTACCGCGTTCTTCATTAAAAGAGACTGCACCTCTGATAACAGAGCATCTCTTTTCTGTGGATTTGACAGAAGATGAGTCCACTTTGGACTTCGAGTTAATGGAGGCTTTCGTTTGAAGGATATCTTTAGACCTTCCGAAGTCACTCCTCTCACCCACGGGTCGTCCGTAATCGACGCCCACTCTTGTGAAAAACTCGACAACCTTCCGCCAACCGGAACGCGATAGAGGTTTAAGCCATCACCTCCTGGACCTGCGAGGCCTGCGGTAGGAGAAACCACGTCTTCCACGACCCGCACCTCACCTCGTCGACCTCGGGGCGTCCGACCGATTGTCCCGGCCTGAAGGACGTCCTGAACGAGAGTCGCTATCCTGACGGTCTCTCGAATAAGACCAAGAGGACGCACCGGAACCTCTATAGGAACCTCTCTTGGGCGCATTAGACCCAGAAGTGCCCGCCTTATTCGTGTCTGCTGTATCCGACCTTTTAGGAGCGGATCTGAACAACAGAGAATCATTAGCTTTCTTTTTAATATTATCATAAATAGCGGAAAGCTTGCCGTCAAAGAGAAGTTCTCCTGAGACCGAAGTGACTCTAAGAGAGTTCTTCACCTTAGAATCCACTAGTGTGGATGTAGCCAGGGCTGCGTCACGTCTAACCAACTCTAGATTTGCCACTGAAAGGGCGGAGTTACACGTGGAATAAGCTACTGCCCTTGAAAGAAGTCTTAAAGAGGATTGTATATCCTGAAACTCTTCCCCTTGAAGGCGCAGTGATAACGCCTTAGTAAGGTGATCTGCGTAAGATAAGGCATCTAAATTGGCTCTGTTAGACGCAATAGCTGTTTCCAACACCGCGGTTGGAATAGAAGCTGACGACGGTAATGATAGCTCTAAGTCTTCCGCCTCGTCGTCCATACGCAGAGGAACTCTCGGTATACCCTGTCCTGCCGTGTCGAATTTATTCCTTGCATTAATGAAAGGCAGGTTGAGAGTATTTGCGGACAAGAAACCTGCTTTCCCCGTCCTGGAAGCAAGTTTAAATATAGCGTCGTTCAATAATTCAAATGTTCTTGCAACATTATTGGACTGCGACGGAAACTCGGGAGCGATGTCCCTGAACCGCTCAAAAAATTCAGAGTCCAATGACGCTATAATTCTCTTGTCCGGAAGCGCAGCAGTCTGGCCCGACGGAACAACTTGAGGGAGAAAGTGCCGGATGAAGTCCACGGCAGCTTTATGTTGTTCCGAAAGGGATAGCTGCAATTCATCCGTATCCCTTTCACCATCCGGTCGGACCTCCCGATGTTCCCGGTCGTCCGCCCCCGATGCTTCGGCGGAGCGTACCGACCCAGCGCCGTCGGATAATTCTCGATCCGACACCGTTTCTGTCGGCTGCTGGGATGCTGCGATAAGCTGTGCTATCTGCACTAGAATGTCCGACGTCGAGACCTGCGGAGGCGCGGTCTTTCGCTGCTTCGCCGAGGGCAGCTCCGCATCAGATGGCTCCCGCATACTTTTCCTATGCGAACGTCCGGAGTCCATCGGTCTCGAATCCCTGGCTGCCGGATGGTGTGACCTGGTCGCCGAAGAATCCTTCACCGGCGAAGCTGGCAAAATATCGGAGGTCACGCAGCCAAGGTGCGGTCGTGTGCGCCGACGAGAAGAGGAAGCCTTAACAGTCTCTGCGGACTGCTTATACAACGGAGCGTCCCGAGCGACGGACGTATGCTCCGCTAAAGACACATTTTGTACCACAACATCTGGTCCCAGATGTTGTTGTACGAGAGAGGGGCCTCTCTCGCTCGCGGCCCGGCTGGACCTGGACGAGCTAGGAACCGGACTAAAAGGCTTCCTCCGTTCTCGTTTACTATCCGCCGTCACTGGGTGTGCATCTATTATGTTTATAGTGCTCGCATCACCCAAAATTTCCTCTTGGACCGCATCGGACGAACCCGGCTGCCGAACCATTCGGTGAATGGACGCTACACCGGGCGAGCTAGCGGACGACATTTGTCTAATCTCCATGAGCACTTTTGCCGCTAGCTCTGAATTTATTTGTGACGACGGACGCACACTTGAAGAAGATAACATGGAAACATCACCCTGTTCTGGTTCCTCTGAAATAGAAACTGAGAGAGTAGAGTGACCTTGTGGAGAAAGAGCCGGCATCGCTCTTTCTCCAGAAACAACATATCGTGACACACGTTTCCAATGTTCACATATAGGACAGGGATTAATGCGAGAACACTGACTACAATTAATACAATGATCATGAAAGTCAGAGGAAGATTTCTTCCTATTACAATTTGAACAATGTCCCTTCATTGTGAAAGAACAACAATAAGTCCTAGTTACTCGCAAAAACCCCTGACACAAAGATACATAATAACATGATCCATTAATAAATGAAAAAACAATTGCAAAACAAAATAATTTTGAAAAAATATTTTTTCAGAGAAGCCCAAGTTGCTGAAAAGTAACGTTGAGCCCCGATGGATCCGATGGCAAAGTGTGGTCAAAAATTTTGAATTTATATAAAATAATTAATGAGACACTTTCGGATAATATAAATGTATCTTATAATGAGATAAACTACTACAAAGGCAAACAGCCCCCCTCAAAAAAGGCTGTTGCCAATGAAAACAAACAGTGTAAACACACTAGAAAACATGACTCCAGGCACTGAAAAAACTGGCCCGGAATCAGTCATCAATTACACTCTATCTGATGCAAAACAGAGACTCCCAGGGGAGAATCTGCAGAACATCAGATGGAAGATGCAGAACACAAACGTTATACACCCATGGGTGAAAACGTAACTATGGGGAAAATAACAGAAAACATTCTGTGACCAAGCAACTCTCCCAGGAAATTTTAGAAATGAAACTTCTCAAAAATATGCCAAAAGCATGGGAGAATTGCAAGGGGGGACTTTAGAAGGCTAGGGGAGAGGAAACACTGAATAAGCAGTGCAACAATTAGCAAGAATGACAACAAGAGGCCCATGCCTCGAAAATAGGCAACTTAACATAATTTCAACAAAAAATTTTAAGTACAGCCCTGATTATTTTTTGCCACTTCTTTTTTCCTCTCCTCCTTCTATCCTCCTTAGAATCACATTTTCTCCAAAAATTACGTGTCTGGCATCCTTTAAACTGAGATTTACAAGCACAAAGATCAGTGAGATGTTGACTGATGAAGGGCCAAACAGAGAATGATAATTGGCGCCAATTTCGGGACGACTGCGTCACTGCGCATGCGCAGTAGAGGCGTACTATGGAGGTCCTTTAGGACATGATTTCTTTTTGTTTTTGATGCAAATTTTGGGGATTGGGGGGCAAAATTTGTGTTTGGCCCTGGTTTTGTTGGAGTTAGCACCAGCTAAGTCTGGGTCATTGGTACAGTATAAAAATATAGAAAACTACCTAGAGTAATGTAATGTAAACAAAACACCGGAATCAAGACCCCAGGCAACATGGCCCAAAGTCAGTAACAGAAACAAGACTATCCAATGTAAAGCAAGATCTTCCTCAGAAGAAAAAAAGATACACTGGATGTATGATGCATGACCAAAACGCCCGAACGTCCGAAGGATGAGGACGTAACCCTGAGGATGTACAGAATAATCTTCTGTATAAAACGTTAAACTCGCAAAAATTTATAATTTTTTGTTATTAAAACAAGCCAACAAGCTTGGGAGCTTAACTGGGGGGGATCAAGGGAAGGCAGGGAAGGAATACTGAATAAACAGTGGATAGATCATAATCAATCGGTGATAACGTCAGGCTCATGTCCCGAAATTAGGGAACATGAACTAATTTTAATAAATATTATAAAATTACAGCCCTGAACGTTTCAAACCACCGTTTCTTCCTTCCTTCATCCAGTTCTGTCCTTGGATCCACCAATTTAACCATTGATTTGTGTATGGCATCATTATTAATTGAGATTCAAAAGCACAAATGTCAGTTTGTTGTTATCTGACAAGGGCCAAACAAAGAATAATTTTATTGGCGCCAGATTCGGTGACTTCCTGGTGTCTGCGCTTACGCGGAGGGTAAAATGTATGGAGGGTCAGATAGGACTTCTAAATTTCGGTTTTGCATGCAAATTTGGGGGATTGGGGGGCAAAATTTGTGTTTGGCCCTAGATATTTTGGGGTTAGCACCAGCTAAGCCTGGGTCATTGGTTACAGTATAAAAATACAAGTATTTTGCTGACACTACCGATCTTCGTGCAGGTAGGAAAGGCATTGGGTTAAGCATTAGAATATAGCCTCTGGTAGCCACATATTTCCATTCTCTCATAAATTTGGTTCACGTCAGCTCAGTAGTCTTCCACAGAAGATGAAAATGTGATTTCCCATAGGGTTTCTATAGTAACTATAAGCTGCAATTGTGGCCATGTTTACAACCCAATCAACATTAAATGAGAATCGTTGGTAGAGGGGGTCCCAGTCATCACTTATGTGAAGTATTTATTTATTTATTGGTGTTTAAGGTCACATACTTTTGCACAATGGCTAATCATGACCACAACATGGGTATAAACTCAAGACCAGGGGTGAGCGTTAATAAGCTATGTTGCCCATTTTAGAGAGGGTTTGCGCCTCCTAAGCATTGGTGACTGGGTCCTATTTTACCAGTAAAACAGAGCCTGTTTACTGCAGTGAACAGGCACTACTTCACTTCCCGGGGTTCCCGCGGGGAACTTATGTGAAGTATCAAAACATTTGGCCTGGCAGTTTCAGAGAAGATTTTTGAAAATCTACCAATCAGAATCAAAGAATGCCTCTGGCGGCCATGTTTTTCAACCCAGGGGAACAAAATGAGGATCGTTTGTACAGGACCTGCCATAGATCATCCCTGCCAAGTTTGGTTCCTGTCGGCTCAGTAATTCCAGAGAAGATGAAAATGTGATTTCCCATAGGGTTTCTATAGTAACTATGGGCTGCAATTGTGGACATGTTTGCAACCCAATCAACATTAAATGAGGACCGTTGGGAGAGGGGGTCCCAGTCATCATTTATGTGAAGTATTAAAACATTTGGCCTGGCGGTTTCAGAGGAGAAGATTTTTGAAAATCCACCAATCAGAATCAAAGAATGCCTCTGCCGGCCATGTTTTTCAACCCCTGGGAACAAAGTGGGGATTGTTTGTAGAGGACCTCCCATAGACTATCCCTGCCAGGTTTGTTTTCACGTTGTCTCAGTTTTTCCAAAGAAGAGGAAAATGTGACAACCCGATCAACATTAAATGAGGATCGTTGGCAGAGGAGGTCCCAGTCATCATTTATGTGACGTTTCAAAACATTTGGCCTGGCAGTTTCAGAGGAGAAGATTTTTGAAAATCCACCAACCAGAATCAAAGAGTGCCTATGGAAGCCATGATTTTCATCCAATGGGAACAAAATGAGGATCATTTGTAGAGGACCTCCCATACACCATTTTTACCAAGATTGGTTCACACCGGCTCAGCGGTAACGGAGAAGAAGATGAAAAGTGAAAAGTTTCAGGACGCCGGACGCGAAGTGATGAGAAAAGCTCACATGGCTTTTAGGCCAGGTGAGCTAAAAAATAGCATAAAGGATGAAATATAATAGTTCTAATGTTGAATGTTTGTGGACCACCCAACCATATACAATTTTGCTACAGATTTCAAAATAGCATGTGCTATCCAACTAACAGAATCTTGCAGTGAGATTGCTTGATTTTTAGCAATATCTGCTGAATAAATGGAGCTGTCATTCCATCCCAAGAGATCGAGAGAGCGTCTACTGCAAACGCTCGAGGATCTGGGCATGGCGACACATACGTCTGCAAATGATTGTTGAGATGCGTCGCAAATAAGTCTATCATTGGATGATTCCATTGGTAGCAAATCTGATTGAATACTCGTTTGTTGAGAGTCCATTCTGATGGCAACATGCGACCTTTCCAAGAAAGGTAGTCTGCTAGAACGTTCAGACGACCCAGTATATGACGGACCGATAGAAGAAATTGATGCTCTAGGACAAACCGAAGGATCCTTTCGGTTAAATTGAATAATGGAATGGAATGAGTGCCTCCCTAGTTCCGAATGTACGCTACTACTGTCGAATTGTTGGACAGAATTTGAACATGCGAATTCTGAAGAATGTTCATTCATTGACGTAGCGCAAACCATATTGACATCATCTCTTGATGTTTATGTGCTTGTTTAGGAACTGCGGATCCCAAAGACCCTAGCACCTCGAATCCGTTGGGCTCAGAGTTGCTTCCCAACCTGTTTGACTTGCATCCATCATTATCGTAAACCTCGGATCCGGCAGTTGCAGTGGTACTCCTTGAGTTAACCACTGAATATCTACCCTAGTCTGAATCTCTTGCTCACTTGATTCGACAAGACGATGTTCGATTCGAGCGAATGAGTCTTCACACTCCAATTCTGCGATAAAATATATGTGGAGTGGACGAGTGCGTAGCCGCTACATCGGAATAAGATCCGCACAAACCTGTCAGTCTCATGAATTCTCTTGCTGTTACCACATCTGAATGAAGACAAAAGCGAGTGTAACAACTGACTAATATCGCTCTGGTTAACAGCAGACAAACAAGATTGTTGTGCGTCTCTAAGCTCATTCCCACATGGGTGAATGATTTGGACGGCACTAGATCCGACTTCTTTTCGTTTACTATGAAACCGATACGTCGGAGCAATTGAAGCAGTCTCTGAACATCGTTCTGAAGCGTTAACTTGCTGCTGTAACCCGGAAGAATGTCGTCCAAGTAGGCCGACGTAAGCACAGATGAATGAGCTTGGAAATAAGTCATTACCGAGATCATTATTCGAGTGAAGGCCCAGAGCGCTAGGTTCAGACCAGAGCATCATTGCTCGGAACTGAAAACAACTCCTGGGACAGCGAAGCGAAGGTATTTTCTAAATGCCGGATGTACCATGACGTAAAAGTATACATCCTTGAGATCTATGCTCACAGCATAATCGTTCACTCGAGTGCTCGCTCTGACCGATCGGATGGTCTCCATATAAAATTTTGGAGCCACGATCAGCTTGTTTATCCAGCTCAGATCTATAACTTGACAAAACGAGCCGTCTGATCTTGGGACCAGGAACAGGTGACTGCAGAAACTGGAGATTCCTGGTTTTCTACGATGTCTATAGCGTTCCTGTCCAGAAGAGATAGAACTTCTGATAGAAGTGAATCTCTCTTCTGAACGTTTAACGGAAGCTGAGACCAGTGTTTACTTCAAGTTAACGGAGGTCTTTCCTTGAAGGACAGTTTAGACCTTCGGAAATAACCCCCCATCACCTCCTGGCCCTGCAAGGATTGCGGAAGGAGAAACCACGTCCTCCACAACCCGCACCTCGCCCAGTTGACCTAGGGGCATCTGACCGGATATCTCGGCCCGCATTACGTTATGTGAGTCACTACTCTGACGGTCTCCAACAGTAAGGCGTAGAGGCTTTCTTAGATCCTCTATAGGAACTTCCTTTGGATGTATTCGCCCCCTTAGTACCTGCCTTACTCCTCCCTGCTGAGTCCAACTTTTTCAAAGCGGAATTAAAAGCAGAGAATGCAAGACACTTCATCTCCATTGCCCGCGTGGGGGCACGATGACGCCGTGTACTAAGGCGTACTGCACGTCGATGGTACGCATGTCTTCAACCAATCTAACCCTGCTTGTGCTACAGAGCGGAGTTACGATGTTGGGGAGCTGGCAGCTGCTCGTCGTTGCTCGGTGGTTCTCTCCGGGTACTCCGGCTTCCTCCACCCGTCAAACTGTCACGGTCATTATTAGCCATTGTGCATAAATATGTGACCTTAAACATCAATAAATAAATAAAGCAGAGAATCTGAAGCTTTCTTAGTAATCTGATTATAGATTGTAGAAAGCTTAACAGCGAAGAGAAGCTCTCCTGAGAGCAGAGCGGCTGGAAGAGAGTTTTTTCACCTTACTATCCACTCTTGTAGATGCAGCCAGGGCAGCATCACGTCTGACTAACTCCATATTGCCACTGAAAGGGCAGAGTTATACGTAGAATATGCTATAACCCTCGAAAGAACTCTTAAGGAAGTTTGAACATCCTGGAATTCTTTCCCTTTGAGACGTAGTGATAACGCTCTGGTAAGGTGATCTGCATGAGATAATGAGTCTAAATTAATTCTATTAGACGAGATTGTCGTCTCCAATATACTGAAGTTAAGAGACATGGACGCCGGCAATGACAATTCCAGGTCTTCAGCCTAGTCGTCCAAACGCAGAGGAACTCTTGGCATGCCTTGTCCTGCCGTTTCTTTTTTTTTTCTTTTTTTTTTATTGGTGTGTAACGACACATTAACAGCCAGGGTCATATATGTCAGTGACAGTTTTACAGGTGGAGGAAGCCGGAGTACCCGGAGAGAACCACCGAGCAATGACGAGCAGCTGTCAGCTCCCCAACATCGTAACTCTGAACTCTGCACTGCGGCACAGGCAGGGTTAGATTGGTTGAAGACATGCGCACCATCGGCGTGCAGTACGCCTTAGTACACAGCATCATTGTGCCCCCATGTAGGCAAGCGGGGTGAAGTGCCTTGCCCAAGGACACAACGCGGGAGCGCGAATCAGTCGCTGAAATCAGTCACCTATACAACTTCTAACCGCGCTCGACGTTGTTTAACTTTGGTGATCTGACGTGAACCGGTTACCGCGACGCCACGGCGCCCCTCCTGCCGTTTCAAATCTATGTCTAGCATTGATGAAAGGCAGCTGTATGGCACTAGGCGATAAGAAACCGGATTTGCCAGTCTTAGAGGCTAGCTTGAATATAGTGTCATTCAAAAGTTCAAATGTCCGTGACATTTCTGGACTGGGTCGGAAACTCAAGGACAGTGTCCCTAATCCGGCCGAAAAAGTCTGTGTCCAGTGACACTTTCAGTTTCTTATCAGGTAACACAGCATTTTGGTCCGGAGAAACAACTTCTAAAAGGTGATGCCGGATGAAATCTACGGCCACTTTTAGTTGTTCAGAAAGGGAAAATTTCAGCTGTGCTGATTCCCTTTTACCATCCGCCTGGACCACATAAGAATCTCGGTCGTCCCTTACTGACTCTGCAGGGGAGCGAACCGACCCAGCTTGCTCAGACAGTTTCTTTACTGAAAAAGTTTCTGATAGCTATTGGGATGCTGCGATGAATTGAGCTATCTTTGATAGCAAGTCCGTCCGTCAGGGAGGCCTGTGGAACCGCGGTCTTACGTAATTTAGCCACCGAAAGCTCTTGGGACGTTAATTCCTGCATACCTGTGATATGAGAACGTCCCAACTGGAAAGGCCTCGTGTCCTTGGCTTGCGGATGGCGTGACCTGGTCGACGTGGACTCCCTGATCGGCGAAGCAGGCTGGATATCTGCGGTCACATAGCCAAGGTGCGGTCGTGTGTGCTGACGTGTGGATGAGGAAGCCAATACACAAGCCGCATCGGACTGTCTATGTGACGGAGTGGCCCGAGCAGGAGGAGTATGCTCCGACTAACAAACGTTACATACAACAACATCTCGGCCCAGATGTTGTTGTAAGAGAGAGGTATTGCTCGCGGTCCAGATAGACCTGGACGAGCTAGCTACCGAACTGACTAGCTTCCTCCGTTCCATCCTCCGATCTGTCATCGCCGGGTGTGTGTGATTCGAGATTCTAGTGCTCGCAACACCCCTTCTCCTCTCCTGGACCGCAACGGACGAACCCGGTGTCACAAACATTTCGTGAATGATTGCTACACTGGGGGAGCTAGCGGGTGACAAGTGACCGTCGACCCTATGTGGGACCTCTCAGGCACTTGCCGCATACCTTGAGCACTTTGCCGCTAGCTCATTATTGCGACGACGGAAGCACACTTTTGAAGACATCACGGAAACATCACCCTGTTCTTGTTCCTCTGAAAAAGAGACTGAAAAAAATAGAGTGACCCTGTGGAGAGAGGACCGGCATGAACCTCTCACCACTAACAATATACCGTGACACACGTCTCCACCGTTTGTCATCTGAATTGGCACACACTGAGCAAGAATTAGTGCGAGTACACAGACTACAACAAATACAATGACCATGAGAATCAGGGGAAGACTTCCTCGATTTACAATTGAACAAAATTCTTTCATTTTGAAAAAAATATTAAACAGTCATCATACTCGCACCAACCCTTGAAAACAAAGGTACATAATAATAATAATCCATTACAAACATTTTGAAAATTAATTCAAAAGAAAAAAACTTTTTCCAAAATTTTTCAAAATAAGCCCAAGTTTCCAATGGGAATGATGAGCCCAAATGGATCCCAAAAAAGCATAAGTGTGGACAAAAATTTTAAATCATGTCTAAAAATTAATGTTACACTTACTGACAATATTATGTATCTGGCTATGAGCAGAACTAAATAAATGACAAGGAATCACTGTGTGAAGTAACCGTTGTCAATGTAAACAAAAGTGAATAAAACTGGAAACAAGACTCCAGACACTGTAAAATATGGCCCAAAATCAGTAACCAATTTTAACACTATCCAATGTAAAACAGAGGCTTCCTGAGAAGAAACTGCAGTACATCGGATGGTAGATGCATGACTGAAACGCCTAACCACCCAAGGGTGAGGACGTAACCATGGGGAAAAAACAGAATTATCATTCTGTTACCAAGCCAAACTCCCAAGAAATTTCATTGTAAAATAATTACAAAAATAATGCCATAAACATGGGAGAATAGCAAGGGGGGTATTAAGGAAAGGGAGAGAGGAAACACTGAACAAACAATGGAATTTTCATAGCAAGAATGAAATTATCAGGCCCATGCCCCCGAAATTAGGGAACATGAAATAATTTTTCATAAAAGTTAAAAAATTTATAGTAATTTATATATTTTTTATACTTACCAATGACCCAGACATAGCTGGTGCTAACTCTTAAAATATAGGGCCAAACACAAATTTTGCCCCCCAATCCCCAAAATTTGCATCTAAAACTAAAGAAAACATGTCCTGAAAGGCCCTCCACACCTCGCCCCCACTGCGCATGCGCAGTGTCAAGGACGTTCCGAAATTGGCGCCATTTATCATTCTAATAACCAGTGCCTGGTAAGCGCTATGTACTCAGCGGGGAGGCAAGAGTTCCCAACTCCTGGGAGGGCCATCCCCGTCTGGGTCATTGGTAAGTATAAAAAATATATAAATTACTATAAATTTTTTAACATTTTTATACTGTACCAATGACCCAGACATAGCTGAATAGTAAAAAGGCTGGAGGGCCAAGGACATAGAGCAAAATGGAATACGCTCAATAAAATAAAATAGAGTCATCCCCTGTAGGGAAAAGAAGTAATAGGCCTTACATGTATCTTTCTTATTTATGATAAATTAGAAAGATACAACACCTTCCAAAAATTGAGCTTCATACATCCATGTACTCTATTAATATCCAATAATCCTTATACTAATAATTTTTAAAGTAAGCCAATAATAAAGTAAGTCTAGAGAATAGAGACTCTTATACTCTTAAAAGTGTGTGAGAATTGCATAATCATGTCCGTTGACATATGCAATATTCAAAAGCTATACTTTAAAAACTAAGACTTGAATGAATTTTATAAACTTAAACTTCTCACTAAACAACCATCCCAATAACAGCTCAGAATTACTAACTCCGGAGGAGGTATCCCCTTGTTTTCATAGTAAAAAACAGGTGACCCAAGGGAACACCCTCCCCCCCCCCTTTTTCTTGCCCTGGGTCAAATAGCCCAGAGCGAAGAGGGCAGCCGAACGGAGACACTGCCAAAACAGACAGCCTACCTAGCTATAGTAGCAACTGTTAAGTGAATGACATTCTGAGCAGTAGATAATAGACCTAACAATAGAGGCCTCCAGAAATGGACTCGATATTTCTGAGATAAAATTCATGAATGGATGGCTGAGCGCAATGAGCAGCCTTCAAAAATCTAAAATAGCAACACTATTAATGTAAGCCCAAGAAGTAGAAGAACTCTTACTTCATGAGCCGAAATCTTAAGCACAACTGCTAAGCCAATGATATACCATAAGCAGTACGCTAGTTAATAGAATCCATTAACAATAAAATGGAGCGTAACGTCCTTCTACTAGACATCAAAGACAGAAGAAGCTTACGCCCTTGTAATAAACAGATATCTGTTTATAAATACATAAACTGTATCCGGAAAGAGTAAAGGCCTATGCCCATACGAAGACGGAAGGACCTTAAAATAATAGGATCCGGAAAATAGGAGCCTAATTCTTATGCAACAATCCAACCTAAATAGTAACGGAAGTATTGATTCCGAAACTATGAAAGTGAAAATCATCCATCGATAGTGCATGAAACTCACTGACTCTACAGTAAAAGAGAAACCAACAGAATTACTGTCTAAAAGGTCAGAATTTGAAAACTACTGTTTCCAGAGGCTCAAATGATTACTTAGCTAAATAAGAACCGAAGTTAAAATCCGTATAGGAATTTAATCTAAAGATTCTAAGTCTATTTATCAAAAAGTTACTAACTGACTTAGATAAAGAGACAAAAGACTCAATTGTAAACTATCGTAGAGTGCATAGGTATGAGGTACATAAACCTATAACCTAAATAACAATAGGCTGCAGTAGATCTTGTGAAACAAGTATACTAAAAACTAGCAATGCGTAGTATGGAGGGATCAACCATATGAACGTTAAAAAATTTATAGTAATTTATATATTTTTTATACTTACCAATGACCCAGACATAGCTGGTGCTAACTCTTAAAATATAGGGCCAAACACAAATTTTGCCCCCCAATCCCCAAAATTTGCATCTAAAACTAAAGAAAACATGTCCTGAAAGGCCCTCCACACCTCGCCCCCACTGCGCATGCGCAGTGTCAAGGACGTTCCGAAATTGGCGCCATTTATCATTCTAATAACCAGTGCCTGGTAAGCGCTATGTACTCAGCGGGGAGGCAAGAGTTCCCAACTCCTGGGAGGGCCATCCCCGTCTGGGTCATTGGTAAGTATAAAAAATATATAAATTACTATAAATTTTTTAACATTTTTATACTGTACCAATGACCCAGACATAGCTGAATAGTAAAAAGGCTGGAGGGCCAAGGACATAGAGCAAAATGGAATACGCTCAATAAAATAAAATAGAGTCATCCCCTGTAGGGAAAAGAAGTAATAGGCCTTACATGTATCTTTCTTATTTATGATAAATTAGAAAGATACAACACCTTCCAAAAATTGAGCTTCATACATCCATGTACTCTATTAATATCCAATAATCCTTATACTAATAATTTTTAAAGTAAGCCAATAATAAAGTAAGTCTAGAGAATAGAGACTCTTATACTCTTAAAAGTGTGTGAGAATTGCATAATCATGTCCGTTGACAAATGCAATATTCAAAAGCTATACTTTAAAAACTAAGACTTGAATGAATTTTATAAACTTAAACTTCTCACTAAACAACCATCCCAATAACAGCTCAGAATTACTAACTCCGGAGGAGGTATCCCCTTGTTTTCATAGTAAAAACAGGTGACCCAAGGGAACACCCTCCCCCCCCCCCCCCTTTTTCTTGCCCTGGGTCAAATAGCCCAGAGCGAAGAGGGCAGCCGAACGGAGACACTGCCGAAACAGACAGCCTACCTAGCTATAGTAGCAACTGTTAAGTGAATGACATTCTGAGCAGTAGATAATAGACCTAACAATAGAGGCCTCCAGAAATGGACTCGATATTTCTGAGATAAAATTCATGAATGGATGGCTGAGCGCAATGAGCAGCCTTCAAAAATCTATAATAGCAACACTATTAATGTAAGCCCAAGAAGTAGAAGAACTCTTACTTCATGAGCCGAAATCTTAAGCACAACTGCTAAGCCAATGATATACCATAAGCAGTACGCTAGTTAATAGAATCCATTAACAATAAAATGGAGCGTAACGTCCTTCTACTAGACATCAAAGACAGAAGAAGCTTACGCCCTTGTAATAAACAGATATCTGTTTATAAATACATAAACTGTACCCGGAAAGAGTAAAGGCCTATGCCCATACGAAGACGGAAGGACCTTAAAATAATAGGTTCCGGATAATAGGAGCCTAACTCTTATGCAACAATCCAACCTAAATAGTAACGGAAGTATTGATTCCGAAACTATGAAAGTGAAAATCATCCATCGATAGTGCATGAAACTCACTGACTCTACAGTAAAAGAGAAACCAACAGGATTACTGTCTAAAAGGTCAGAATTTGAAAACTACTGTTTCCAGAGGCTCAAATGATTACTTAGCTAAATAAGAACCGAAGTTAAAATCCGTATAGGAATTTAATCTAAAGATTCTAAGTCTATTTATCAAAAAGTTACTAACTGACTTAGATAAAGAGACAAAAGACTCAATTGTAAACTATCGTAGAGTGCATAGGTATGAGGTAACATAAACCTATAACCTAAATAACAACAGGCTGCAGTAGATCTTGTGAAACAAGTATACTAAAAACTAGCAATGCGTAGTATGGAGGGATCAACCATATGAACATAATGATCCCTACACCACGACGGAAGAGCCTCCACTTTAGTCGCATAGAATAGCGAAGAAGAGGATCTCCTATAGTAAGAAATCGCGTCCAAAGCTTGTCCAGTACAGTGCTTACAATGCAATACGGACCACACAACGGAATACATGAAGGTTGCGACCTTGCTGGTTGTGATAAAGATGACACGATTTACCCAGTGAAAAAAGATCCTCACATAGAGGAAGATTTCACGTTAAGATCCACAGTAGACAAGAGAGTAAATTACTCATGATCTCTGTGAAGATAGAGATGCTATCAACAGAAATGTATTGTGGTTGTTTATCTTAGCAATACCTGCTAAAACAACAGCGCCGCAGGATACGCGTATCCTATCATTCCGTCCTATAGATCAATAGAGCGTTAACAGTATTAGCTCAGAGATCTGGACAAGCCAACACATACGTCTGCAATTGATTAGCAAGCTGTGTCATAAATAAAACATCATTGGGCGCTCCCATAGATAGCAAATCTGATTAAATACTTGTTTGTTGAGAGTCCATTCTGACAGCAACAAGCGACCCGTAAGAGAACGGGAGTGCGATAAAACAATCAGACGACCCAGAATATGACGGACCAAAACTGAACTTGGTGTACTATAACCAACAGACGGATTCTTTCCATTAAATTGAATAACGGAAACGAAAGAGTGCCTCCCTGGTTCCGGAGATACGCCACTACTGTCGAATTAAAGGACAGGAATTTGGGCATGCGTTTCTGAATAATGTTCATGCAATGACAAAAAGCAAGCCTAAAAAACATTATTCCGCGGAAGTTAAACTGATAGCTAAAAGACTGCGGAACCCAAAGACCCTGGCACTTCGAATCCGTAGGGATCAGTATATATCCCAATCTGTTTGACTGGCAACCGTCATAACAGTCACACTAGGGTCCGGCAACTGCGGCGGCACTCTCTGAGTCAACCACCGAATGTTTGCCCCAGTCTGAATCTCTTGTAACACTAGATAGACAAGAGAATGTATAAATCAAGCAATTCATGGATTGCCGAAAAGTTGCCGTCGAAGAGAAGCTCCTCCGAGAACGAAGCGACTCTGAGAGAGTTCTTAACCTACTATCCACGCGTGGATGTAGCTAGGGCTGCATCACGTCTAACCAACTCCAATCAGCCACTGAAGGGCGGAGTTATACGTGAACAAACTACTGCCCTCAAAAGAAATTACATTGAGAATAATATCCCGTAAATCTTTTCTTGAAGACGTAATGATAACGCCTCAGTAAGGCGGATTACGTATAATAAAGCGTCTAAGTTAAGTCTACTATACATAATGTCGTTCCCAACATTGAAATTGGAAAAGACATAAACGGCGAAAAAGAATATATGCAGTCTTTAATCACACCGTCTAGACGCATATGAACTCTCGGTATGCCCTGCTCTGCCAAAATAAACTATATGTAAAAAAGATAAAATGGCAGAAATGAGCAACGCGGACAAGAAACTAAACTATCATGCTTAGTAGCAGGCTTGTATATATATATATATAATATATAGCGTCGAAAAATAAAACACATGTTGTAATGACAATATTGGACTGCGTCGGTAAGTCAGAGACAAAGTCCCTGTACCGATCGAAAAATCCGAGTCCAATGACGCTATAAGTCTCTTATCCAAGATCGCAGCAATGAAGTCCGAAAAATAATCACTGGAAGAAATGCCAGAAGATATGAAAGGCATCTTCCGATACTACTAAAGGGAAAACTCGAAATCTTTCGAATCCCTTTCGCCATCCTGTCGGACCCTATAAAGCGTTCGGTCGTCCGTAGCTTGATGCAACCGCGGACCGCACCGACCCAGCGCCGTCGGATAATTCCTGATTCGACCGAGAAACCGTCAATTGCTGGGATGCTGCGAAACAACTGTGCTAACTCGGATAGCACGTCCGTCACTGAGGCCTGAGGAGCAGCGGTCTTACGATGCATTGCCGCAGGAAGCTCCGAGATCGTTACCCCGTGCATACTTCCAATATGCGAGCGAACGGAGTGTATAGGCCTCGTGTCCCTTGGCTACCGGATGGCGCGACCTATTCGCTGTGGAATCACTGAATGCCGAAACTGATCAGATACTCGAGGTCACGTAGCCAATGTGCGGTCGTGTGCCCTGCTGTGAGGATGAGGAAGCATTAAAGACAGTCTCTCGGACTGTCAATATAACGGAGCGCGCCGAGCAACGGACATATGCTCCGAATGTAAAATATCTGAACCACAACATGCGGTCCCCTATGTTGTTGGCTTCCTCCGATCTGTCCTCAATCTGCCGTCACTGGGTGAGTACTAAAGTAATTAAAGTGCTCGCATCACCCAAATCTCCTTCCTAGACCGCAACGGACGAACCCGGCAGCCGAACCATTCGATGAATGAACGCTACACCGGGTGAGCTAGCGAATGTCACTCCGTAAGCGATAGACATATTCCATGAGCACTTATTGCCGCTAACTCTTCATTAACTATGACGACAGAGGCACACTTTTGAAAGACATCTCCATAACTCTTCGAACAAGAAACCAGAAATGCTTGGATAGCAAGCATAAAATAATATATATAGCGTCGTTCAATAATTCGAAAGTTTGTGTGACATTATTGGACTATGTCGGAACTGAGGGACGATGTCCCTGAACCGAACCAAAAATTTCTAAGTCCACCGACGCTATCAGTTTCTTATCCGGCATCGCAGCATATGTTGTTCCGAAAGGGAAAGCTTGAAATCCACCGAATCCCTTTCGGTATCCCGTCGGACCGGATGAAACTTTCGGACGTCCGTACCCGCTTCCGCGGAGCGTCCCGACCCAGCATCGTCGGATAAAATATATGCGACAGATTCAGTTGATGCTGGGATGCTGCGATAAACTGTGCTATTAAGGAAAGCACGTCCGTTCCCGAGGCCTATGCAGTAGCGGACTTACGATGCATTGCCGCTGGAAGCTCCGTGTACGTTGACTCCCGCACACTTCCTATGCGAACGTCCGGAGTCTGCAGGCCTCGAGTCCCCGGCTACCGACCCAGCGCTGTCGGATAATTCTCGATCCGACACCGTTTCTGTCGGCTGCTGGGATGCTGCGATAAGCTGTGCTATGTGCACAAGAATGTCCGGCGTCGAGACCTGCGGAGGCGCAGTCTATCGGTGCTTCGCCGAGGGCAGCTCCGCATCAGATGGCTCCCGCATACTTCCTATGCGAACGTCCGGAGTCCATCGGTCTCGAATCCCTGGCTGCCGGATGGTGTGACCTGGTCGCCGAAGAATCCTTGATCGGCGAAGCTGGTAATATATCGGCGGTCACGCAGCCAAGGTGCGGTCGTGTGCGCTGACGAGAAGAGGAAGCCTTAGCAGTCTCAGCGGACTGCCTATACAACGGAGCGTCCCGAGCGACGGACGTATGCTCCGCTAACGACACATTGTACCACAACATCTGGGGCCAGATGTTGTTGAACGAGAGAGGGGCCTCTCTCGCTTGCCGTCCGGATGGACCGGAACGAGCTATGAACCGGACTAAAGGCTTCCTCCGTTCTCCCTCCGATCCGCCGTCACTGGGTGTGCATTAAGTTAATTTTATAGTGCTCGCATCACCCCAAAATTCCTTCTAGACCGCAACGGACGAACCCGGCTGCCGAACCATTCGGTGAATGGACGCTACACCGGGCGAGCTAGCGGACGTCAAAGGCCGTCGAACCTACTAGGGTCCTCTTAGGCAATTGGCGTATTACATGAGCACTTTTCCGCTAGCCCTTCATTAATTGTGACGACGGAGGCACACTGTTGGAAGACATCACAGAAACATCACCCTAATCTTGATCGTCTGAAATAGAAATTGATAAAGTAGAGTGACCCTGCGGGGAAAGGACCGGAGTGTCCAAATCCCCAACAACATACCGTGACATACGCTTCCCATATTGTCATCGAAATCATACGATACAGAACAGGAGTTAATGCGAGTACACTGACCACATATAGAATGATAATAAGGTCAGAGGAAGACTTCCTCTTAAAACAATTGATCAATATCCTTTCAATGTGAAAAGAAAACAAGTCCTGGTACTCGCACTAACCCCTGGCAATCAAAATACATAATAATAATATGATCCATTAATATAGAAAAAATAATTGAAATCAAAATATTTTGAAAAAATATTTTTTCAGAACAGCCCAAGTTTCTGAAAAGTAACGTTGAGCCCCAATGGATCCCAAGCCTAAGTGTGGACAAAAATTTTAAAAATATTTTAAACAATTTATTCAACACTTACGAACAATAATAATGTATCCAGTTATGATTAAAATAACATAAAGATACTATTATTTAGAAATCCCCCCCTCACACAGAGGGCTGTTGTAAATGTAAACAATGAGTGTAAAAACACTAAAATAAGACTCCAGGCACCCAGGCCCGAAATCAGTTACCAAAAATACACCATCTGATGCAAAACAGAGACTTCCAGGGAAGAAACTGCAGAACATCAGATGGTAGATGCAGAACACAACGCCTAACCACCCGTAGGTGAAGACGTAAACATGGGGAAAGAACAGAATTCATTCTGTTATTAAGCTAAAACTCCCAAGAAATTTTAGTAATAATAATTACAGAAACTATGCCAAAAGCATGGGAGAATAGCAAGGGGGAACTTAAAGGACAGGGAGAGAGGAAAAACACTTGAAAAAACAGTGTAACTAAATAATCAGAATGACAACAAAATGGCTGCTGCCTTGAAAATAGGTAACTTAACATAATTTCATTAAAAAATTTTAAGTTACAGCCCTGATAATATTCTGTCACACATTCTTTTCCTCTCCTCCTTTTCTATCCTCCTTAGAATCACCATTTCACTAATATTTATGTGTCTGGCATCATTTAAACTGAGATTTAAAAGCACAAAGATCAGTCAGATGTTAACTGATGAAGGGCCAAACTTAGAATGATAAATGGCGCCAATTTCGGAACGTCCTTGACACTGCGCATGCGCAGTGGGGGCGAGGTGTGGAGGGCCTTTCAGGACATGTTTTCTTTAGTTTTAGATGCAAATTTTGGGGATTGGGGGGCAAAATTTGTGTTTGGCCCTATATTTTAAGAGTTAGCACCAGCTATGTCTGGGTCATTGGTACAGTATAAAAATATAATGATCCCTACACCACGACGGAAGAGCCTCCACTTTAGTCGCATAGAATAGCGAAGAAGAGGATCTCCTATAGTAAGAAATCGCGTCCAAAGCTCGTCCAGTACAGTGCTTACAATGCAATACTGACCACACAACGGAATACATGAAGGTTGCGACCTTGCTGGTTGTGATAAAGATGACACGATTTACCCAGTGAAAAAAGATCCTCACATAGAGGAAGATTTCACGTTAAGATCCACAGTAGACAAGAGAGTAAATTACTCATGATCTCTGTGAAGATAGAGATGCTATCAACAGAAATGTATTGTGGTTGTTTATCTTAGCAATACCTGCTAAAACAACAGCGCCGGAGGATACGCGTATCCTATCATTCCGTCCTATAGATCAATAGAGCGTTAGCAGTTTTAGCTCAGAGATCTGGACAAGCTAACACATACGTCTGCAATTGATAAGCAAGCTGTGTCATAAATAAAACATCATTGGGCGCTCCCATAGATAGCAAATCTGATAAAATACTTGTTTGTTGAGAGTCCATTCTGACAGCAACAAGCGACCCGTAAGAGAACGGGAGTGCGATAAAACAATCAGACGACCCAGAATATGACGGACCAAAACTGAACTTGGTGTACTATAACCAGCAGACGGATTCTTTCCATTAAATTGAATAACGGAAACGAAAGAGTGCCTCCCTGGTTCCGGAGATACACCACTACTGTCGAATTAAAGGACAGGAATTTGGGCATGCGTTTCTGAATAATGTTCATGCAATGACATAAAGCAAGCCTAAAAAACATTATTCCGCGGAAGTTAAACTGATAGCTAAAAGACTGCGGAACCCAAAGACCCTGGCACTTCGAATCCGTAGGGATCAGTATATATCCCAATCTGTTTGACTGGCAACCGTCATAACAGCCACACTAGGGTCCGGCAACTGCGGCGGCACTCTCTGAGTCAACCACCGAATGTTTGTCCCAGTCTGAATCTCTTGTAACACTATATAGACAAGAGAATGTATAATCAAGCAATTCATGGATTGCCGGAAAGTTGCCGTCGAAGAGAAGCTCCTCCGAGAACGAAGCGACTCTGAGAGAGTTCTTAACCTACTATCCACGCGTGGATGTAGCTAGGGCTGTATCACGTCTAACCAACTCCAATCAGCTACTGAAGGGCGGAGTTATACGTGAACAAACTACTGCCCTCAAAAGAAATTACATTGAGAATAATATCCCGTAAATCTTTTCTTGAAGACGTAATGATAACGCCTCAGTAAGGCGGATTACGTATAATAAAGCGTCTAAGTTAAGTCTACTATACATAATGTCGTTTCCAACCTTGAAATTGGAAAAGACATAAACGGCGAAAAAGAATATATGCAGTCTTTAATCACACCGTCTAGACGCATATGAACTCTCGGTATGCCCTGCTCTGCCAAAATAAACTATATGTAAAAAAGATAAAATGGCAGACATGAGCCACGCGGACAAGAAACTAAACTATCATGCTTAGTAGCAGGCTTGTATATATATATATAATATATATAGCGTCGAAAAATAAAACACATGTTGTAATGACAATATTGGACTGCGTCGGTAAGTCAGGGACAAAGTCCCTGTACCGATCGAAAAATCCGAGACCAATGACGCTATAAGTCTCTTATCCAAGATCGCAGCAATGAAGTCCGAAAAATAATCACTGGAAGAAATGCCAGAAGATATGAAAGGCATCTTCCGATACAACTAAAGGGAAAACTCGAAATCTTTCGAATCCCTTTCGCCATCCTGTCGGACCCTATAAAGCGTTCGGTCGTCCGTAGCTTGATGCAACCGCGGACCGCACCGACCCAGCGCCGTCGGATAATTCCTGATTCGACCGAGAAACCGTCAATTGCTGGGATGCTGCGAAACAACTGTGCTAACTCGGATAGCACGTCCGTCACTGAGGCCTGAGGAGAAGCGGTCTTACGATGCATTGCCGCAGGAAGCTCCGAGATCGTTACCCCGTGCATACTTCCAATATGCGAGCGAACGGAGTGTATAGGCCTCGTGTCCCTTGGCTACCGGATGGCGCGACCTATTCGCTGTGGAATCACTGAATGCCGAAACTGATCGGATACTCGAGGTCACGTAGCCAATGTGCGGTCGTGTGCCCTGCTGTGAGGATGAGGAAGCATTAAAGACAGTCTCTCGGACTGTCAATATAACGGAGCGTCCCGAGCAACGGACATATGCTCCGAATGTAAAATATCTGAACCACAACATGCGGTCCCCTATGTTGTTGGCTTCCTCCGATCTGTCCTCAATCTGCCGTCACTGGGTGAGTACTAAAGTAATTAAAGTGCTCGCATCACCCAAATCTCCTTCCTAGACCGCAACGGACGAACCCGGCAGCCGAACCATTCGATGAATGTACGCTACACCGGGTGAGCTAGCGAATGTCACTCCGTAAGCGATAGACATATTCCATGAGCACTTATTGCCGCTAACTCTTCAATAACTATGACGACAGAGGCACACTTTTGAAAGACATCTCCATAACTCTTCGAACAAGAAACCAGAAATGCTTGGATAGCAAGCATAAAATAATAATATATATAGCGTCGTTCAATAATTCGAAAGTTTGTGTGACATTATTGGACTATGTCGGAACTGAGGGACGATGTCCCTGAACCGAACCAAAAATTTCTAAGTCCACCGACGCTATCAGTTTCTTATCCGGCATCGCAGCATATGTTGTTCCGAAAGGGAAAGCTTGAAATCCACCGAATCCCTTTCGGTATCCCGTCGGACCGGATGAAACTTTCGGACGTCCGTACCCGCTTCTGCGGAGCGTCCCGACCCAGCATCGTCGGATAAAATATATGCGACAGATTCAGTTGATGCTGGGATGCTGCGATAAACTGTGCTATTAAGGAAAGCACGTCCGTTCCCGAGGCCTGTGCAGTAGCGGACTTACGATGCATTGCCGCTGGAAGCTCCGTGTACGTTGACTCCCGCACACTTCCTATGCGAACGTCCGGAGTCTGCAGGCCTCGAGTCCCCGGCTACCGACCCAGCGCTGTCGGATAATTCTCGATCCGACACCGTTACTGTCGGCTGCTGGGATGCTGCGATAAGCTGTGCTATGTGCACAAGAATGTCCGGCGTCGAGACCTGCGGAGGCGCAGTCTATCGGTGCTTCGCCGAGGGCAGCTCCGCATCAGATGGCTCCCGCATACTTCCTATGCGAACGTCCGGAGTCCATCGGTCTCGAATCCCTGGCTGCCGGATGGTGTGACCTGGTCGCCGAAGAATCCTTGATCGGCGAAGCTGGTAATATATCGGCGGTCACGCAGCCAAGGTGCGGTCGTGTGCGCTGACGAGAAGAGGAAGCCTTAGCAGTCTCAGCGGACTGCCTATACAACGGAGCGTCCCGAGCGACGGACGTATGCTCCGCTAACGACACATTTGTACCACAACATCTGGGGCCAGATGTTGTTGAACGAGAGAGGGGCCTCTCTCGCTTGCCGTCCGGATGGACCGGAACGAGCTATGAACCGGACTAAAAGGCTTCCTCCGTTCTCCCTCCGATCCGCCGTCACTGGGTGTGCATTAAGTTAATTTTATAGTGCTCGCATCACCCCAAAATTCCTTCTAGACCGCAACGGACGAACCCGGCTGCCGAACCATTCGGTGAATGGACGCTACACCGGGCGAGCTAGCGGACGTCAAAGGCCGTCGAACCTACTAGGGTCCTCTTAGGCAATTGGCGTATTACATGAGCACTTTTCCGCTAGCCCTTCATTAATTGTGACGACGGAGGCACACTGTTGGAAGACATCACAGATACATCACCCTAATCTTGATCGTCTGAAATAGAAATTGATAAAGTAGAGTGACCCTGCGGGGAAAGGACCGGAGTGTCCAAATCCCCAACAACATACCGTGACATACGCTTCCCATATTGTCATCGAAATCATACGATAGAGAACAGGAGTTAATGCGAGTACACTGACCACATATAGAATGATAATAAGGTCAGAGGAAGACTTCCTCTTAAAACAATTGATCAATATCCTTCAAAGTGAAAAGAAAACAAGTCCTGGTACTCGCACTAACCCCTGGCAATCAAAATACATAATAATAATATGATCCATTAATATAGAAAAAATAATTGAAATCAAAATATTTTGAAAAAATATTTTTTCAGAACAGCCCAAGTTTCTGAAAAGTAACGTTGAGCCCCAATGGATCCCAAGCCTAAGTGTGGACAAAAATTTTAAAAATATTTTAAACAATTTATTCAACACTTACGAACAATAATAATGTATCTAGTTATGATTAAAATAACATAAAGATATTATTATTTAGAAATCCCCCCCTCACACAGAGGGCTGTTGTAAATGTAAACAATGAGTGTAAAAACACTAAAATAAGACTCCAGGCACCCAGGCCCGAAATCAGTTACCAAAAATACACCATCTGATGCAAAACAGAGACTTCCAGGGAAGAAACTGCAGAACATCAGATGGTAGATGCAGAACACAACGCCTAACCACCCGTAGGTGAAGACGTAAACATGGGGAAAGAACAGAATTCATTCTGTTATTAAGCTAAAACTCCCAAGAAATTTTAGTAATAATAATTACAGAAACTATGCCAAAAGCATGGGAGAATAGCAAGGGGGACTTAAAGGACAGGGAGAGAGGAAAAACACTTGAAAAAACAGTGTAACTAAATAATCAGAATGACAACAAAATGGCTGCTGCCTTGAAAATAGGTAACTTAACATAATTTCATTAAAAAATTTAAGTTACAGCCCTGATAATATTCTGTCACACATTCTTTTCCTCTCCTCCTTTTCTATCCTCCTTAGAATCACCATTTCACTAATATTTATGTGTCTGGCATCATTTAAACTGAGATTTAAAAGCACAAAGATCAGTCAGATGTTAACTGATGAAGGGCCAAACTTAGAATGATAAATGGCGCCAATTTCGGAACGTCCTTGACACTGCGCATGCGCAGTGGGGGCGAGGTGTGGAGGGCCTTTCAGGACATGTTTTCTTTAGTTTTAGATGCAAATTTTGGGGATTGGGGGGCAAAATTTGTGTTTGGCCCTATATTTTAAGAGTTAGCACCAGCTATGTCTGGGTCATTGGTACAGTATAAAAATATTATAAGTTACAGCCCTGAACACACATCCTTCCACTGTTTCTTCCTCTCATCCTTTTATTTCATCCTTAGCTCCACCATTTCACTCATGGTTATGTGTCTGGCATCATTTAAACAGATATCAGTGTGATGTTACTGATTTTAGGGCCACACAAAGAATGAGGATTTTGCTCCAATTTCACACTTCCTTGACACTGAGCATGCTCAGTGGATAAAAGTATGGAGGACCACATAGGACAGTTATTTTTGGGAATTTGATGCAAATTTGGGGGATTGGGGGGGGGGGGGGGGGGGGCAAAATTTGTGTTTGGCCCTAGAATTAAAGAGTTAGCACCAGCTAAGTCTGGGTCATTGGTACACTATAAAAATATCGATAGCTCCCATCTAGAGGTCACCCCAAAGAAGCATACCAGGTTTCAAAGCAATCCAATCATAAATGTGCCCTGTAGGGTGTGCCAAAGGGAAATACTGAGGTTTGACAAAACTAAGTTCGAAGAACGTTGGCCGTGGCAACATTTTTGGATGGAAATTGAAGAAAATCGATAGCTCCCATCTAGAGGTGACCCCAAACAAGCATACCAAGTTTCAAAGTGATCTGATCATAAATGCGACCAGTGAGGAGTGCCAAAGGAAACTGTGGATGTATGTACGTACTATCGTACATACGTACGTATGCCGGCGGACGAAAAGTGATGGCAATAGCTCAGCTTGACTTTGTCAAGTTGATCTAAAAATACCCAGGTTAACCGAAAATCAGAAGTTGCATGCCATTGGTATGCATGAGGCAGGGATACCTCCAGATGAGCTTGCTACAGGACCAAGATATGGACTTCTACAGATGTGGCATCAATGACTGGCAGACCAGGTGAACATGTGTACTGAATTACAAGGGACTATGTTGAAAAGTTAAAAAATTTATAGTAATTTATATATTTTTTATACTTACCAATGACCCAGACTTAGCTGGTGCTAACTCCAACAAAACCAGGGCCAAACACAAATTTTGCCCCCCAATCCCCAAAATTTGCATCCAAAACAAAAAGAAATCATGTCCTAAAGGACCTCCATAGTACGCCTCTACTGCGCATGCGCAGTGACGCAGTCGTCCCGAAATTGGCGCCAATTATCATTCTTACTGGCAGTGCCTGGTCAGCGCTATGTACTCAGCGGGGAGGCAAGAGTTCCCAACTCCAGGGAGGGCCATCCCCGTCTGGGTCATTGGTAAGTATAAAAAATATATAAATTACTATAAATTTTTTAACATTTTTATACTGTACCAATGACCCAGACTTAGCTGAATAGTAAACAGGCTGGAGGGCCTAGGACATAGAGGAAAATCCAATAAGCTCAACTATATAGTAAAGAGGTAACCCCTTAAGGAGAAAAGGAGTATTAGGCTTTACATGTATCTTTCTTATTTAATATTAAATTAGAAAGATACACTACCCTTAATAATTGAGCACAATAACATTCATGTTCTCTATTAACATCCAGTATAACCCTTATACTAATTATTTTTAAAGCAAGCCAATAAATAAAGTAGTCCAGAGAATTGAGACTCTTTATAATCATTTAAAAGTGTCCGAGTATTGTATATTAAAGCCCGTTTGACACTTGACATATACAAATGCTTCACACCGAGCTACACTTAAAAAATAAGACATGAATGAAATTAAACATTAATATTACACTTTAAAACCATCCCGGAAGCGACTCAGAAATACTGACTTGGAGGAGGCATTCCCTTGCTTTTCACTATAAAGCAGGTGACCTAAGGGAACACCCCCCCCCCCCCCCCCCCCTTGCCCTGGGTCAAATAGCCCAGAGCGAAGAGGGCAGCCGGACGGAGTCACTGCCGGAACAGAAAGCCTGCATAACTATAGTTGCAACTGTTTAGTGGACGACATTCTGAGCAACAGATAATGGACCTAAACAATGCAGGTCTCCAGAAATGGACTCAATATTTCTGAGATAAAAATTCGTAAATGTGGATGGCTGAGACCAATAAGCAGCCTTCATTAAATCTGTAATAGCAACACTATTAGCATGAGCCCAGGAAGTAGAAAGAGCTCTTACTTCATGAGCAGAAATCTTAAGCACAGACTGCTGAGAAGAAGATAAATCTTCATAAGCAGTACGGATAGTTAACTGAATCCATCTAGCAATAGAATGGACTGAAATGTCCTTTCTATTAGGCATCAAAGACAGAAAGAAACGTTTCCGTCCCTTTCTGATAAACTGAGATCTCTGTTTATAGATACGTAGTGCTCTAACAGGACAGAGTAAAGGCCTACGCCCGTCTGAAGACGGAAGAGCCTTAATAACAATAGGTTCCGGATATTTATTAGGAGCCTGATTCTTAGCTAAAAAACCCACATTAGTAGTGAAGGTGATAGTGTTCCCAACACTACGATAATGAGAATCATCCACCGATAGTGCATGAAGCTCACTGACTCTTCTGGCAGAAGAGAAAGCTAAGAGAAAAGCTGTCTTATAAGATAAGAATTTGAAATCTACTGTCCCAAGGGGTTCAAATGGCTTTTCGTTCAATTTAAGGAGAACCCAAGCTAAATTCCACTTAGGAATTAATCTAAGAGTTCTGGGTCTATTTATCGAAAAGTTTCTAACCAATTTCGATAAAGAGACATTAGATCCAATTTGTAAACTATCATGATGTGCATAGGTATCAGATAACATAGATCTATAACCCTTTATAGTAACAGGCTGCAGTGTGATTTCGTCAAACAAGTATACTAGAAAGTTTGCAATGTCTGGTATAGAGGGATCAAATATATCTACAGAATGATCCCTACACCAACGACGAAAAACCTTCCACTTAGCCGCATAGTTTAGCGAAGAGGAGGTCCTCCTACAGTTAGAAATCGCGTCCACTGCTCGTCCTGTAAAGTGCTTGCCATGCAAGAAGGACCGCACAACGGAAAAACGTGAAGGTTGAGACCTTGCGGGTTGTGATGGAGTTGGCGCGATTTCCCCTGCGAAAGAAGATCCTCTCGTGGAGGAAGCTTCCGCGGTAGGTCCCACAACAGACACCTGAGTAGATTTATCCACGGTCTCTGTGGCGACAGAGATGCTACCAACAGAAACTTGCACTGAGATTGTTTTATCTTTAGCAATACTTGTTGAATTAACGGCGCTGGAGGATACGCATATCCTATCATTCCATCCCAAGGGATCGACAGAGCGTCTACTGCAAATGCTCTTGGATCCGGACACGGGGACACATACGTCTGCAACTGATTGTTGAGATGTGTCGCAAATAAGTCTATCATTGGCCGTTCCCATTGGTAGCAAATCTGATTGAATACTTGTTTGTTGAGAGTCCACTCCGACGGCAACAAGCGACCCTTTCGTGAAAGGGAGTCTGCTAGCACATTCAGACGACCCGGTATGTGACGGACCGAAAGAAGAACGTGATGTTCTAACGCAAACAGAAGGATTCTTTCCGTTAGATTGAACAACGGAACTGAATGAGTGCCTCCCTGATTCCGTATATACGCCACTACTGTCGTATTGTCGGATAGGATTTGGACATGAGCATCGTGAATAATGTCCATCCAGTGACGTAACGCAAGCCAAATTGACATCATTCCCTTGATGTTTATGTGCTTGCACAGGAATTGCGGATCCCAAAGACCCTGGCATCTCGAATCCGTTGGGATTAATGATGCACCCCAACCTGTTTGACTGGCATCCGTCATAACGGTAAAACTCGGATCCGGCAACTGCAGCGGAACTCCTTGAGTTAACTGGTAAAGTGCTGAGTTTTTTCTGACAACAAATCAAAGCTCATCATATACTGCTCTCTTACATTTAATTGGATAGTGCCTTGTAGGCACTATCCAATTAAATGTCAGAGAGCAAGGTATTGTATAAAAATTCTGATTCATATCAGGGACAATAAAGGCTTCCTCAGGCAGAATGTAACTACAGACAGTTATTGCCTGTAACTTTTAGTAAAGCCCAAAATAGGGCTTCCAGCACTCTACCAGTTAACCACTGAATGTTTGCCCAAGTCTGAATCTCTTGCTTCACTTGATCTGACAAGAGAACGTCTACATCGAGCGAATGAATTTTCACACTCCAATTCTGAGTCAGGAAAATTTGAAGAGGACGTGTGCGTAGCCGCCCCATCGGAATGAGATCCGCGGCGGCTCCGCACAGACCTATCAGTCTCATAAATTCTCTCGCCGTGACTTTGTCTGCGTGCAGACAATAGCGAGCGTAACAACTGACTAACTTCGCTCTGGTTAACGGCAGACGAACGAGATTGTTGTGCGTCTCGAAGCTCATTCCCAGATGAGTGAATGACTTGGACGGCACCAGATCCGACTTCTCCTCGTTTACTATAAAACCGAGACGTCGGAGCAATAGAAGAAGATTCTGAACATCGTTCTGAAGCGTTAACTCGTTGCCGTACCTCTGAAGAATGTCGTCCAGGTAGGCCGACGTTACCGCAGACGAATGAGCTCGGAAGTAGATCATTACCGAGTTCATTACCCGAGTGAAAGCCCAGGGTGCTAGATTCAATCCGAAGCACATGGCCCGGAACTGATACACCACTCCTAGGACTGCGAAGCGTAGATACTTTCGGAATGTCGGATGTACCATGACGTGAAAGTACGCATCTTTGAGATCTATGCTCGTTGCATAATCGTTCACCCGAATACTCGCTCTGACCGATCGAATCGTCTCCATATAAAACTTCGGAGCGACGATCAGCTTGTTTATCCAGCTCAAATCTATGACTGGACGGAACGAGCCGTCTGGTTTCGGAACCAGAAACAGATGGCTGTTATATCCGAGATATTCCTGGTTTTCTACGACCTCTACCGCGTTCTTCATTAAAAGAGACTGCACCTCTGAAAACAGAGCGTCTCTTTTCTGTGGATTTGACGGAAGATGAGTCCACTTTGGACTTCGAGTTAATGGAGGCTTTCGTTTGAAGGATATCTTTAGACCTTCCGAAGTCACTCCTCTCACCCAAGGGTCGTCCGTAATCGACGCCCACTCTTGTGAAAAACTCGACAACCTTCCGCCAACCGGAACGCGATAGAGGTTTAAGCCATCACCTCCTGGACCTGCGAGGCCTGCGGTAGGAGAAACCACGTCTTCCACGACCCGCACCTCGCCTCGTCGACCTCGGGGCGTCCGACCGATTGTCCCGGCCTGAAGGACGTCCCGAACGAGAGTCGCTATCCTGATGGTCTCTCGAATAAGACCAAGAGGACGCACCGGAACCTCTATAGGAACCTCTCTTGGGCGCATTAGACCCAGAAGTGCCTGTCTTATTCGTGTCTGCTGTATCCGACTTTTTAGGAGCCGATCTGAACAACAGAGAATCATTAGCTTTCTTTTTAATTTTATCATAAATAGCGGAAAGCTTGCCGTCAAAGAGAAGTTCTCCTGAGACCGAAGCGACTCTAAGAGAGTTCTTCACCTTAGAATCCACTAGTGTGGATGTTGCTAGGGCTGCGTCACGTCTAACCAACTCCAGATTTGCCACTGAAAGGGCGGAGTTACACGTGGAATAAGCTACTGCCCTTGAAAGAAGTCTTAAAGAGGATTGTATATCCTGAAACTCTTCCCCTTGAAGGCGCAGTGATAACACCTTAGTAAGGTGATCTGCGTAAGATAAGGCATCTAAATTGGCTCTGTTAGACGCAATAGCTGTTTCCAACACCGCGGTTGGAATAGAAGCTGACGACGGTAATGATAGCTCTAAGTCTTCCGCCTCGTCGTCCATACGCAGAGGAACTCTCGGTATACCCTGTCCTGCCGTATCGAATTTATTCCTTGCATTAATGAAAGGCAGGTTAAGAGTATTAGCGGACAAGAAACCTGCTTTCCCCGTCCTGGAAGCAAGTTTAAATATAGCGTCGTTCAATAATTCAAATGTTCTTGCAACATTATTGGACTGCGACGGAAACTCGGGAGCGATGTCCCTGAACCGCTCAAAAAATTCAGAGTCCAATGACGCTATAATTCTCTTGTCCGGAAGCGCAGCAGTCTGGCCCGACGGAACAACTTGAGGGAGAAAGTGCCGGATGAAGTCCACGGCAGCTTTATGTTGTTCCGAAAGGGATAGCTCCAATTCATCCGTATCCCTTTCACCATCCGGTCGGACCTCCCGATGTTCCCGGTCGTCCGCCCCCGATGCTTCGGCGGAGCGTACCGACCCAGCGCCGTTGGATAATTCTCGATCCGACACCGTTTCTGTCGGCTGCTGCGATAAGCTGTGCTATCTGCACAAGAATGTCCGACGTCGAGACCTGCGGAGGCGCAGTCTTTCGCTGCTTCGCCGAGGGCAGCTCCGCATCAGATGGCTCCCGCATACTTTTCCTATGCGAACGTCCGGAGTCCATCGGTCTCGAATCCCTGGCTGCCGGATGGTGTGACCTGGTCGCCGAAGAATCCTTCATCGGCGAAGCTGGTAAAATATCGGAGGTCACGCAGCCAAGGTGCGGTCGTGTGCGCTGACGAGAAGAGGAAGCCTTAACAGTCTCTGCGGACTGCTTATACAACGGAGCGTCCCGAGCGACGGACGTATGCTCCGCTAAAGACACATTTTGTACCACAACATCTGGTCCCAGATGTTGTTGTACGAGAGAGGGACCTCTCTCGCTCGCGGCCCGGCTGGACCTGGACGAGCTAGGAACCGGACTAAAAGGCTTCCTCCGTTCTCGTTTACTATCCGCCGTCACTGGGTGTGCATCTATTATGTTTATAGTGCTCGCATCACCCAAAATTTCCTCTTGGACCGCATCGGACGAACCCGGCTGCCGAACCATTCGGTGAATGGACGCTACACCGGGCGAGTTAGCGGACGACATTTGTCTAATCTCCATGAACACTTTTGCCGCTAGCTCTGAATTCATTTGTGACGACGGACGCACACTTGAAGAAGATAACATGGAAACATCACCCTGTTCTGGTTCCTCTGAAATAGAAACTGAGAGAGTAGAGTGACCTTGTGGAGAAAGAGCCGGCATCACTCTTTCTCCAGAAACAACATATCGTGACACACGTTTCCAATGTTTCTCATCCCAATGTTCACATATAGGACAGGGATTAATGCGAGAACACTGACTACAATTAATACAATGATCATGAAAGTCAGAGGAAGATTTCTTCCTATTACAATTTGAACAATGTCCCTTCATTGTGAAAGAACAACAATAAGTCCTAGTTACTCGCAAAAACCCCTGACACAAAGATACATAATAACATGATCCATTAATAAATGAAAAAACAATTGCAAAACAAAATAATTTTGAAAAAATATTTTTTCAGAGAAGCCCAAGTTGCTGAAAAGTAACGTTGAGCCCCGATGGATCCAATGGCAAAGTGTGGTCAAAAATTTTAAATTTATATAAAATAATTAATGAGACACTTTCGGATAATATAAATGTATCTTATAATGAGATAAACTACCACAAAGGCAAACAGCCCCCCTCAAAAAAGGCTGTTGCCAATGAAAGTTAAAAAATTTATAGTAATTTATATATTTTTTATACTTACCAATGACCCAGACTTAGCTGGTGCTAACTCCACAAAAACCAGGGCCAAACACAAATTTTGCCCCCCAATCCCCAAAATTTGCATCCAAAACAAAAAGAAATCATGTCCTAAAGGACCTCCATAGTACGACTCTACTGCGCATGCGCAGTGACGCAGTCGTCCCGAAATTGGCGCCAAATATCATTCTTACTGGCAGTGCCTGGTCAGCGCTATGTACTCAGCGGGGAGGCAAGAGTTCCCAACTCAGGGAGGGCCATCCCCGTCTGGGTCATTGGTAAGTATAAAAAATATATAAATTACTATAAATTTTTTAACATTTTTATACTGTACCAATGACCCAGACTTAGCTGAATAGTAAACAGGCTGGAGGGCCTAGGACATAGAGGAAAATCCAATAAGCTCAATTATAAAATAAAGAGGTAACCCCTTAAGGAGAAAAGGAGTATTAGGCTTTACATGTATCTTTCTTATTTAATATTTAAATTAGAAAGATACACTACCCTTAATAATTGAGCACAATAACATTCATGTTCTCTATTAACATCCAGTATAACCTTTATACTAATTATTTAAAACAAGCCAATAAATAAAGTAGTCCAGAGAATTGAGACTCTTTATAATCATTTAAAAGTGTCCGAGTATTGTATATTAAAGCCCGTTTGACACTTGACATATACAAATGCTTCACACCGAGCTACACTTTAAAAATAAGACATGAATGAAATTAAACATTAATATTACACTTTAAAACCATCCCGGAAGCGACTCAGAAATACTGTCTTGGAGGAGGCATTCCCTTGCTTTTCACTATAAAGCAGGTGACCTAAGGGAACACCCGCCCCCCCCTTCCCCTTGCCCTGGGTCAAATAACCCAGAGCGAAGAGGGCAGCCGGACGGAGTCACTGCCGGAACAGAAAGCCTGCATAACTATAGTTGCAACTGTTTAGTGGACGACATTCTGAGCAACAGATAACGGACCTAAACAATGCAGGTCTCCAGAAATGGACTCAATATTTCTGAGATAAAAATTAGTAAATGTGGATGGCTGAGACCAATAAGCAGCCTTCATTAAATCTGTAATAGCAACACTATTAGCATAAGCCCAGGAAGTAGAAAGAGCTCTTACTTCATGAGCAGAAATCTTAAGCACAGACTGCTGAGAAGAAGATAAATCTTCATACGCAGTACGGATAGTTAACTGAATCCATCTAGCAATAGAATGGACTGAAATGTCCTTTCTATTAGGCATCAAAGACAGAAAGAAACGTTTCCGTCCCTTTCTGATGAACTGAGATCTCTGTTTATAGATACGTAGTGCTCTAACAGGACAGAGTAAAGGCCTACGCCCGTCTGAAGACGGAAGAGCCTTAATAACAATAGGTTCCGGATATTTATTAGGAGCCTGATTCTTAGCTAAAAAACCGACATTAGTAGTGAAGGTGATAGTGTTCCCAACACTACGATAATGAGAATCATCCACCGATAGTGCATGAAGCTCACTGACTCTTCTGGCAGAAGAGAAAGCTAAGAGAAAAGCTGTCTTATAAGATAAGAATTTGAAATCTACTGTCCCAAGAGGTTCAAATGGCTTTTCCTTCAATTTAAGGAGAACCCAAGCTAAATTCCACTTAGGAATTAATCTAAGAGTTCTGGGTCTATTTATCGAAAAGTTTCTAACCAATTTCGATAAAGAGACATTAGATCCAATTTGTAAACTATCATGATGTGCATAGGTATCAGATAACATAGATCTATAACCCTTTATAGTAACCGGTTGCAGTTTGATTTCGTCAAACAAGTATACTAGAAAGTTAGCAATGTCTGGTATAGAGGGATCAAATATATCAACAGAATGATCCCTACACCAACGACGGAAAACCTTCCACTTAGCCGCATAGTTTAGCGAAGAGGAGGTCCTCCTACAGTTAGAAATCGCGTCCACTGCTCGTCCTGTAAAGTGCTTGCCATGCAAGAAGGACCGCACAACGGAAAAACGTGAAGGTTGAGACCTTGCGGGTTGTGATGCAGTTGGCGCGATTTCCCCTGCCAAAGAAGATCCTCTCGTGGAGGGAGCTTCCGCGGTAGGTCCCACAACAGACACCTGAGTAGATTTATCCACGGTCTCTGTGGCGACAGAGATGCTACCAACAGAATCTTGCATTGAGATTGTTTTATCTTTAGCAATACTTGTTGAATTAACGGCGCTGGAGGATACGCATATCCTATCATTCCGTCCCAAGGGATCGATAGAGCGTCTACAGCAAATGCTCTTGGATCCGGACACGGGGACACATACGTCTGCAACTGATTGTTGAGATGTGTCGCAAATAAGTCTATCATTGGCCGTTCCCATTGGTAGCAAATCTGATTGAATACTTGTTTGTTGAGAGTCCACTCCGACGGCAACAAGCGACCCTTTCGTGAAAGGGAGTCTGCTAGCACATTCAGACGACCCGGTATGTGACGGACCGAAAGAAGAACGTGATGTTCCAACGCAAACAGAAGGATTCTTTCCGTTAGATTGAACAACGGAACTGAATGAGTGCCTCCCTGATTCCGTATATACGCCACTACTGTCGTATTGTCGGATAGGATTTGGACATGAGCATCGTGAATAATGTCCATCCAGTGACGTAACGCAAGCCAAATTGACATCATTTCCTTGATGTTTATGTGCTTGCACAGGAATTGCGGATCCCAAAGACCCTGGCATCTCGAATCCGTTGGGATTAATGATGCACCCCAACCTGTTTGACTGGCATCCGTCATAATGGTAAAACTCGGATCCGGCAACTGCAGCGGAACTCCTTGAGTTAACCACTGAATGTTTGCCCAAGTCTGAATCTCTTGTTTCACTTGATCTGACAAGAGAACGTCTACATCGAGCGAATGAATTTTCACACTCCAATTCTGAGTCAGGAAAATTTGAAGAGGCCGTGTGCGTAGCCGTCCCATCGGAATGAGATCCGCGGCGGCTCCGCACAGACCTATCAGTCTCATAAATTCTCTCGCTGTGACTTTGTCTGTATTTAGACAATAGCGAGCGTAACAACTGACTAATTTCGCTCTGGTTAACGGCAGACGAACGAGATTGTTGTGCGTCTCGAAGCTCATTCCCAGATGAGTGAATGACTTGGACGGCACCAGATCCGACTTCTCCTCGTTTACTATGAAACCGAGACGTCGGAGCAATAGAAGAAGATTCTGAACATCGTTCTGAAGCGTTAACTCGTTGCCGTACCTCTGAAGAATGTCGTCCAGGTAGGCCGACGTTACCGCAGACGAATGAGCTCGGAAGTAGATCATTACCGAGTTCATTACCCGAGTGAAAGCCCAGGGTGCTAGATTCAATCCGAAGCACATGGCCCGGAACTGATACACCACTCCTAGGACTGCGAAGCGTAGATACTTTCGGAATGTCGGATGTACCATGACGTGAAAGTACGCATCTTTGAGATCTATGCTCGTTGCATAATCGTTCACCCGAATACTCGCTCTGACCGATCGAATCGTCTCCATATAAAACTTCGGAGCGACGATCAGCTTGTTTATCCAGCTCAAATCTATGACTGGACGGAACGAGCCGTCTGGTTTCGGAACCAGAAACAGATGGCTGTAGAATCCCAGCGATTCCTGGTTTTCTACGACCTCTACCGCGTTCTTCATTAAAAGAGACTGCACCTCTGATAGCAGAGCGTCTCTTTTCTGAGGGTTTGACGGAAGATGAGTCCACTTTGGACTTCGAGTTAATGGAGGCTTTCGTTTGAAGGATATCTTTAGACCTTCCGAAGTCACTCCTCTCACCCACGGGTCGTCCGTAATCGACGCCCACTCTTGAGAAAAACTCGACAACCTTCCGCCAACCGGAACGCGATAGAGGTTTGAGCCATCACCTCCTGGATCTGCGAGGCCTGCGGTAGGAGAAACCACGTCTTCCACGACCCGCACCTCGCCTCGTCGACCTCGGGGCGTCCGACCGATTGTCCCGGCCTGAAGGACGTCCCGAACGAGAGTCGCTATCCTGACGGTCTCTCGAATAAGAGCTAGAGGACGCACCGGAACCTCTATAGGAACCTCTCTTGGGCGGATAAGACCCAGAAGTGCCCGCCTTATTCGTGTCTGCTGAATCCGACCTTTTAGGAGCGGATCTAAACAACAGAGAATCACTAGCTTTCTTTTTAATATTATCATAAATAGCGGAAAGCTTGCCGTCAAAGAGAAGATCTCCTGAGACCGAAGCGACTCTAAGAGAGTTCTTCACCTTAGAATCCACTAGTGTGGATGTAGACAGGGCTGCGTCACGTCTAACCAACTCCAGATTTGCCACTGAAAGGGCGGAGTTACACGTGGAATAAGCTACTGCCCTTGAAAGAAGTCTTAAGGAGGATTGTATATCCTGAAACTCTTCCCCTTGAAGACGCAGTGATAACGCCTTCGTAAGGTGATCTGCGTAAGATAAGGCATCTAAATTGGCTCTGTTAGACGCGATAGCTGTTTCCAACACTGCGGTTGGAATAGAAGCTGACGACGGTAATGATAGCTCTAAGTCTTCCGCCTCGTCGTCCATACACAGAGGAACTCTCGGTATACCCTGACCTGCCGTGTCGAATTTATTCCTTGCATTAATGAAAGGCAGGTTGAGAGTATTTGCGGACAAGAAGCCTGCTTTCCCTGTCCTGGAAGCAAGTTTAAAAATAGCGTCGTTCAATAATTCAAATGTTCTTGCAACATTATTGGACTGCGACGGAAACTCGGGAGCGATGTCCCTGAACCGCTCGAAAAAATCAGAGTCCAATGACGCTATAATTCTCCTGTCCGGAAGCGCAGCAGTCTGGCCCGACGGAACAACTTGAGGAAGAAAGTGCCGGATGAAGTCTACGGCAGCTTTGTGTTGTTCCGAAAGGGATAGCTCCAATTCATCCGTATCCCTTTCACCATCCGGTCGGACCTCCCGATGTTCCCGGTCGTCCGCCCCCGATGCTTCGGCGGAGCGTACCGACCCAGCGCCGTCGGATAATTCTCGATCCGACACCGTCTCTGTCGGCTGCTGGGATGCTGCGATAAGCTGTGCTATCTGCACTAGAATGTCCGACGTCGAGACCTGCGGAGGAGCGGTCTTTCGCTGCTTTGCCGAGGGCAGCTCCGCATCAGATGGCTCCCGCATACTTTTCCTATGCGAACGTCCGGAGTCCATCGGTCTCGAATCCCTGGCTGCCGGATGGTGTGACCTGGTCGCCGAATAATCCTTCATCGGCGAAGCTGGCAAGATATCGGAGGTCACGCAGCCAAGGTGCGGTCGTGTGCGCCGGCGAGAAGAGGAAGCCTTAACAGTCTCTGCGGACTGCTTATACAACGGAGCGTCCCGAGCGACGGACGTATGCTCCGCTAAAGACACATTTTGTACCACAACATCTGGTCCCAGATGTTGTTGTACGAGAGAGGGGCCTCTCTCGCTCGCGGCCCGGCTGGACCTGGACGAGCTAGGAACCGGACTAAAAGGCTTCCTCCGTTCTCGTTCACTATCCGCCGTCACTGGGTGTGCATCTATTATTTTTATAGTGCTCGCATCACCCAAAATTTCCTCTTGGACCGCATTGGACGAACCCGGCTGCCGAACCATTCGGTGAATGGACGCTACACCGGGCGAGCTAGCGGACGACATTTGTCTAATCTCCATGAGCACTTTTGCCGCTAGCTCTGTATTTAATTGTGACGACGGACGCACACTTGAAGAAGATAACATGGAAACATCACCCTGTTCTGGTTCCTCTGAAATAGAAACTGAGAGAGTAGAGTGACCTTGTGGAGAAAGAGCCGGCATCGCTCTTTCTCCAGAAACAACATATCGTGACACACGTTTCCAATGTTTCTCATCCCAATGTTCACATACAGGACAGGGATTAATGCGAGAACACTGACTACAATTAATGCAATAATCATGAAAGTCAGAGGAAGATTTCTTCCTATTACAATTTGAACAAGTTCCCTTCATTGTGAAAGAACAACAATAAGTCCTAGTTACTCGCAAAAACCCCTGACACAAAGATACATAATAACATGATCCATTAATAAATGAAAAAACAATTGCAAAACAAAATAATTTTGAAAAAATATTTTTTCAGAGAAGCCCAAGTTGCTGAAAAGTAACGTTGAGCCCCGATGGATCCGATGGCAAAGTGTGGTCAAAAATTTTAAAATTATATAAAATAATTAATGAGACACTTTCGGATAATATAAATGTATCTTATAATGAGATAAACTACCTCAAAGGCAAACAGCCCCCCTCAAAAAAGGCTGTTGCCAATGAAAACAAACAGTGTAAACACAGAAGAAAACATGACTCCAGGCACTGAAAAAACTGGCCCGGAATCAGTCATCAATTACACTCTATCTGATGCAAAACAGAGACTCCCAGGGGAGAATCTGCAGAACATCAGATGGAAGATGCAGAACACAAACGTTATACACCCATGGGTGAAAACGTAACTATGGGGAAAATAACAGAAAACATTCTGTAACCAAGCAACTCTCCCAGGGAATTTTTAGAAATGAAACTTCTCAAAAATATGCCAAAAGCATGGGAGAATTGCAAGGGGGGACTTTAGAAGGTTAGGGGAGAGGAAACACTGAATAAGCAGTGCAACAATTAGCAAGAATGACAACAAGAGGCGTTTGCCTCGAAAATAGGCAACTTAACATAATTTCAACAAAAAATTTTAAGTACAGCCCTGATTATTTTTTGCCACTTCTTTTTTCCTCTCCTCCTTCTATCCTCCTTAGAATCACATTTTCTCCAAGAATTACGTGTCTGGCATCCTTTAAACTGAGATTTACAAGCACAAAGATCAGTGAGATGTTGACTGATGAAGGGCCAAACAGAGAATGATATTTGGCGCCAATTTCGGGACGACTGCGTCACTGCGCATGCGCAGTAGAGTCGAACTATGGAGGTCCTTTAGGACATGATTTCTTTTTGTTTTGGATGCAAATTTTGGGGATTGGGGGGCAAAATTTGTGTTTGGCCCTGGTTTTTGTGGAGTTAGCACCAGCTAAGTCTGGGTCATTGGTACAGTATAAAAATACAAACAGTGTAAACACACTAGAAAACATGACTCCAGGCACTGAAAAAACTGGCCCGGAATCAGTCATCAATTACACTCTATCTGATGCAAAACAGAGACTCCCAGGGGAGAATCTGTAGAACATCAGATGGAAGATGCAGAACACAAACGTTATACACCCATGGGTGAAAACGTAACTATGGGGAAAATAACAGAAAACATTCTGTAACCAAGCAACTCTCCCAGGAAATTTTAGAAATGAAACTTCTCAAAAATATGCCAAAAGCATGGGAGAATTGCCAGGGGGGACTTTAGAAGGCTAGGGGAGAGGAAACACTGAATAAGCAGTGCAACAATTAGCAAGAATGACAACAAGAGGCCCATGCCTCGAAAATAGGCAACTTAACATAATTTCATCAAAACGTTAAAAAATTTATAGTAATTTATATATTTTTTATACTTACCAATGACCCAGACATAGCTGGTGCTAACTCTTAAAATATAGGGCCAAACACAAATTTTGCCCCCCAAAATTTGCATCTAAAACTAAAGAAAACATGTCCTGAAAGGCCCTCCACACCTCGCCCCCACTGCGCATGCGCAGTATCAAGGACGTTCCGAAATTGGCGCCATTTATCATTCTAATAACCAGTGCCTGGTAAGCGCTATGTACTCAGCGGGGAGGCAAGAGTTCCCAACTCCTGGGAGGGCCATCCCCGTCTGGGTCATTGGTAAGTATAAAAAATATATAAATTACTATAAATTTTTTAACATTTTTATACTGTACCAATGACCCAGACATAGCTGAATAGTAAAAAGGCTGGAGGGCCAAGGACATAGAGCAAAATGGAATACGCTCAATAAATAAAATAGAGTCATCCCCTGTAGGGAAAAGAAGTAATAGGCCTTACATGTATCTTTCTTATTTATGATAAATTAGAAAGATACAACACCTTCCAAAATTGAGCTTCATACATCCATGTACTCTATTAATATCCAATAATCCTTATACTAATAATTTTTAAAGTAAGCCAATAATAAAGTAAGTCTAGAGAAAAGAGACTCTTATACTCCTAAAAGAGTGTGAGAATTGCATAATCATGTCCGTTGACATATGCAATATTCAAAAGCTATACTTTAAAAACTAAGACTTGAATGAATTTTATAAACTTAAACTTCTCACTAAACAACCATCCCAATAACAGCTCAGAATTACTAACTCCGGAGGAGGTATCCCCTTGTTTTCATAGTAAAAACAGGTGACCCAAGGGAACACCCTCCCCCCCCCCCCCTTTTTCTTGCCCTGGGTCAAATAGCCCAGAGCGAAGAGGGCAGCCGAACGGAGACACTGCCGAAACAGACAGCCTACCTAGCTATAGTAGCAACTGTTAAGTGAATGACATTCTGAGCAGTAGATAATAGACCTAACAATAGAGGCCTCCAGAAATGGACTCGATATTTCTGAGATAAAATTCATGAATGGATGGCTGAGCGCAATGAGCAGCCTTCAAAAATCTATAATAGCAACACTATTAATGTAAGCCCAAGAAGTAGAAGAACTCTTACTTCATGAGCCGAAATCTTAAGCACAACTGCTAAGCCAATGATATACCATAAGCAGTACGCTAGTTAATAGAATCGATTAACAATAAAATGGAGCGTAACGTCCTTCTACTAGACATCAAAGACAGAAGAAGCTTACGCCCTTGTAATAAACAGATATCTGTTTATAAATACATAAACTGTACCCGGAAAGAGTAAAGGCCTATGCCCATACGAAGACGGAAGGACCTTAAAATAATAGGTTCCGGATAATAGGAGCCTAACTCTTATGCAACAATCCAACCTAAATAGTAACGGAAGTATTGATTCCGAAACTATGAAAGTGAAAATCATCCATCGATAGTGCATGAAACTCACTGACTCTACAGTAAAAGAGAAACCAACAGAATTACTGTCTAAAAGGTCAGAATTTGAAAACTACTGTTTCCAGAGGCTCAAATGATTACTTAGCTAAATAAGAACCGAAGTTAAAATCCGTATAGGAATTTAATCTAAAGATTCTAAGTCTATTTATCAAAACGTTACTAACTGACTTAGATAAAGAGACAAAAGACTCAATTGTAAACTATCGTAGAGTGCATAGGTATGAGGTAACATAAACCTATAACCTAAATAACAACAGGCTGCAGTAGATCTTGTGAAACAAGTATACTAAAAACTAGCAATGCGTAGTATTGGAGGGATCAACCATATGAATATAATGATCCCTACACCACGACGGAAGAGCCTCCACTTTAGTCGCATAGAATAGCGAAGAAGAGGATCTCCAATAGTAAGAAATCGCGTCCAAAGCTCGTCCAGTACAGTGCTTACAATGCAATACGGACCACACAACGGAATACATGAAGGTTGCGACCTTGCTGGTTGTGATAAAGATGACACGATTTACCCAGTGAAAAAAGATCCTCACATAGAGGAAGATTTCACGTTAAGATCCACAGTAGACAAGAGAGTAAATTACTCATGATCTCTGTGAAGATAGAGATGCTATCAACAGAAATGTATTGTGGTTGTTTATCTTAGCAATACCTGCTAAAACAACAGCGCCGGAGGATACGCGTATCCTATCATTGCGTCCTATAGATCAATAGAGCGTTAACAGTATTAGCTCAGAGATCTGGACAAGCCAACACATACGTCTGCAATTGATTAGCAAGCTGTGTCATAATAAAACATCATTGGGCGCTCCCATAGATAGCAAATCTGATTAAATACTTGTTTGTTGAGAGTCCATTCTGACAGCAACAAGCGACCCGTAAGAGAACGGGAGTGCGATAAAACAATCAGACGACCCCGAATATGACGGACCAAAACTGAACTTGGTGTACTATAACCAACAGACGGATTCTTTCCATTAAATTGAATAACGGAAACGAAAGAGTGCCTCCCTGGTTCCGGAGATACGCCACTACTGTCGAATTAAAGGACAGGAATTTGGGCATGCATTTGTGAATAATGTTCATGCAATGACATAAAGCAAGCCTAAAAAACATTATTCCGCGGAAGTTAAACTGATAGCTAAAAGACTGCGGAACCCAAAGACCCTGGCACTTCGAATCCGTAGGGATCAGTATATATCCCAATCTGTTTGACTGGCAACCGTCATAACAGCCACACTAGGGTCCGGCAACTGCGGCGGCACTCTCTGAGTCAACCACCGAATGTTTGCCCCAGTCTGAATCTCTTGTAACACTAGATAGACAAGAGAATGTATAAATCAAGCAATTCATGGATTGCCGGAAAGTTGCCGTCGAAGAGAAGCTCCTCCGAGAACGAAGCGACTCTGAGAGAGTTCTTAACCTACTATCCATGCGTGGATGTAGCTAGGGCTGCATCACGTCTAACCAACTCCAATCAGCCACTGAAGGGCGGAGTTATACGTGAACAAACTACTGCCCTCAAAAGAAATTACATTGAGAATAATATCCCGTAAATCTTTTCTTGAAGACGTAATGATAACGCCTCAGTCAGGCGGATTACGTATAATAAAGCGTCTAAGTTAAGTCTACTATACATAATGTCGTTCCCAACATTGAAATTGGAAAAGACATAAACGGCGAAAAAGAATATATGCAGTCTTTAATCACACCGTCTAGACGCATATGAACTCTCGGTATGCCCTGCTCTGCCAAAATAAACTATATGTAAAAAAGATAAAATGGCAGAAATGAGCCACGCGGACAAGAAACTAAACTATCATGCTTAGTAGCAGGCTTGTATATATATATATAATATATAGCGTCGAAAAATAAAACACATGTTGTAATGACAATATTGGACTGCGTCGGTAAGTCAGGGACAAAGTCCCTGTACCGATCGAAGAATCCGAGTCCAATGACGCTATAAGTCTCTTATCCAAGATCGCAGCAATGAAGTCCGAAAAATAATCACTGGAAGAAATGCCAGAAGATATGAAAGGCATCTTCCGATACTACTAAAGGGAAAACTCGAAATCTTTCGAATCCCTTTCGCCATCCTGTCGGACCCTATAAAGCGTTCGGTCGTCCGTAGCTTGATGCAACCGCGGACCGCACCGACCCAGCGCCGTCGGATAATTCCTGATTCGACCGAGAAACCGTCAATTGCTGGGATGCTGCGAAACAACTGTGCTAACTCGGATAGCACGTCCGTCACTGAGGCCTGAGGAGCAGCGGTCTTACGATGCATTGCCGCAGGAAGCTCCGAGATCGTTACCCCGTGCATACTTCCAATATGCGAGCGAACGGAGTGTATAGGCCTCGTGTCCCTTGGCTACCGGATGGCGCGACCTATTCGCTGTGGAATCACTGAATGCCGAAACTGATCGGATACTCGAGGTCACGTAGCCAATGTGCGGTCGTGTGCCCTGCTGTGAGGATGAGGAAGCATTAAAGACAGTCTCTCGGACTGTCAATATAACGGAGCGTCCCGAGCAACGGACATATGCTCCGAATGTAAAATATCTGAACCACAACATGCGGTCCCCTATGTTGTTGGCTTCCTCCGATCTGTCCTCAATCTGCCGTCACTGGGTGAGTACTAAAGTAATTAAAGTGCTCGCATCACCCAAATCTCCTTCCTAGACCGCAACGGACAAACCCGGCAGCCGAACCATTCGATGAATGTACGCTACACCGGGTGAGCTAGCGAATGTCATTCCGTAAGCGATAGACATATTCCATGAGCACTTATTGCCGCTAACTCTTCATTAACTATGACGACAGAGGCACACTTTTGAAAGACATCTCCATAACTCTTCGAACAAGAAACCAGAAATGCTTGGATAGCAAGCATAAAATAATAATATATATAGCGTCGTTCAATAATTCGAAAGTTTGTGTGACATTATTGGACTATGTCGGAACTGAGGGACGATGTCCCTGAACCGAACCAAAAATTTCTAAGTCCACCGACGCTATCAGTTTCTTATCCGGCATCGCAGCATATGTTATTCCGAAAGGGAAAGCTTGAAATCCACCGAATCCCTTTCGGTATCCCGTCGGACCGGATGAAACTTTCGGACGTCCGTACCCGCTTCCGCGGAGCGTCCCGACCCAGCATCGTCGGATAAAATATATGCGACAGATTCAGTTGATGCTGGGATGCTGCGATAAACTGTGCTATTAAGGAAAGCACGTCCGTTCCCGAGGCCTGTGCAGTAGCGGACTTACGATGCATTGCCGCTGGAAGCTCCGTGTACGTTGACTCCCGCACACTTCCTATGCGAACGTCCGGAGTCTGCAGGCCTCGAGTCCCCGGCTACCGACCCAGCGCTGTCGGATAATTCTCGATCCGACACCGTTTCTGTCGGCTGCTGGGATGCTGCGATAAGCTGTGCTATGTGCACAAGAATGTCCGGCGTCGAGACCTGCGGAGGCGCAGTCTATCGGTGCTTCGCCGAGGGCAGCTCCGCATCAGATGGCTCCCGCATACTTCCTATGCGAACGTCCGGAGTCCATCGGTCTCAAATCCCTGGCTGCCGGATGGTGTGACCTGGTCGCCGAAGAATCCTTGATCGGCGAAGCTGGTAATATATCGGCGGTCACGCAGCCAAGGTGCGGTCGTGTGCGCTGACGAGAAGAGGAAGCCTTAGCAGTCTCAGCGGACTGCCTATACAACGGAGCGTCCCGAGCGACGGACGTATGCTCCGCTAACGACACATTTGTACCACAACATCTGGGGCCAGATGTTGTTGAACGAGAGAGGGGCCTCTCTCGCTTGCCGTCCGGATGGACCGGAACGAGTTATGAACCGGACTAAAAGGCTTCCTCCGTTCTCCCTCCGATCCGCCGTCACTGGGTGTGCATTAAGTTAATTTTATAGTGCTCGCATCACCCCAAAATTCCTTCTAGACCGCAACGGACGAACCCGGCTGCCGAACCATTCGGTGAATGGACGCTACACCGGGCGAGCTAGCGGACGTCAAACCTACTAGGGTCCTCTTAGGCAATTGGCGTATTACATGAGCACTTTTCCGCTAGCCCTTCATTAATTGTGACGACGGAGGCACACTGTTGGAAGACATCACAGAAACATCACCCTAATCTTGATCGTCTGAAATAGAAATTGATAAAGTAGAGTGACCCTGCGGGGAAAGGACCGGAGTGTCCAAATCCCCAACAACATACCGTGACATACGCTTCCCATATTGTCATCGAAATCATACGATACAGAACAGAAGTTAATGCGAGTACACTGACCACATATAGAATGATAATAAGGTCAGAGGAAGACTTCCTCCTAAAACAATTGATCAATATCCTTTCAATGTGAAAAGAAAACAAGTCCTGGTACTCGCACTAACCCCTGGCAATCAAGTACATAATAATAATATGATCCATTAATATAGAAAAAATAATTGAAATCAAAATATTTTGAAAAAATATTTTTTCAGAACAGCCCAAGTTTCTGAAAAGTAACGTTGAGCCCCAATGGATCCCAAGCCTAAGTGTGGACAAAAATTTTAAAAATATTTTAAACAATTTATTCAACACTTACGAACAATAATAATGTATCTAGTTATGATTAAAATAACATAAAGATATTATTATTTAGAAATCCCCCCCCTCACACAGAGGGCTGTTGTAAATGTAAACAATGAGTGTAAAAACACTAAAATAAGACTCCAGGCACCCAGGCCCGAAATCAGTTACCAAAAATACACCATCTGATGCAAAACAGAGACTTCCAGGGAAGAAACTGCAGAACATCAGATGGTAGATGCAGAACACAACGCCTAACCACCCGTAGGTGAAGACGTAAACATGGGGAAAGAACAGAATTCATTCTGTTATTAAGCTAAAACTCCCAAGAAATTTTAGTAATAATAATTACAGAAACTATGCCAAAAGCATGGGAGAATAGCAAGGGGGAACTTAAAGGACAGGGAGAGAGGAAAAACACTTGAAAAAACAGTGTAACTAAATAATCAGAATGACAACAAAATGGCTGCTGCCTTGAAAATAGGTAACTTAACATAATTTCATTAAAAAATTTTAAGTTACAGCCCTGATAATATTCTGTCACACATTCTTTTCCTCTCCTCCTTTTCTATCCTCCTTAGAATCACCATTTCACTAATATTTATGTGTCTGGCATCATTTAAACTGAGATTTAAAAGCACAAAGATCAGTCAGATGTTAACTGATGAAGGGCCAAACTTAGAATGATAAATGGCGCCAATTTCGGAACGTCCTTGACACTGCGCATGCGCAGTGGGGGCGAGGTGTGGAGGGCCTTTCAGGACATGTTTTCTTTAGTTTTAGATGCAAATTTTGGGGGGCAAAATTTGTGTTTGGCCCTATATTTTAAGAGTTAGCACCAGCTATGTCTGGGTCATTGGTACAGTATAAAAATACATTATTCCGCGGAAGTTAAACTGATTGCTAAAAGACTGCGGAACCCAAAGACCCTGGCACTTCGAATCCGTAGGGATCAGTATTATATCCCAATCTGTTTGACTGGCAACCGTCATAACAGCCACACTCGGGTCCGGCAACTGCGGCGGCACTCTCTGAGTCAACCACCGAATGTTTGCCCCAGTCTGAATCTCTTGTAACACTAGATAGACAAGAGAACTTATAAATCAAGCAATTCATGGATTGCCGAAAAGTTGCCGTCGAAGAGAAGCTCCTCCGAGAACGAAGCGACTCTGAGAGAGTTCTTAACCTTACTATCCACGCGTGTGGATGTAGCTAGGAAGATAATGCCAGAAGATATGAAAGGCATCTTCCGATACTACTAAAGGGAAAACTCGAAATCTTTCGAATCCCTTTCGCCATCCTGTCGGACCCTATAAAGCGTTCGGTCGTCCGTAGCTGATGCAACCGCGGACCGCACCGACCCAGCGCCGTCGGATAATTCCTGATTCGACCGAGAAACTGTCAATTGCTGGGATGCTGCGAAACAACTGTGCTAACTCGGATAGCACGTCCGTCACTGAGGCCTGAGGAGAAGCGGTCTTACGATGCATTGCCGCTGGAAGCTCCGTGATCGTTACCCCGTGCATACTACCAATATGCGAGCGAACGGAGTGTATAGGACTCGTGTCCCTTGGCTACCGGATGGCGCGACATATTCGCCGTGGAATCACTGAATGCCGAAACTGATCGGATACTCGAGGTCACGTAGCCAATGTGCGGTCGTGTGCCCTGCTGTGAGGATGAGGAAGCATTAAAGACAGTCTCTCGGACTGTCAATATAACGGAGCGTCCCGACCAACGGACATATGCTCCGAATGTAAAATATCTGAACCACAACATGCGGTCCCCTATGTTGTTGGACGAGAGAGGGACCTCTCTCGCTCACAGCCCGGACGGACCTGGACAAGCCAGGAACCGGACTAACAGGCTTCCTCCGATCTGTCCTCAATCTGCCGTCACTGGGTGAGTACTAAAGTAATTAAAGTGCTCGCATCACCCAAATCTCCTTCCTAGACCGCAACGGACGAACCCGGCAGCCGAACCATTCGATGAATGTACGCTACACCGGGTGAGCTAGCGAATGTCACTCCGTAGGCGATAGACATATTCCATGAGCACTTATTGCCGCTAACTCTTCATTAACTATGACGACAGAGGCACACTTTTGAAAGACATCTCCATAACTCTTCGAACAAGAAACCAGAAATGCTTGGATAGCAAGCATAAAATAATAATATATATAGCGTCGTTCAATAATTCGAAAGTTTGTGTGACATTATTGGACTATGTCGGAACTGAGGGACGATGTCCCTGAACCGAACCAAAAATTTCTAAGTCCACCGACGCTATCAGTTTCTTATCCGGCATTGCAGCATTCTGGTCCGACGAAAGAAGCTGTAGAAGACCAAGTCAGATGACATACACAACAGCATATGTTGCTCCGAAAGGGAAAGCTCGAAATCCTCCGAATCCCTTTCGGTATCCCGTCGGACCGGATGAAACTTTCGGACGTCCGTACCCGCTTCCGCGGAGCGTCCCGACCCAGCATCGTCGGATAAAATATATGCGACAGATTCAGTTGATGCTGGGATGCTGCGATAAACTGTGCTATTAAGGAAAGCACGTCCGTTCCCGAGGCCTGTGCAGTAGCGGTCTTACGATGCATTGCCGCCGGAAGCTCCATGTAAGTTGACTCCCGCACACTTCCTATGCGAACGTCCGGAGTCTGCAGGCCTCGTGTCCCTGGCTACCGGATGGAGTGACCTGGTCGCCGAAGAATCCTTGATCGGCGAAGCTGGTAATATATCGGCGGTCACACAGCCAAGGTGCGGTCGTGTGCGCTGACGAGAAGAGGAAGCCTTAGCAGTCTCAGCGGACTGCCTATACAACGGAGCGTCCCGAGCGACGGACGTATGCTCCGCTTGCGACACATTTTGTACCACAACATCTGGGGCCAGATGTTGTTGAACGAGAGAGGGGCCTCTCTCGCTTGCCGTCCGGATGGACCGGAACGAGCTATGAACCGGACTAAAAGGCTTCCTGCGTTCTCCCTCCGATCCGCCGTCACTGGGTGTGCATTAAGTTAATTTATAGTGCTCGCATCACCCCAAAATTCCTTCTAGACCGCAACGGACGAACCCGGCTGCCGAACCATTCGGTGAATGGACGCTACACCGGGCGAGCTAGCGGACGTCACAGGCCGTCGAACCTACTAGGGTCCTCTTAGGCAATTGGCGTATTTACATGAGCACTTTTCCGCTAGCCCTTCATTAATTGTGACGACGGAGGCACACTGTTGGAAGACATCACAGATACATCACCCTAATCTTGATCGTCTGAAATAGAAATTGATAAAGTAGAGTGACCCTGCGGGGAAAGGACCGGAGTGTCCAAATCCCCAACAACATACCGTGACATACGCTTCCCATATTGTCATCGAAATCATACGATACAGAACAGGAGTTAATGCGAGTACACTGACCACATATAGAATGATAATAAAGTCAGAGGAAGACTTCCTCTTAAAACAATTGATCAATATCCTTTCAATGTGAAAAGAAAACAAGTCCTGGTACTCGCACTAACCCCTGGCAATCAAAATACATAATAATAATATGATCCATTAATATAGAAAAAATAATTGAAACCAAAATATTTTGAAAAAATATTTTTTCAGAACAGCCCAAGTTTCTGAAAAGTAACGTTGAGCCCCAATGGATCCCAAGCCTAAGTGTGGACAAAAATTTTAAAAATATTTTAAACAATTTATTCAACACTTACGAACAATAATAATGTATCTAGTTATGATTAAAATAACATAAAGATATTATTTTTTAGAAATCCCCCCCTCACACAGAGGGCTGTTGTAAATGTAAACAATGAGTGTAAAAACACTAAAATAAGACTCCAGGCACCCAGGCCCGAAATCAGTTACCAAAAATACACTATCTGATGCAAAACAGAAACTTCCAGGGAAGAAACTGCAGAACATCAGATGGTAGATGCAGAACACAACGCCTAACCACCCGTAGGTGAAGACGTAAACATGGGGAAAGAACAGAATTCATTCTGATATTCAGCTAAAACTCCCAAGAAATTTTAGTAATAATAATTACAGAAACTATGCCAAAAGCATGGGAGAATAGCAAGGGGGAACTTAAAGGACAGGGAGAGAGGAAAACACTTAAAAAACAGTGTAACTAAATAATCAGAATGACAACAAAATGGCTGCTGCCTTGAAAATAGGTAACTTAACATAATTTCATTAAAAAATTTTAAGTTACAGCCCTGATAATATTCTGTCACACATTCTTTTCCTCTCCTCCTTCTCTATCCTCCTTAGAATCACCATTTCACTAATATTTATGTGTCTGGCATCATTTAAACTGAGATTTATAAGCACAAAGATCAGTCAGATGTTAACTGATGAAGGGCCAAACTTAGAATGATTAATGGCGCCAATTTCGGAACGTCCTTGACACTGCGCATGCGTAGTAGGGGCGAAGTGTGGAAGGCCTTTCAGGACATGTTTTCTTTAGTTTTAGATGCAAATTTTGGGGATTGGGGGGCAAAATTTGTGTTTGGCCCTATATTTTAAGAGTTAGCACCAGCTATGTCTGGGTCATTGGTACAGTATAAAAATATTTTAAGTACAGCCCTGATTATTTCTTGCCACTTCTTTTTCCTCTCCTCCTTCTATCCTCCTTAGAATCACATTTTCTCCAAAAATTACGTGTCTGGCATCCTTTAAACTGAGATTTACAAGCACAAAGATCAGTGAGATGTTGACTGATGAAGGGCCAAACAGAGAATGATAATTGGATCCAATTTCGGGACGACTGCGTCACTGCGCATGCGCAGTAGAGGCGTACTATGGAGGTCCTTTAGGACATGATTTCTTTTTGTTTTGGATGCAAATTTTGGGGATTGGGGGGCAAAATTTGTGTTTGGCCCTGGTTTTGTTGGAGTTAACACCAGCTAAGTCTGGGTCATTGGTACAGTATAAAAATATAAACATGTTCTGTAGCGATATTCCAGCTTTATGGAAGTTAGGCTCAAATTTATTTATTTATTGGTGTTTAAGGTCATATACCTATGCACAATGGCTAATCATGACCGTGACAGTTTTACAGATGGAGGAAGCCGGAGTACCCGGAGAGGACCACCGAGCTACGCTGAGCAGCTGCCAGCTCCACAACATCGTAACTCCACACTGCAGCACATGCAGGGTTAGATTGGTTGAAGACATGCGTACCATCAACGTGCAGTACACCTTAGTACACGGCGTCATCGTGCCGCCATGTGGACAATCAGGGTTAAGTGCCTTGCCCATGGACACAATGCAGGAGTCCGAATTGATCGCTCAACCGGTCACCCATCCGATGATTAACTGGGCTCGAAGTTGCTTAACTACGGTGATCTGACGAGAACCGGTTACGGCAACACCACTGTGCCCCAGTTAGGCTCAAAGCCTTTTGACATTTCCTCGTACAAGATAGAGGTAAATGGAAGCTACAAATCAATTAAAACCTGATGGCCAATGAAAAACCATGATACTTTCGAAAAACTCATTTCAATGGCTCCCACACACACACCTTCCAATACCTCAAGCATTGGCCACAAGTTTTTGAAGGAAAAAACTTTGACCCACCATAACTAAAACAGTTGGCACACAATACATTATTTTTTTGCTAAACGTACTGAAACGCAAGAAAGTTAAAAAATTTATAGTAATTTATATATTTTTATACTTACCAATGACCCAGACTTAGCTGGTGCTAATCTTAATAATTCAAACACAAATTTTGCCCCCCCCCCCCCAATCCCCCAAATTTGCATCAAAAACTGAAAATTAGATGTCCTATATGGTCCTCCATACTTTTACTCCACTGCGCATCTCCACTGCGCATGCGCAGTGTCAAGGATTGGCACCAAATGTCATTCTTACAACCAGTGCCTGGTAAGCGTTATGTACTCAGCGGGCAGGTAAGAGTTCCCAACTCCTGGGAGGGCCATCCCCTTCTGGGTCATTGGTAAATATAAAAAATATATAAATTACTATAAATTTTTTAACATTTTTATACTCAATGACCCAGACTTAGCTGAATAGTAAAAAGGTTGGAGGGCCTAGGACATAAAGGAAAATCCAATAGGCTCAATTACCTATAACAGAATTATCTCTTCAAGGAGAAAAGGAGAGATAGGCTTTACATGTATCTTTCTTATTTATATGAAAGAAGAAAGACACAACACCACTCTGTAATTGAGCACAATAACAACAATGATCTCTATTAACACCCAGTATAACCCTTTCACTAAATATTTTTAAAGGTAAGCCAATAAATAAAGGAAGTCCAGAGAAATGAGACTCTTTATACTCATTAAAAGTGGCTGAGGATTGTATATTAACGCCAGTTTGACACGTGACATATACAAATGCTTCACACCGAGCTACACTTTAACAATATTACATGTATGAGTAAACATTAGCTTTATACTTTAAAACCATCCCGGTACCGACTTGGAATTACTGACTCCAGGGGAGGTATTCCCTTGCTTTTCACTATAAAGCAGGTGACCTAAGGGAACACCACCCCCCCCCCCCCCCTCCCCTTGCCCTGGGTCAAATACCCCAGAGCGAAGAGGGCAGCAGGACAGAGTCACTGCCGGAACAGAAAGCCTACATAACTATAGTTGCAACTGTTTAGTGGACGATATTCTGAGCATCTGATAACGGACCTAAACAATGGAGGTCTCCAGAAATGGACTAAATATTTCTGATATAAAAATTCGTGAACGTAGAAGGCTGAGACCAATATGCAGCCTTCATTACATCAGTAATAGCAACACTATTAGCATAGGCCCAAGATGTAGATAGCGCTCTTACTTCATGCGCCGAAATCTTAAGCGCAGACTGCTGAGTAGAAGATAATTTTTCATAAGCAGTACGGATAGTTAACTGAATCCATCTAGCAATAGAATGGACCATAATGTCCTTTCTATTAGGCATCAAAGACAGAAAGAAACGCCTACGTCCCTTTCTGATGAACTCAGACCTACATTTGTAAATACGTATTGCTCTAACAGGACAGAGTAAATGCCTATGCCCGTCAGAAGACAGAAGGGCCTTAATAATAATAGGATCCGGATACTTATTAGGAGCCTGATTCTTAGCCAAAAATCCAACATTGGTAGTAAAATAGTATTTCCGACACTACGATAGAGAGAATCATCAACAGATAGTGCATGAAGCTCACTAACTCTTCTAGCAGAAGAGAAGGCTAAGAGAAAAGCTGTCTTATAAGATAAGAATTTGAAGTCCACTGTGTCAAGAGGCTCAAATGGCATTTCTTTTAGCTCAAGAAGAACCCAAGCCAAATTCCACTTAGGAATTAATCTAAGGGTTCTAGGTCTATTTATCGAAAAGTTTCTAACTAATTTAGATAAAGAGACAGATCCAATCATTAAGCTATCATGATGTGCATAGGTATCGAATAGCACAGACCTATAACCCTTAATGGTGACAGGCTGCAGTTTGATCTCATCAAACAAGTAGACTAGAAAATTTGCAATGTCTGGAATGGAAGGATCATAAATATCAACTGAATGATCCCCCACACCACTGACAAAAGACCTTCCACTTAGCCACATAATTCAGCGAAGAGGAGGTCCTCCTACAGTTAGAAATCGCGTCCACTGCTCGTCCTGTAAAATGCTTTCCGTGCAAGAAGGACCGCACAATGGAAATACATGAGGGTTGAGACCTTGCGGGTTGTGATGGAGGATGCGCGATTTCCCCTGCGAAAGAAGATCCTCCCGTGGAGGAAGCTTCCACGACATGTCCCACAACAGACACCTGAGTAGATTTATCCACATCTCTGCAGAGACAGAGATGCTACCAACAGAATCTTGCATTGCAATTGTTTTATCTTGAGCAATATCTGCTGAATCAACGGCGCTGGAGGAAATGCATATCCTATTATTCCGTCCCACGAGATCGATAGAGCGTCTACTGCAAATGCTCGAGAATCCAGACATGGAGACACATTCGTCTGCAACTGATTGTTGAGATGTGTAGCAAATAAGTCTATCAATGGCCACTCCCATTGGTAGCAAATCTGATTGAATATCTGCTTGTTGAGAGTCCATTCTGACGGCAACAGGCGACCCCTCCGTGAAAAAGAGTCTGCTAAAATGTTCAGACGACCAGGAATATGACGGACCGACAGGAGAATCTGATGTTCTAGTACAAACAGAAGGATTCTTTCCGTTAGATTGAACAACGGAATGGATTGAGTACCTCCCTGATTCCAAATATACGCTACTACCGTCGTATTGTCGGATAGAATCTGCACGTGTGCTTTCTGAATAACGTCCAACCAATGACGTAGAGCAAGCCAAATTGACATCATTTCTTTGATGTTTATGTGCTTGCTTAAAAACTGCGGATTCCAAAGACCCTGGCACTTCAAATCCGATGGGCTCAGCGTCGCGCCCCAACCTGTTTGACTGGCATCCGTCATAATGGTGAAACTTGGATCCGGCAATTGCAGTGGAACTCCCTGAGTCAACCACTGAATATCTGCCCAAGTCTGAATCTCTTGTTTCACTTGGTTTGACAAGAGGATGTCCATATCGAGCGAATGAATCTTCGCCCTCCAATTCTGAGTCAGAAAGATTTGGAGAGGATGAGTGCGTAGCCGCCCCATTGGAATGAGCTCTGCGCCAGCTCCGCACAGGCCTATCAGGCTCATGAATTCTCTCGCTGTAACTTTGTCTGAGTGAAGACAATAGCGAGCGTAACAACTGACTAACTTCGCTCTGGTTAACGGCAGACGAACGAGGTTGTTGTGCATCTCGAAGCTCATCCCCAGGTGGGTGAATGACTTGGACGGCACCAGATCCGACTTCTCCTCGTTTACTATGAAACCGAGACGTCAAAACAATAGAAGCAGATTCAGCATATCGTTCTGAAGCCTTAACTCGTTGCCTTAACTCGTTGCCGTACCTCTGAAGAATATCGTCCAGGTAGGCCGACGTTACCGCAGACGAATGAGCTCGGAAATGAGTCATTACCGAGTTCATTACTCGAGTGAAAGCCCAGGGTGCTAGATTCAGACCGAAGCACATCGCTCAGAACTGATATACGACTCCTAGGACAGCGAAGCGAAGATACTTTCTGAATGCCGGATGTACCATGATGTGAAAGTACGCATCCTTGAGATCTATGCTTGCAGCATAGTCGTTCACTCGAATGCTCGCTCTGACCGATTGAATGGTCTCCATATAGAATTTTGGAGCCAATATCAGCTTTTTATCCAGCTCAAATCTATCACTGGACGGAACGAGCCGTCTGGTTTTGGAACCAGAAAGAGATGGCTGTAGAAACCTGGAGATTCCTGGTTTTCTAAGACCTCTATCGCATTCTTCATTAAAAGAGACTGGACTTCTGATAAAAGCGCGTCTCTTTTCTGTAAATTTGACGGAAGCTGAGTCCATCTTGGAGTTAACGGAGTTTTTCCTTTGAAGGACAGTTTCAGACCTTCCGATATAACCCCTCGAACCCTCCGTAATTAAATCCCAATTGTTTGAGAAACCTGACAGTCTTCCGCCCACTGGAACGCGACAGAGGTTTAAGCCATCACCTCTTGGACCTGCGAGGCTTGCGGTAGGAGAAACCACGTCCTCCACGGCCCGCATCTCGCCTCGTCAGCCTAGGGGTGTCTGACCGGTTGTTTGAGAATGCGTACGAACCTCTATAGGAACTTCCCATGGACGTACTCGTCCCGAAAGTGCCTAGCCTACTCTTCTCCACTGGCTCTGACTTTTTAGAAGCAGATTTAAATAGCAGAGAGTCTGAAGCTTTCTTAGTTAATTGATCATAAATTGCCAAAAGCTTGCCGTCGAAGAGAAGCTTTCCGGAGACCTGAGCGACTCTTGAGAGAGTTTTTCACCTTACTGTCCACGCACGTGGATGTAGCTAGGGCCCAGTCACTTCTAACTAACTCCAGATTTGCCACTGAAAGGGCGGAGTTATACGTGAAGAATGCTATGGCCCTGGACAGAACTCTTAAGGATGTTTGTACATCTTGGAATTCTTGTCCCTCAAGGCATAATGACAACACTCTGGTAAGGTGATCTGCATACGAAAGTGCGTCTAAATTAGCTCTGTTAGACGATATTGTCGTTTCCAACGTCGACAAAGGAATTGACATAGACGACGGCATGGATAATTCAAGGTCTTCAGCCTGGTCGTCTAGACGCAGAGGAACTCTCTGGATGCCCTGTCCTGCCGTCTCAAATTTATTCCTTGGGTTTATGAATGGCAGAAAAAGAGCAGATTCCGGTAGGAAGGCTGACTTGCCCGTTTTATTAGCAAGTAAAGCTATAGCGTCATTTAATAATTCAAATGTCCGTGAGACATTTCTGGACTGTGACGGAAATTCCGGGACGATGTGCCTAAACCGATTGAAAAAAATTGGTGTCCAGTGGCGCTATAAGCCTCCTATCCGGCTACACAGCATTTTGGTCCGTAGGAACAACATCTGGAAGGTAATGCCGGATGAACTCCACGGCAATTTTATGTTGTTCCGAAAGGGAAAAGTCCAATTCCTCGGAATCCCTTTCGCCATCCTGTCGGACCTCTTGCAATTCTCGGTCGTCCGCACCTGATCCAGTGGTGGAACGCACCGACCCAGCATCGTCTGATAATTCATGTTCTGACACAGGCTCTGCCGGCTGCTGGGATGCTGTGATGATCTGTGCTATCTGTGATAGCATGTCCGTTACGGAGGCCTGAGAAGCTGCGGTCTTATGGGATTTAGACGCCGGGAGCTCCCTGGACGTTGCATCTTGTATACCTCTCTTCTGCGAACGTCCGGACGATGAAGGCCTCGTATCCCTAGCTACCGGATGGCGTGACCTGGTCGCCGTGGAATCCCTGGTCAGCGATGCTGGCTGGATGTCATTGATCATGTAGCCAAGGTGCGGTCGTGTGTGCTGCCGTGAGGATGAAGAAGCCGTATAGGCAGTCGTGCCGGACTGCCTATATACCAGAGCGTTCCGAGCGGTGGACGTATGCTCCGACTGAGGAACGTTAGGTACTACAACATCTGGGCCCAGCTGTTGTTGTACGAGAGAGGGACCTCTCTCGCTCGCCGCCCGGATGGACCTGGACGAGATAGGAATCGGACTATCAGGCTTCCTCCGTACTATCCTCTGTTCCGTCGTCACTGGGTGTGCACGTGGCAAGTTTATAGTGCGTGCAACACCCGACTCTCTTTCCTGGACCGGAAAGGACGAACCCGGGTGCTGAGCCATTCGGGGAATGGTCGCAACACCGGGCGAGCTAGCAGACGTCAAACCCTTCGATCGAACTAGCGAACTTCCGAGTAATTGACGTATCTGCATGAGCACTTTTGCCGCTAGCTCTTCATTTGATTGTGATGACGGAGGCACACTTCTGGACGACATCACGGAAACATCACACTGTTCTTGTTCCTCTGAAAAAGAGAGTGAAAAACTAGAGTGACCTTGCAGAGAGAGGACCAGCATGGTCCTCTCCCCGCTAACAACATACCATGACACACGTTTCCCACGTTTGTCATCCCAATTGATACACACTGAACAAGGATTAGTGCAAGAACATTGACTATAATTAATACAGAGATCATGAAAATCAGAGTTAGATTTCCTCCCATTACAATTTGAACAATAATCTTTCATTGTGAAAAAGGTCAACAGTCATAGTACTCACACTAAACCTTGAAAACAAAGATACAAAAAATAATCCATTACAATCATTACGAACATATGATTCAAAAAGAAAAAAATTTTTGAAAAAAAAAATTTTTCAGAAGAGCCCAAGTTCCCAATGGGAACCCTGAGCCCAAATGGATCCCAAAAAAGCCTAAGCGTGGACAAAAATTTTAAATCATTTTGAAAAATTAAGGTAACACTTACGAACAATATTAATGTATCTTGCTATGAACTAAACTAAGCAGAAGACAAGTGATCACTATCAGAAGTAACTGTTGTCAAAATGAACAAAAAGTGTAAACAAACCGGAAACATGACTCCAGGCACTGGCAAACATGGCCCTAAATCAGTTACCAATTTAAACACTATATGATGCAAAACAGAGGCTTCCAGAGAAGAAACTGTAGAACATCAGATGGTAGATGCAGACCAAAACGCCTAAACACCCAGGGGTGAGGATGTAAACATGGGGGAAAAAACAGAAAATAATTCTGTTACCAAGCCAAAACTCCCAAGAAATTTTAGTAATAAACATTACAAAAATTAAGCCAAAAGCATGGGAGAAAAGCTAGGGGGGAAAACGAAAGGGAGAGAGGAAACACTGATCAAACAATGGAACATTCATAGCAAGAATGACAACAACAGGGCCATTCCTCGAAAATAGGCAACATGAAATAATTTCGTAAAATAATTATAAGTTACAGACCTGAACATTTTCTTGCATTATTTTTTCCTCTCCTCCTTCTATTTCCTTCTTATATCCACCATTTCTCTCATAATTATGTGTCTGGCATAATTTAAACGGAGATTTAGAAGCACAAGTAACAGTGAGATGTAACTGTTTTGAGGGCCAAACAAAGAATGACATTTGGCGCCAATTTCGAGACCTCCTTGATACTGCGCATGCGCAGTTGAGTAGAAGTATGGAGGACCATATAGGACATCTAATTTTCGGTTTTTGATGCAAATTTGGGGAATTGGGGGGGGGGGGGGGGCAAAATTTGTGTCTGGCCCTGAATTATTAAGATTAGCACCAGCTAAGTCTGGGTCATTGGTACAGTATAAAAATATAATGTATTCTGTATCTCAACAAGTAACAAACAACAATCTTTAAAGGGAATAAGCCACGCATATGCTACAACTAGAAAAGAATGGGCAGTGGGGTTAAGTCCACTATCCATACACTACCACCCAAAAAATCATAATCCTAAAGATTCTGAGATCTCAAATTGTCTCTGCAAAGAATCGGCAACATAACCATCTTTCACAATATCAGTGACCATGGTACTTCAAACAGCATTCATTAACATGATCATTAACAGGTGCAGTGACTGTCCATGCTTGCATCAAATACAATTCTAAATTAAGACCCATCAACACCTCAGAAAGACAGCTAATGATACATTCCCTAGCTCTAGTATATGTGACAGCCTTAATCTGTGTAATAAGACAGCGATAACAATGTGATCGATAAACTGGTTTGAAAAGATAATCATCAGAATTTAAATTAATGTTTGCCAAAAGAAATACTTTTGTAAATCTTTGAATGGAGCAGCAACTGTAATACTGTTGTTGATAAGAATAGAATTTCCCATGCGATACTGGTCAGTTTCACTTTTACAAAGGAAGATTTTGAAATACTCCTTAAAAGTCACATCTTTACAATGAATATTTTCAAATTCATCAAATCGAAGAAAACTTGCAAAACTAACAGAGATCATCCCAAATAACCAATAAATCAGTACTTGAGTCATATTTTCTATACAAATCATCAAGCATGTCACTTGTGACATCGTCCTTCTTCTTCCTTGGATTTGTGGACTGCTATCTTGCCGTGTCCATTAAATTATGAATGAAACCATTGTCACTTGAGTCAGGAAAACCATTAAGTAAATGAGCCTATCGTTACCCCTAATCAGCATTCTGTATCACACTAACGGAATACATTTTGCCCAACAAATGAGTTAAATACAGTGCAAAATGTATAGGTTGAGTGGGTAGTGAAGACTGCCGTAACTGAATGGCAGAACATTGCCATCTTTGAAAAGCATGATATTAGTTTTTTACCGTATTATCACTTTTGGATTGTAGAAGATATTGTGCAAGATGTTTAGCCATTTCTTCATAGTTGATTGAAACCAAATCACTCTTCTGCATCTCATTCTGAACATGTTTTGTCAAACCTAATCCTGTAAAAAACAAAATGGACACTAAACTGAGAATGAATACAATCATTTGAAATAAATGCCAACTACTGCCAAAGATACAATTGTGGCCTTTACCAGGTTTTACTATTTTGAAAGAGAAAATTTTTGAATCAACAAGACAGTATGATGACATCCATATCCCCCGCCGACTTTTATGTTATGATAAGAATAATCTTATTATTGACCTGGACATGTATTCATACCCAATGATGTCGCTCATTAAATATTTAATTTTTTTAACTGCAACTGAAGATATCTTCCAAAAACCAGCATTCTGGGGAAATGTAATCGACAAGGGCTATAACTCTGGAAAAATTATTTGAATCAAAACTTCCTTTCCATATGCACATGTACACATCATACTGCACACCAAGATTTGTAGAAATCCAATGAAAAGTGCAGGAGGAGTTAAACGGACAGGCATTTGTGACAGAAATTTAGCTATTACGAAGAGCCATAATCACAGAAAATTCATTGCATTGAAAATTCCTGACCACATGCTCATTTACACTTGATACTGATACTTCAGATAAAAAATACACTGAAAACTGTAAGAGTTAAGTGGACAAAGTTTGTGACGCACGGATGGATGAACACAATTTCAATATACCCCTCCTGATGAATCCAGATCTGAAACTTGCTGGATCCAACACCAGGCCAAAATTTAGAGGACATCCAAAGAGGTACAGTAAAACTCACTTAGAATGAAGTCGGATATAACGAATAACCAGCTATAGCAAAATTCATAGTAATCATCTACACTTATAGCGAAGCTGGTTATAGTGAATTATCGGCTATTACGACGTTAGTTTAAATCCCTGGCATTATTCAGTTGCATCATATAAAGTTAATATTCTATTCACATTTCGCTGCTCTGTCATTGCTGAAAAGATGACCTCATATTGCAAACCTCAGGACTACGTTTGTTGTTGAAGATGATATACCTCTGTCCCGCCTGAGACCATATTTAAATAAGAGGCTCCACGGGGCCTGAAACACTCATCTTGAACAGAACACAATATAAACAGAGTCCAAGAATAAGTCTACATTAGGCAATCCATTTCCAGAGGATACACTGTCAATCCTTGAGCCCTGCAGGAGTGACATTAATAATCTGGCCCTTATGCCTTTTTTTCAGTTGATCATAATGTAAAATGTAGAGCTCCCCTATGAAGCCCCTTGATACAACCTATGTGGATTAATCTTAGTTACACACCTCTAGAGGGTACTGAATACAAAATTTTTAATTCTTCATCAACATGGCCAATTCCAGTTCCCGTAGGGAGACCAAATATTAACCCAGACTCTCAATTTGAACACAGTTGAATCTGACTTTCCTAGAGATGTTGTGTACCAAATATGAAGACAGTCCGACTGTTGGATCTGAAGAAATTTTTTTAAAAAAATTTCTTTATACTGCATTAAATTAAAATTTAGGCTACCATAGCGAGTCCAAATATTAACCTATGGATCCAATTTGAACAAACTTGAATCTGACCCCCCTAGAGATGTTGTATACCAAATATGAAAGCATTCTGACCAGTGGATCTGAAGAAGAAGATTTTTGAAGAAATTCCCTCATACTGTACTGAGTTAAATTTCAGAATTTCAGGAGCCCAAATATTAACCCAGGCACTCGAATTGAGCAAACTTGAATCCGTCCCAGCTCCCCCCCCCCCCCTCCCCGATGCTATACCAAATATGAAAGCATTCCAACAGGTAGATCTGAAAAAGAAGATTTTTAAAGGAATTTCTTCATACCGCACTAAGTAAAAATTTGGGCTACCATAGCGAGCCCAAATATATACTTAGGGATCTGATTTGAACAAACTTGAATCTGACTTCCCTAGAGATGTTGCATACCAAATATGAAAGCATTCTGACTGGTGGATCTGAAGAAGATTTTTAAAAATTATCACCCATATTGAACAAAGTTAAAATTTGGGCTTCCATAGGATGCCCAAATATTAACCAAGGGACTTGGTTTGAACAATTTTGAATCTGACCCTCATAACAATGATGTATGCCAAACATTAAAAGATTCTGACAGGTGGTTCTGAAGAAGAGGATTTTTAAAGAATATTCTCCATATTACCCTAAGGCAAAAAATAAAAAATACCTGTGTTCAGGGTAACCCGACCGACCCTAAAAAATAGCCCCGACCCTAAACATTTTATTGCGTTTAAATTCCGTCAACCTGAAAATTGGTTCTCATTTACTTGTTTGCACCCTAATCCATTTGTTGGCACGCTCGCGACGTCATAAACACACGTGTTTTTCTGAAGGTTGAGGTTCCACTTTCTCTTCGACTTGGGCAATGATGGCGTGAAGCCTTATTTTAATTAAAGTAGTACTCGAAACATGTTTTCACAGGCGGGGAGACACATAAGACATTTAAACCGGAGTGTGTTGGTAAACGAACTTAAGTTCCATGCAGTTCAGCCTCAACAGATATGAATAATATGACAAGAGTTTGATTATATGATGAATTGAACAGCCAATGCTTCAAATATAAGGAGAAAGACGCACAGGTAAGAGGCCTTTTATTCTATAAATGTTCACAAAAATGTTTGTGTGCTTGCTTCGTTAATGTTGCGCAATCTGCAAGCCCTTGGAATTCGTGGTATTTACTGGAGAACCCCAAAGTTAAGTGTATTTGCATATATTATTTGCCATCAACAGATACAAATTTGGGGTAATTATTTATATTAAATTTTGCCAAGAATATTGACGCCAATGTTTGAATTCTCGCGTTGTTGTTGTTTTCTTTGCATTGGTTTAATCTTTAATGTACTCAAATATATTCTCCTTGGTCTGACAGTGGAAAAGGCTGCAGGTCTGTTCGCTGTTTATTCTGACAGACACGTGGTATTTTTAATGCAGCACTGAAAAAAAAACCCTTAATCATTGGCCGAATTCATCAACTGATATAATATGCAAATTTCATCCAATCAATTTTAACGCTTCTTGAAAAGGGGTCACGCGTATTAAATTTCCATTGGTCCTTCAGAGACAACACCCTTTGCATGCATTCGACCAGTGTACAAGTTAACACGTGTCTGACATTTCAAGGCATCAAAACGAAAGTTTTTTTTTCCGTCAACAAAAAGTTGTACTGGCACAGGTTAAAGAGACAGTATTATAAACCCAATCAGCCTTTTAATATTGTCTTGTCATATTAAAGTCTGTCCAATTCTGAATATATAATTGCAGAATTGAACCCAGCCGGTTTAATAGTAATACAGATCTGTAAACTTGTCCGTCGTTTGTCTGCTGCCATCTGTCCACCCACTGTTTTATATAAATGAAAGTGTCAATGACACTGTAGCTCAACTTGTGTTAGACATGTACATGTATTGTATGTGACACAGCAATGACACACATCTAGGCAATGACCTGATAACAAAGGTACATGTAAAGTGTTGTAAAGTTTTGTACATAAATACTGACCATAGCCTGTAACAAATGTACAGGTAAAGTATGACTAAACTAAGTTCTAAGAACGTTGGCAGCGGCAACATTTTTTGACGGAAATTGAAGAAAATCAATAGCTCCCATCTAGAGGTCTCCCCAAACAAGCATACCGGGTTTCAAAGCCATCCAATCATAAATGTGCCCTGTAGGGTGTGCCAAAGAAAAATATTGAGGTCTGACTAAACTAAGTTCTAAGAACATTGGCCGTGGCAACTTTTTTTGACGGAAATGGAAGAAAATCGATAGCTCCCATCTAGAGGTCACCCCAAACAAGCATGCCAGGTTTCAAAGCAATCCGATCATAAATGTGACCTTTAGGGTGTGCCAAAGGGAAATATTGAGATCTTCTGACTAAACTAAGTTCTAAGAACGTTGGCCACGGCAACATTTTTTAACGGAAATTGAAAAAAATCGATAGCTCCCATCTAGAGGTTACCCCAAACAAGCATACCAAGTTTCAAAGTGATCTGATCATAAACGCGACCTGTGAGGTGTGCCAAAGGAAATTGTGGACGTGCGTACTAACGTACGTACGCCGACGGACGAGAAGTGATGGCAATAGCTCAGCTTGACTTTGTCAAGATGAGCTAAAGATGTAGTTTCAAACTGAACATGCAGAACGGTGATGTGGAGTGAACTGTCAACGATTTGGTGTCTGAATACTGAGATTTTAAAAATAAAAAAAAAATAATAAAATAAAAAGAAATCCTTACCTACCAACCCTAATTTTTTTCACCATGTTACCCTAAACACAGGTATTTTTTTTTTTTGGCCTAAGTTAAAAATTCGGGCTACTGTATTGAGCTCAAACATGAATGAATGGGCTTTATTTTATCAAATTTGTATCAGACCCCCCTATGAATTCTGTATACCGAATATCAAAAGATTCTGAAGATTAGTTCTGAAGAAAAGACTTTTACCATTCAATTCTACTGGTCCTAAGGATACTTCATACCAAATAACAGCTCTCTGTTTCGTGTGGTTTGGGAAATATGGGCGTTTGAAAATATTTCTATTTTTAGCTCCCAGGGTTCCCATGGGGATGCAGGAATTTTTTTTTTGCATGAGTCAAGTACTTAGGACACAATAATACCACATACCAAATTTGGTTCAAACCAGACCATGGGTTCAGAAAAGAGAAATTTTGGGCGGGGCAAAAAATCTTACCCCTTCCATTACAAAAACAAATATTGCTTCACGAATTTCGATTGAACAAACTTGATTTAACACCTCAAAAGGAAGCTCCATAGCAAATATCAAGTCATTGTACACACTGGTTCATGAGAAGAAAATTTTAAATATATTTTGGTGTATTTTCCCCCCACTCCCTCCCTATGAGGCTGGACATGCCGAGTTGAACAAAAATTCAATGCCCCTTTGGGACCATCACTCCCCCAAACTTTCACTTCAGTTGGCCAAGTGGCTTTGGAGGAGAAGACCAAAACATGGCATGGACGGACGACAGATGAACGGACGGACAGATGATGGACAGAGAGTGATGGGATTAGCTCAGCTTGACTTTGTCAAGACGAGTTAAAAACTGCTGATTGTTCCTTCAAGGCGACGTCATGCACTGAAGCATGCAGCTACTGAAAAAACTCATCGCATGGACCTGAAAATATTATTTTTCACTCGCAAAAAATAAAACTTTCAGGTCCACACTCATGAAATAATTTCAGATACTGACTAAAATAGAAGAGATTTTCTTTTTTATCAAACGCTACCAGACATTTTACTGCACAATACTGAGCCCAATTCGCTGAGAAATGCATATGTTAAAAAAAGTTAAAAAATTTATAGTAATTTATATATTTTTTATACTTACCAATGACCCAGACATAGCTGGTGCTAACTCTTAAAAATCTAGGGCCAAACACAAATTTTGCCCCCTAATCCCCAAAATTTGCATCTAAAACCAAAGAAATCATGTCCTGAATGGCCCTCCATAGTTCGCCTCTACTGCGCATGCGCAGTGTCAAGGACGTCCCAAAATTGGCGCCATTTATCATTCTTACAATCAGTGCCTGGTCAGGGCTATGTACTCAGCGGGGAGGTATGAGTTCCCAACTCCTGGGAGGGCCATCCCCATCTGGGTCATTGGTAAGTATAAAAAATATATAAATTACTATAAATTTTTTAACATTTTTATACTGTACCAATGACCCAGACATAGCTGAATAGTAAAAAGGCTGGAGGGCCTAGGACATAGAGGAAAATCCAATAAGCTCAACTATATAAAATAGAGTCATCCCCTCGAGGAGAAACTGCTGATTGTATTAGGCTTTACATGTATCTTTCTTATTTATGATAAATTAGAAAGACACAACACCCTCCATAATTGAGCATCATAACATTCATGTTCTCTATTAACGTCCAATATAATCCTTATACTAATTATTTTTAAAGTAAGCCAATAAATAAAGCTAGTCCAGAGAATTGAAACTCTTTATACTCTTTTAAAAGTGTCCGAGGATTGTATATTAACGCCCGTTTGACACGTGACATATTCAAATGCTACACTTTAAAAATATGACATGAATGAATTTTTTAAACATTAACTTTTCACTTTAAAACCATCCCAGTAACAGCTCAAAATTACTGACTCCGGAGGAGGTATCCCCTTGTTTCACTATAAACACAGGTGACCCAAGGGAACACCCTCCAACCCCCCCCATTCCTTCCCCTTGCCCTGGGTCAAATAGCCCAGAGTGAAGAGGGCAGCAGGAAGTCACTGCCTGAACAGAAAGCCTACATAACTATAGTTGCAACTGTTTAGTGAACGACATTCTGAGCAACAGATAATGGACCTAAACAATGCAGGTCTCCAGAAATGGACTCAATATTTCTGAGATAAAAATTCATGAATTTGGATGGCTGAGACCAAAATGCAGCCTTCATAAAATTTGTAATAGCAGCACTATTTGCAGAAGCCCAAGATGTAGAAAGAGCTATTACTTCATGAGCCGAAATCTTAAGCACAGACTGCTGAGTTAAAGACAGATTATCATAAGCAGTACAGATAGTTAATTGAATCCATCTAGCAATAGAATGGACCGTAATGTCCTTTCTATTAGGCATCAGAGACAGAAGACGCTTTACGTCCTTTCTGATAAACTGAGATCTTGTTTATAAATACATAAAGCTCTAACCGGACAGAGTAAAGGCCTATGCCCATCTGAAGACGGAAGGGCCTTAATAACAATAGGTTCCGGATATTTATTAGGAGCCTGATTCTTAGCCAAAAGTCCAACATTAGTAGTAAAGGTAATAGTGTTCCCGATACTGCAAAAGTGAGAATCGTCCACCGATAGTGCATGAAGCTCACTGACTCTTCAGCAGAAGAGAAAGCTAAGAGAAATGCTGTCATATAAGACCAGAATTTGAAATCTACTGTCTCAAGAGGCTCAAATGGTTTTTCTTTTAGTTTAAGAAGAACCCAAGCTAAATTCCATTTAGGAATTAATCTAAGGGTTCTAGGTCTATTTATCGAAAAGTTTCTAACTAATTTAGATAAAGAGACATTAGATCCAATTGTAAACTATCATGGTGTGCATAGGTATCAGATAACATAGACCTATAACCTTTAAAAGTAACAGGCTGCAGTTGATCTCATCAAACAAGTATACTAGAAAGTTTGCAATGTCTGGTATGGAGGGATCAAAAATATCAACATAATGATCCCTACACCAATGACGAAAGACCTTCCACTTTAGCCGCATAGTATAGCAAAGAGGAGGTCCTCCTACAGTTAGAAATCGCGTTCACTGCTTGTCCTGTACAATGCTTGCTGTGCTAGAAGGACCGCACAACGGAATACGTGAAGGTTGAGACCTTGCGGGTTGTGATGAAGTTGACACGATTTCCCCAGCGAAAGAAGATCCTCTCGTGGAGGAAGTTTTCGCGGTAAGTCCCACAGCAGACACCTGAGTAAATTTATCCACGGTCTCTGTGGAGACAGAGATGCTACCAACAGAATTGTATTGAGATTGATATTTCTTTAGCAATATTTGCTGAATCAACGGCGCTGGAGGATACGCATATCCTATCATTCCGTCCCACGAGATCGATAGAGCGTTTACTGGATATGCTCGGGGATCCGGACATGGTGACAAATACGTCTGCAATTGATGGTTGAGGTGTGTCGCCAATAAGTCTATCATTGGCCGCTCCCATTGGTAGCAAATCTGATTGAATACCTGTTTGTTGAGAGTCCATTCTGACAGCAACAAGCGACCCTTCGTGAAAGGGAGTCTGCCAATACATTCAGACGACCCGAAATATGACGGACCGAAGCCGAACTTGGTGTTCTAGAACAAACAGAAGGATTCTTTCCGTTAAATTGAATAACGGAACGGAATGAGTGCCTCCCTGGTTCTGGATATACGCAACTACTGTCATATTGACGGACAGGATTTGGACATGCGCTTATTGAATAATGTTCATCCAATGACGTCGTGCAAGCCAAATTGACATCATTTCTAGGATGTTTATGTGCTTGCCTAGAAACTGCGGAACCCAAAGACCCTGGCACTTCGAATCCGTTGGGATCAATGTTGTACCCCAACCTGTTTGACTGGCATCCGTCATAATCGTAAAACTTGGATCTGGCAACTGCAGTGGAACTCCCTGAGTCAACCACTGAATGTTTGCCCAAGTCTGAATCTCTTGTTACACTTGATTGACAAGAGAACGTCTATATCGAGCAATTCATAGATTGCTGAATGGTTGCCATCGAAGAGAAGCTTCTCCAAGACCGAAGTGACTCTGAGAGAGTTCTTCACCTTACTATCCACGCGCGTGGATGTAGCTAGGGCTGCGTCACATCTAACCAACTCCAGGTTGCCACTGAAGGGCGGAGTTATACATGGAAAAGCTACTGCCCTTGAAAGAAATCTCATTGAGGATCATATCCTGGAATTCTTTCCCTTGAAGAAGTAATGATAACGCCTTAGTAAGGTGGTCTGCGTATGATAAAGCATCTAAGTTAAGTCTGCTAGACATTATTGTCGTTTCCAACATCGTGGTTGGAATTGACATAGACGGCGATATAGACTATTCCCAGTCTTCAGCCTCGTCGTCTAGACGCTGAGGAACTCTCGGTATGTCCTGTCCTGCCGTTTCAAATTAATTCCTTGAATTGATGAAAGGCAGATTTAGAGCATTTGCAGACAAGAAACTAAACTTGCCTGTTTTGGTAGCAAGCTTATATATAGCGTCGATCAATAATTCGAATGTTCTTGTGACATTATTGGACTGTGTCGGCAACTCAGAGACGATGTCCCTGAACCGATCAAAAACTCTGTGTCCAATGACGCTATTAGTCTCTTATCCAGCATCGCAGCATTCTAGTCCGACGGAACAACCTCTGGAAGATAATGCCGGAAGAAATCTATGGCAGCTTCTGTTGTTCTGAAAGGGAAAGCTCGAAATCCTCCGAATCCCTTTCGCCATCCTGTCGGACCGTATGAAGTGCTCGGTTGTCCGTACCTGAAGCTTCAGCGGAGAGAACCGACCCAGCGGCATCGGATTATTCCTGATCCGACAGAGATTCTGTCGTTTGCTGGGATGCTGCGATAAGTTGTGCTATTTTGGACAGCACGTCCGTCACTGAGGCCTGTGGAGAAGTGGTCTTATGTTGCTTTGCCGCTGGAAGCTCCGTGTACGTTGCCCCGTGCATACTTCTATTATGCGAGCATCCGGAGTCTACAGGTCTCGTGTCCCTTGGCTACCGGATGGCGTGACCTGTTCACCGTGGAATCCCTGAATGACGAAGCTGGCAGGATATTCGAGGTCACATAGCCAAGGTGCGGTCGTGTGCGCTGCCGTGAGGATGAGGAAGCCTTATCGACAGTCTCTCGGACTGTCTATATAACGGAGCGTCCCAAGCGGCGGACATATGCTCCAAATGCGAAACGTTTGTACCACAACATCTGGTCCCCGATGATGTTGTACGAGAGAGGGACCTCTCTCGCTCGCAGCCCGGACGGACCTGGACGAGCTAGGAACCGGACTAACAGGCTTCCTCCGATCTCTCCTCTGATCCGTCATCACTGGATGTGTACTATTGTCTTATTATAGTGCTCGCATCACCCAAAACTCCTTCCTGGACCGCAACGGACGAACCCGGCTGCCGAACCATTCGATGAATGGACGCTACACCGGGTGAGCTAGCGGATGTCAACGCCATCGATCCTACTAGGGACCTCTTAGGCGATTGACGTATTTCCCTGAGCACTTATTGCCGCTAGCTCTTCATTTAACTATGACGACAGAGGCACACTCTTGAAAGACATCACGGTAACTTTTGCGAACAAGAAACCAGACTTGCTTGTTAATAGCAAGTATATATAAATAGCGTCGTTCAATAATTCGAAAGTTCCTGTGACATTATTGGACTGTGTCAGAAACTGAGGGACGATGTCCCTGAACCGATCAAAAATTCTTGTGTCCACAGACGCTATCAGTCTCTTATCCGGCATCGCAGCATTCTGGTCCGACGAAACAACCTCTAGAAGATAAAGCAGTATGACATGTACAGCAGCTTATGTTGTTCCGAAAGGGAAAGGTCGAAATCCTCCGAAACTCTTGCGCCATCCTGTCGGACCCTATGAAGTTTTCGGACGTCCGTACCTGATGCTTCAGCGGAGCATACCGACCCAGCGTTGTCAGATATTATATGAACTGACAGAGATTCTGTCATTGCTGGGATGCTGCGATAAGTTGTGCTATTTGGGATAGCATGTCCGTCACTGAGGCCTGTGTAGTAGCGGTCTTAGGATGCTTTGCCGCTGGAAGCTCTGTGTACGTTGACTCCTGCATACTTTTCTTATGCGAACATCCGGAGTCTACAGGCCTCGTGTCCCTGGCTACCGGATGGCGTGACCTGGTCGCCGTGGATTCTCTGATTGGCAAAGTTGGCTGGATATCCGAGGTCACGTAGCCAAGGTGCAGTCGTGTGCGCTGTCGTGAGGATGAGGAAGCCTTATTGACAGTCTCTCCGGACTGTCTATATAACGGAGTGTCCCGAGCGGCGGACGTATCCTCCGATTGCGAAACATTTTGTACCACAACATCTGGTCCCAGATGTTGTTGTACGAGAGAGGGGCCTCTCTCGCTCGCAGCCCGGATGGACCTGGACGAGCTAGGTACCGGACTAATAGGCTTCCTCCGTTCTCTCCTCTGATCCGCCGTCACTGGGTGTGCACTTGGTTGATTTATAGTGCTCGCATCACCCAAAACTCCTTTCTGGACCGCAACGGACGAACCCGGCTGCCAAACCATTCGATGAATGGACGCTACACCGTGCGAGCTAGCGGACGTCAAAGGCCGTCGATCCTACTAGGGACCTCTTAGGCAATTGACATAATTCCATGAGCACTTTGCCGCTAGCTCTTCATTAATTGTGACGACGGAGGCACACTTTTGGAAGACATCACGGCTACATCACCCTATTCTTGTTCGTCTGAAATAGAGATTGATAAACTAGAGTGACCCTGCGGAGAAAGGACCGGCATGGCCATTTCCCCGCTAACATACCGTGACACACGCTTCCCATGTTGTCATCGCAATTGACACATACTGAACAGGAGTTAGTGCGAGTACACTGACTACAATTAATACAATGATTATGAAAGTCAGAGGAAGATTTCCGCCTATTACAATTGAACAATATCCTTTCATTGTGAAAAGAATACAAAAAGTCCTAGTACTCGCACCAACCCCTGAAAACAAAAATACATAATAACATGATCCATTAACATAGAAAAAATAATTGAAATCAAAAAAACATTTTTTGAAAAAAATTTTTTTCAGACAAGCCCAAGTTTCTGAAAAGTAATGTTGAGCCCCAATGGATCCCAAGCCTAAGTGTGGACAAAAATTTAAAAAATATTTTAAAAAATTAATGCAACACTTACGAATAATAATAATGTATCTAGCTATGATTAAACTAACACAAAGACAAGAAATCCCCCTCCACAGAGGCTGTTGTCAATGTAAACAATAAGTGTAAAAACACCAGAAACATGACTCCAGGCACTGATAACCCTGGCCCGAAATCAGTTACCAATAATACACTATCTGATGCAAAACAGAGACTTTCAGGGAAGAAACTGCAGAACATCAGATGGTAGATGCAGAACACTACGCCTCACATGGGTGAGGACGTAAACATGGGGAAAAGAACAGAATTCATTCTCTTATCCAGCTAAAACTCCCAAGAAATTTTAGTAATAATATTACAGAAAATATGCCAAAAGCATGGGAGAATAGCAAGGGGGGACTTAAAGGAAAGGGAGAGAGGAAAACACTGAACAAGCAGTGTAACTTTATAGCAAGAATGACCACAGCAGGCCCATGCCTCGAAAGTTAAAAAATTTATAGTAATTTATATATTTTTTATACTTACCAATGACCCAGACTTAGCTGGTGCTAACTCCAACAAAACCAGGGCCAAACACAAATTTTGCCCCCCAATCCCCAAAATTTGCATCCAAAACAAAAAGAAATCATGTCCTAAAGGACCTCCATACTACGCCTCTACTGCGCATGCGCAGTGACGCAGTCGTCCCGAAATTGGCGCCAATTATCATTCTTACTGGCAGTGCCTGGTCAGCGCTATGTACTCAGCGGGGAGGCAAGAGTTCCCAACTCCAGGGAGGGCCATCCCCGTCTGGGTCATTGGTAAGTATAAAAAATATATAAATTACTATAAATTTTTTAACATTTTTATACTGTACCAATGACCCAGACTTAGCTGAATAGTAAACAGGCTGGAGGGCCTAGGACATGGAGGAAAATCCAATAAGCTCAACTATATAGTAAAGAGGTAACCCCTTAAGGAGAAAAGGAGTATTAGGCTTTACATGTATCTTTCTTATTTAATATTAAATTAGAAAGATACACTACCCTTAATAATTGAGCACAATAACATTCATGTTCTCTATTAACATCCAGTATAACCCTTATACTAATTATTTTTAAAGCAAGCCAATAAATAAAGTAGTCCAGAGAATTGAGACTCTTTATAATCATTTAAAAGTGTCCGAGTATTGTATATTAAAGCCCGTTTGACACTTGACATATACAAATGCTTCACACCGAGCTACACTTTAAAAATAAGACATGAATGAATTTAAACATTAATATTACACTTTAAAACCATCCCGGAAGCGACTCAGAAATACTGACTTGGAGGAGGCATTCCCTTGCTTTTCACTATAAAGCAGGTGACCTAAGGGAACACCCGCCCCCCCCCCCCCCCCCCCCCCCCCCCCCCCCCCTTCCCCTAGCCCTGGGTCAAATAGCCCAGAGCGAAGAGGGCAGCCGGACGGAGTCACTGCCGGAACAGAAAGCCTGCATAACTATAGTTGCAACTGTTTAGTGGACGACATTCTGAGCAACAGATAACGGACCTAAACAATGCAGGTCTCCAGAAATGGACTCAATATTTCTGAGATAAAAATTCGTAAATGTGGATGGCTGAGACCAATAAGCAGCCTTCATTAAATCTGTAATAGCAACACTATTAGCATAAGCCCAGGAAGTAGAAAGAGCTCTTACTTCATGAGCAGAAATCTTAAGCACAGACTGCTGAGAAGAAGATAAATCTTCATAAGCAGTACGGATAGTTAACTGAATCCATCTAGCAATAGAATGGACTGAAATGTCCTTTCTATTAGGCATCAAAGACAGAAAGAAACGTTTCCGTCCCTTTCTGATAAACTGAGATCTCTGTTTATAGATACGTAGTGCTCTAACAGGACAGAGTAAAGGCCTACGCCCGTCTGAAGACGGAAGAGCCTTAATAACAATAGGTTCCGGATATTTATTAGGAGCCTGATTCTTAGCTAAAAAACCCACATTAGTAGTGAAGGTGATAGTGTTCCCAACACTACGATAATGAGAATCATCCACCGATAGTGCATGAAGCTCACTGACTCTTCTGGCAGAAGAGAAAGCTAAGAGAAAAGCTGTCTTATAAGATAAGAATTTGAAATCTACTGTCCCAAGAGGTTCAAATGGCTTTTCCTTCAATTTAAGGAGAACCCAAGCTAAATTCCACTTAGGAATTAATCTAAGAGTTCTGGGTCTATTTATCGAAAAGTTTCTAACCAACTTCGATAAAGAGACATTAGATCCAATTTGTAAACTATCATGATGTGCATAGGTATCAGATAACATAGATCTATAACCCTTTATAGTAACAGGCTGCAGTTTGATTTCGTCAAACAAGTATACTAGAAAGTTTGCAATGTCTGGTATAGAGGGATCAAATATATCTACAGAATGATCCCTACACCAACGACGAAAAACCTTCCACTTAGCCGCATAGTTTAGCGAAGAGGAGGTCCTCCTACAGTTAGAAATCGCGTCCACTGCTCGTCCTGTAAAGTGCTTGCCATGCAAGAAGGACCGCACAACGGAAAAACGTGAAGGTTGAGACCTTGCGGGTTGTGATGGAGTTGGCGCGATTTCCCCTGCGAAAGAAGATCCTCTCGTGAAGGAAGCTTCCGCGGTAGGTCCCACAACAGACACCTGAGTAGATTTATCCACGGTCTCTGTGGCGACAGAGATGCTACCAACAGAATCTTGCATTGAGATTGTTTTATCTTTAGCAATACTTGTTGAATTAACGGCGCTGGAGGATACGCATATCCTATCATTCCGTCCCAAGGGATCGACAGAGCGTCTACTGCAAATGCTCTTGGATCCGGACACGGAGACACATACGTCTGCAACTGATTGTTGAGATGTGTCGCAAATAAGTCTATCATTGGCCGTTCCCATTGGTAGCAAATCTGATTGAATACTTGTTTGTTGAGAGTCCACTCCGACGGCAACAAGCGACCCTTTCGTGAAAGGGAGTCTGCTAGCACATTCAGACGACCCGGTATGTGACGGACCGAAAGAAGAATGTGATGTTCTAATGCAAACAGAAGGATTCTTTCCGTTAGATTGAACAACGGAACTGAATGAGTGCCTCCCTGATTCCGTATATACGCCACTACTGTCGTATTGTCGGATAGGATTTGGACATGAGCATCGTGAATAATGTCCATCCAGTGACGTAATGCAAGCCAAATTGACATCATTTCCTTGATGTTTATGTGCTTGCACAGGAATTGCGGATCCCAAAGACCCTGGCATCTCGAATCCGTTGGGATTAATGATGCACCCCAACCTGTTTGACTGGCATCCGTCATAACGGTAAAACTCGGATCCGGCAACTGCAGCGGAACTCCTTGAGTTAACCACTGAATGTTTGCCCAAGTCTGAATCTCTTGTTTCACTTGATCTGACAAGAGAACGTCTACATCGAGCGAATGAATTTTCACACTCCAATTCTGAGTCAGGAAAATTTGAAGAGGACGTGTGCGTAGCCGCCCCATCGGAATGAGATCCGCGGCGGCTCCGCACAGACCTATCAGTCTCATAAATTCTCTCGCCGTGACTTTGTCTGCGTGCAGACAATAGCGAGCGTAACAACTGACTAATTTCGCTCTGGTTAACGGCAGACGAACGAGATTGTTGTGCATCTCGAAGCTCATTCCCAGATGAGTGAATGACTTGGACGGCACCAGATCCGACTTCTCCTCGTTTACTATAAAACCGAGACGTCGGAGCAATAGAAGAAGATTCTGAACATCGTTCTGAAGCGTTAACTCGTTGCCGTACCTCTGAAGAATGTCGTCCAGGTAGGCCGACGTTACCGCAGACGAATGAGCTCGGAAGTAGATCATTACCGAGTTCATTACCCGAGTGAAAGCCCAGGGTGCTAGATTCAATCCGAAGCACATCGCCCGGAATTGATACACCACTCCTAGGACTGCGAAGCGTAGATACTTTCGGAATGTCGGATGTACCATGACGTGAAAGTACGCATCTTTAAGATCTATGCTCGTTGCATAATCGTTCACCCGAATACTCGCTCTGACCGATCGAATCGTCTCCATATAAAATTTCGGAGCGACGATCAGCTTGTTTATCCAGCTCAAATCTATGACTGGACGGAACGAGCCGTCTGGTTTCGGAACCAGAAACAGATGGCTGTAGAATCCCAGAGATTCCTGGTTTTCTACGACCTCTACCGCGTTCTTCATTAAAAGAGACTGCACCTCTGATAACAGAGCGTCTCTTTTCTGTGGATTTGACGGAAGATGAGTCCACTTTGGACTTCGAGTTAATGGAGGCTTTCGTTTGAAGGATATCTTTAGACCTTCCGAAGTCACTCCTCTCACCCAAGGGTCGTCCGTAATCGACGCCCACTCTTGTGAAAAACTCGACAACCTTCCGCCAACCGGAACGCGATAGAGGTTTAAGCCATCACCTCCTGGACCTGCGAGGCCTGCGGTAGGAGAAACCACGTCTTCCACGACCCGCACCTCGCCTCGTCGACCTCGGGGCGTCCGACCGATTGTCCCGGCCTGAAGGACGTCCCGAACGAGAGTCGCTATCCTGACGGTCTCTCGAATAAGACCAAGAGGACGCACCGGAACCTCTATAGGAACCTCTCTTGGGCGCATTAGACCCAGAAGTGCCTGTCTTATTCGTGTCTGCTGTATCCGACTTTTTAGGAGCCGATCTGAACAACAGAGAATCATTAGCTTTCTTTTTAATTTTATCATAAATAGCGGAAAGCTTGCCGTCAAAGAGAAGTTCTCCTGAGACCGAAGCGACTCTAAGAGAGTTCTTCACCTTAGAATCCACTAGTGTGGATGTAGCTAGGGCTGCGTCACGTCTAACCAACTCCAGATTTGCCACTGAAAGGGCGGAGTTACACGTGGAATAAGCTACTGCCCTTGAAAGAAGTCTTAAAGAGGATTGTATATCCTGAAACTCTTCCCCTTGAAGGCGCAGCGATAACGCCTTAGTAAGGTGATCTGCGTAAGATAAGGCATCTAAATTGGCTCTGTTAGACGCAATAGCTGTTTCCAACACCGCGGTTGGAATAGAAGCTGACGACGGTAATGATAGCTCTAAGTCTTCCGCCTCGTCGTCCATACGCAGAGGAACTCTCGGTATACCCTGTCCTGCCGTATCGAATTTATTCCTTGCATTAATGAAAGGCAGGTTGAGAGTATTAGCGGACAAGAAACCTGCTTTCCCCGTCCTGGAAGCAAGTTTAAATATAGCGTCGTTCAATAATTCAAATGTTCTTGCAACATTATTGGACTGCGACGGAAACTCGGGAGCGATGTCCCTGAACCGCTCAAAAAATTCAGAGTCCAATGACGCTATAATTCTCTTGTCCGGAAGCGCAGCAGTCTGGCCCGACGGAACAACTTGTGGGAGAAAGTGCCGGATGAAGTCCACGGCAGCTTTATGTTGTTCCGAAAGGGATAGCTCCAAGTCATCCGTATCCCTTTCACCATCCGGTCGGACCTCCCGATGTTCCCGGTCGTCCGCCCCCGATGCTTCGGCGAAGCGTACCGACCCAGCGCCGTCGGATAATTCTCGATCCGACACTGTTTCTGTCGGCTGCTGGGATGCTGCGATAAGCTGTGCTATCTGCACAAGAATGTCCGACATCAAGACCTGCGGAGGCGCAGTCTTTCGCTGCTTTGCCGAGGGCAGCTCCGCATCAGATGGCTCCCGCATACTTTTCCTATGCGAACGTCCGGAGTCCATCGGTCTCGAATCCCTGGCTGCCGGATGGTGTGACCTGGTCGCCGAAGAATCCTTCATCGGCGAAGCTGGTAAAATATCGGAGGTCACGCAGCCAAGGTGCGGTCGTGTGCGCTGACGAGAAGAGGAAGCCTTAACAGTCTCTGCGGACTGCTTATACAACGGAGCGTCCCGAGCGACGGACGTATGCTCCGCTAAAGACACATTTTGTACCACAACATCTGGTCCCAGATGTTGTTGTACGAGAGAGGGACCTCTCTCGCTCGCGGCCCGGCTGGACCTGGACGAGCTAGGAACCGGACTAAAAGGCTTCCCCCATTCTCGCTTACTATCCGCCGTCACTGGGTGTGCATTTATTATGTTTATAGTGCTCCCATCACCCAAAATTTCCTCTTGGACCGCATCGGACGAACCCGGCTGCCGAACCATTCGGTGAATGGACGCTACACCGGGCGAGCTAGCGGACGACATTTGTCTAATCTCCATGAGCACTTTTGCCGCTAGCTCTGAATTCATTTGTGACGACGGACGCACACTTGAAGAAGATAACATGGAAACATCACCCTGTTCTGGTTCCTCTGAAATAGAAACTGAGAGAGTAGAGTGACCTTGTGGAGAAAGAGCCGGCATCGCTCTTTCTCCAGAAACAACATATCGTGACACACGTTTCCAATGTTTCTCATCCCAATGTTCACATATAGGACAGGGATTAATGCGAGAACACTGACTACAATTAATACAATGATCATGAAAGTCAGAGGAAGATTTCTTCCTATTACAATTTGAACAATGTCCCTTCATTGTGAAAGAACAACAATAAGTCCTAGTTACTCGCAAAAACCCCTGACACAAAGATACATAATAACATGATCCATTAATAAATGAAAAAACAATTGCAAAACAAAATAATTTTGAAAAAATATTTTTTCAGAGAAGCCCAAGTTGCTGAAAAGTAACGTTGAGCCCCGATGGATCCGATGGCAAAGTGTGGTCAAAAATTTTAAATTTATATAAAATAATTAATGAGACACTTTCGGATAATATAAATGTATCTTATAATGAGATAAACTACCACAAAGGCAAACAGCCCCCCTCAAAAAAGGCTGTTGCCAATGAAAACAAACAGTGTAAACACACTAGAAAACATGACTCCAGGCACTGAAAAAACTGGCCCGGAATCAGTCATCAATTACACTCTATCTGATGCAAAACAGAGACTCCCAGGGGAGAATCTGTAGAACATCAGATGGAAGATGCAGAAACAAACGTTATACACCCATGGGTGAAAACGTAACTATGGGGAAAATAACAGAAAACATTCTGTAACCAATCAACTCTCCCAGGAAATTTTAGAAATGAAATTTCTAAAAAATATGCCAAAAGCATGGGAGAATTGCAAGGGGGGACTTTAGAAGGCTAGGGGAGAGGAAACACTGAATAAGCAGTGCAACAATTAGCAAGAATGACAACAAGAGGCCCATGCCTCGAAAATAGGCAACTTAACATAATTTCATCAAAAAATTTTAAGTACAGCCCTGATTATTTTTTGCCACTTCTTTTTCCTCTCCTCCTTCTATCCTCCTTAGAATCACATTTTCTCCAAAAATTACGTGTCTGGCATCCTTTAAACTGAGATTTACAAGCACAAAGATCAGTGAGATGTTGACTGATGAAGGGCCAAACAGAGAATGATAATTGGCGCCAATTTCGGGACGACTGCGTCACTGCGCATGCGCAGTAGAGGCGTAGTATGGAGGTCCTTTAGGACATGATTTCTTTTTGTTTTGGATGCAAATTTTGGGGATTGGGGGGCAAAATTTGTGTTTGGCCCTGGTTTTGTTGGAGTTAGCACCAGCTAAGTCTGGGTCATTGGTACAGTATAAAAATATAGGTAACTTAACATAATTTCATTAAAAAATTTTAAGTTACAGCCCTGATTATTTTCTGTCACTCATTTTTCCTCTCCTCCTTCTATTTCCTCCTTAGATCCACCATTTCTGTATTATTTATGTGTCTGGCATCATTTAAACTGAGATTTACAAGCACAAAGATCAGTCAGATGTGAACTGATGAAGGGCCAAACAAAGAATGATAAATGGCGCCAATTTTCGGGACGTCCTTGACACTGCGCATGCGCAGTAGAGGCGAAGTATGGAGGGCCATTCAGGACATGGTTTCTTTGGTTTTAGATGCAAATTTTGGGGATTGGGGGGCAAAATTTGTGTTTGGCCCTAGATTTTTAAGAGTTAGCACCAGCTATGTCTGGGTCATTGGTACAGTATAAAAATATAACAAAGATCAGCTAATCGTTTCAATGTGACGGTATGCAGTGTACTGTGGCATCATTTAAGAAGCTACTGGCAGATATTCCTAGATACCCATCGAGTCGATGGATATCGAGAAATATCTTTTAGACAATTTCTGATAATTCACAGGGTAGCATATAATAAATGTTGTCTGTCCAAAAAAACAACAGAATCTACCATCAAAAAACTTTTCCAGCTTGCTCATTGTACACATCCCTAGTATGAAGCATAACCACTGGGCCCATAGAACAATGCATTGAAATTATTTGTCCAATTACACACGCCAACTTCTATGCCAAAATACTAGAGCTCTTCACCCGAACTTTCTGCAATAAAGCATCCAGCAGAAGAGCCAATTTGGTCATACATTTTTCAGTGACAGATCATGTACAATTTTGGGTATACCAGTTGATACCAAGCCATGTTACCAACTGACTGGGCTCACAATGACATTTCTAATTGGCGATTACAAAATCTAAATTTTCTAAGGCTTACTGCACAGCGGTCGCCAACTGTTTTGTCGCCCCCCCCCTCCCCCCCCCCCTCCCCCCAACCATTCCATCATCTAAATGTAAAATAATTCTGTGATCTAAACCTAGCCACAATTTCCAACCTGTGTCCCAAACCGTGAGGGGGTTAACAACTCAAGGAGTCTTATCAACCTCTGTTAGATCTTTTTCTTTCAATGCAAAAACCTCACTGACAACACTATCTGCATGCTCCAACGCAGACCTGTCGTTTGACAAAAAAACTGGAGCTGGAAGCATGAATAACAGTAATTTATAACTATTAATATGAAATCAATAATTGTGTTGCATGACCCAACAGATCACCAGAAGTGAACATTACTCTTCAATCTACTAACAGGAGAGACCAACTTGTCCATATCAAAATTAACACTTTTACCATCAGAATGAGAGGCAAAATGGACGGTGACATGTAAATCAATAACTGAATGTGAAATGTCATCAAAACTGGAACTTGTGTAACAATCTCCAGACAAAGATATTACCCCCCTCCGAGAACTAAAACTGCTAATACTCATATTATTCAAACTGGTATCTTTTAACATGCAGCCTTCCAGAGTCCCAGTTTACCACATTGAAAAAAAACTTCTGGACGAACTCTCCTTGTTAAAAAAGTCATGTGAGAATCTACGGTGCTGCTAGTTATTTATGACTGATATGAGCTGAAACACTTTCCAACACTTGACTTTCTACTGAGCAAATGTTTAATCCATCCAGGCCAGAAAATATGAAGACTGACATTTGCAGAATGAGGTCCCCAAGGGGGAATTTGATGATGTTATCCCATTTAGTGAGTCAGTTTATCCTCTGGGTATCTCTTTCTGTTTAGTTGTGAGACCTGAATTCAGACTGAGGTTCATAGAGGGTAAATATAGTGATGCTACCCTGCACAGCAGGGTAGCATCACTAAATTCACCCTCTGAGGACCTCATTTTGCAGATGACGGTTTGCTTATTTTCTGGCTTGAATCCATCATTGGGCTCGAGACTCCACTTTCATGATCCATTCTTCATCATAAGAGTTGTTGGCTAAAGCATGGGTTTCATACTCTGCAAATGCAGCCCACCCGAACTTGGATGAATCAGATAATTTGATCAATTTTTGTGGTGGCATTCTAAAAGTTCAATACCTTCTAAAATTTTATCCTGAGCAACTTGCTTGTTGCTATCTCCATTCTCTGTCAATAAAAACTGAGTGACTTTCATTTTCCTCGAAACTTTCTTGTCAATTTTAAATTGGTCATCATTCCCCTTTTTGTTGAATGTGTAAGGGGAACCAGCCAAATCCTTAATCTGTTCCATTTGCGAATCAGACAATTGCTTTGGAAAACAAGACTGCTCATCCTCAAAACCTGCCAGCTTGTTACTGATCAATGTGTCAATTGATTCAAAAAATCTGACTGCTGAACTGATACAGCACTTTCCACTTGGTCATGAATTTGTTGTTGAACTGTATCACGATCCATAATGGAAAATAAGAGCGAAACAAAAACCAGAAATTGTATCTTGACCGATGAGCGACGAAGTTAGAGCGACGAAGTTAGAAATGAGACAAGTTTTTCATTGCCAAATCAACTAAAACCCAAAAGACAATGAAAAACCATGATACCCATGAAAACTCATTTTTACTGACTCCAATACACACACCTTCCAACACCTCAAGTATTGGCTCCAAGTTTTTGAAAGACGAAAATTTGACCCACCACGGTTGGAGCATAATACAATATTTTCTTGCTAAATGTTCTGAAACGCAAGAAAATACACTTAGAGCCTAATCTTGGTATGGAATAGCATGTTGCAAAAGAGTATGGCATCCATAATCACTATTTGTTGCACAGACATGAATTACTGCCATTTCCTGATTTTGTACCTAAGCTACATCTCAAGATGATCAACAATTTAAAATGATGCTGAGCATCAACCAATCATCAACATAGGTGTTTGCATCTGTCTGAAGTATAGCAGCTCTGTTGGCCAATAAACGTGAATGTACTGATGATTGGTTGATGCTCAACTTCATTTCACCATCACTGAATCAAAAATGTGCGATTCTCAGGGCCTAAATATTTCTAATAAAATAAAACAAAAAAATAGCCTCATAGAGTGAAGCAAATCCACCTTCCTCAAATGCACTTCGATGACATTAGCAAGAGTGTAAGGAACTCAAGATTATTAAAATCTGATAACTATAATTACTGTTCAAGTAATCACATTATCATTAAAATTTCCAATGACGTTTAGAAAAAAGGCAAGTGTACTATCAATTTTTACCGAATCACTATGGTTTTCAAATTTAAAGCAGCAGACAGAAGATGACTTTTCAAGTAAATAACAAACATTAACCCTTTGAACACTAGCATCCCTTTTTACAGCCAGCAACATGATTTGCCATAACGTCATTAAATAGGATGGCTGTTCAGTAAATGTTTGGGGTAGACAGATCAGTATTTTCAATGTGCAGCCCTTAGGCCACACGTTGAAAATATGAAAAAATTTAAAGTAATTTATATATTTTTTATACTTACCAATGGCCCAGACTTAGCTGGTGCTAACTCTAAAATATTTAGGGCCAAACACAAATTTTGCCCCCCAAATCCCCAAAATTAGCATCCAAAATAAAAAAAAACTGATATTCTATATGGTCCTCCATACTTTTACCTACTGCGCATGCGCAGTGTCAAGAAGTACCGAAATTGGCGCCAAGCCTCATTCTTGCAACCAGTGCCTGCTATATGTTATATAATCAGCGGGGAGGTTTGAGTTCCCAACTCATGGGAGGGTCATCCCCGTCTGGGCCATAGGAAAGTATAAGAAATATATAAATTTCTTTAAATTTTTTCATATTTTTAACCAATGGCCCAGACTTAGCTGAATAGAAACAAGAGGCCCCAGCGGGCCTGAGTGCGCTCACCTGACATGATAGCCTAAATATCAACCCAGAGAGTTGATTTCAATTCAAGTTGCATCTGCTCCTCCTAAGAAATGCTTATATCAAATATCCAAAGATTCTGACCAGTGGATCTAAAAAACATTTCGACTGCTGGATCTGAAGAAGATTACTAAAGACAATAGGCCCCAAGGAGCCTTAATCGCTCACCGGCCAAAGTGGTTCAAAAATGTATTTGGGGTCACATTCAGTTAGACATGGTTCATCAACACTACAAAGGAATGAAGTCATGAGAGAAAGTTTTATGGAACTAGGGACATGGCTTGAACAAACTTGAATCTTACCCCCCTAAGGATGCTGCAAACCAAATATCAAAAGCATTCATCTGCTGGATCTGAAGAAGAAGATTTTTAAAGACAATTCCTCATTTTGAACGAAGTTATCATTCGGACTCCCACAGTGAGGTCAAATATGAACCCAGGGCTTGGCTTGAACAAACCTGAATCTCACCCCCTAAGGATGCTGCATGCCAAATATCAAAACATTCCAATTGCTGAATCTGAAAAATAAGATTTTTAAAGAAAAATTCCTCATATTGACTAAGTTATAATTCGGGCTCCCACATGGAGCCCAAATATGGACCCAGGGACTTGACTTTAACAAACTTGAATCTCCCCCCCCACCCCCCCCCCCCCCCCCCCCTCCCCCTAAGGATGCAACACACCACATATCAAAACATTCCGACTACTGGATCTGAAGAAGAAGATTTTTTAAGAAAATTCCTCATTTCGAACTAAGTTACAATTCAAGCTCCCACAGTGAGCCCAAATATTGACCTAGGGACATAGCTTGAACAAACTTGAATCTCACCCCTAAAGGATGCTGCATACCAAACATCAAAACATTCCGACTGCTGGATCTGAAGAAGAAGATTTTTAAAGAAAATTCCTCATTTTGAACTAAGTTATAATTCGGGCTACCACAGTGAGCCCGAATATGAACCCAGGGACTTGGCTTGAACAAACTTGAATCTCACCCCCCTAAGCATGCTGCATACCCAATATCAAAAGATTCTGCCTGCTGGATCTTGACAAGAAGATTTTTAAAGAAATTTGCCTGAAATTCACTAAGTTCAAATTTGGGCTTCTATTGTGAGCCCAAATATGAATCCAGGGGGCCGATTTGAAGAAACTTGAATCAGATCCACCCCTCAATGTTGCATACCAAGTATCAAAAGATTCTGCATGCTGGATCTGGAGAAGATGATTTTTTAAGAAATTTGCCTGAAATGCACTAAGTTCGATTTCGGGCTTCTATACTGAGCCCAAATATGAATCCAGGGGGCCGATTTGAACAAACTTGAATCAGATCCACCCCTCAATGTTGCATACCAAGTATCAAAAGATTCTGCATGCTGGATCTGGAGAAGATTTTTTAAGAAATTTGCCTGAAATGCACTAAGTTCGAATTCGGGCTTCTATACTGAGCCCAAATATGAATCCAGGGGGCTGATTTGAACAAACTTGAATTAGATCCACCCCTCAATGTTGCATACCAAGTATCAAAAGATTCTGCATGCTGGATCTGGAGAAGATTTTTTAAGAAATTTGCCGAAATGCACTAAGTTCAAATTTGGGCTTCTATAGTGAGCCCAAATATGAACCCAGGGGGGCCGATTTGAAGAAACTTGAATCAGATCCATACCAAGATGCTGCATACCAAGTATCAAAAGATTCTGCCTGCTGGTTCTGGAGAAGAAGATTTTTTAATAATTTTTCTATAATTCATACGGTGCTATCAGAGTTATGCCCCATACAGAGCCCCCAAGAGACGTGGCCCTTTCATTTGAACAAACATGAATTGCCATTTAGTAATGAACATCCACATAAAGTTTCGTGAAAATCGGGCCAATGGTTTCAGAGGAGAAGTCATTTGAAAAATGTTCACAACGCCGGCCGGACGACGCCAGACGGCAAGTGATAAGTTTAGCTCCCTTCGGTGAGCTCAAAATTCCACATGTTGACTAAGTTATAATTCGGGCTCCCAAGGGAGCCCAAATATGGACCTAGGGACAAGGCTTGAACAAACTTGAATCTCAACCCCCTAAGGATGCTGCATACCAAATATCAAAACATTCCGACTGCTGGATCGGAAGAGATTTTTAAAGAAAATTCCTCATTATTTTGAATTAAGTTATAATTCGGGCTACCACAGTGAGCCCAAATATGAACCCTGGGACTTGGCTTGAACAAGCTTGAATCTCACCCCCCTAAGCATGCTGCATACCCAATATCAAACGATTCTGCCTGCTGGATCTTGACAAGAAGATTTTTAAAGAAATTTGCCTGAAATGCACTAAGTTCAAATTTGGGCTCCTATACTGAGCCCAAATATGAACCCAGGGGGCCGATTTGATCAACTTGAAATAGATCCACCCCACAATGTTGCATACCAAATATCAAAAGATTCTGCCTGCTGGATCTGGAGAAGAAGATTTTTAAAGAAATTTGCCTGAAATGCACTAAGTTCGAATTCGGGCTTCTATAGTGAGCCCAAATATGAATCCAGGGAGGCCGATTTGAACAAACTTGAATCAGATCCACCTCACAATGTTGCATACCAAATATCAAAAGATTCTGCCTGCTGGATCTTGAGAAGAAGATTTTCAAAGAAATTTGCCTGAAATGCACTAAGTTCAAATTTGGGCCCCTATACTGAGCCCAAATATGAACCCAAGGGGGGGGGGGGCAATTTAAACAAACTTGAATCAGATCCACCCTACAATGTTGCATACCAAATATCAAATAATTCTGCCTGCTGGATCTGGAGAAGAAGATTTTTAATGTTTTTCCCATTGCCAACCATGTTAAAAAGTGCTGACTCAGCACTTTTTCAAAGTCCCGAAACTATACCCTATGATAAAACCGATGGCAATTTTTTTTTACCAATCCTTTCTGTTGGTCCTATGGAAGCTTCACACCAAATAAAAATTCTCAGTGCCGTGCAGTTTTGGAGATATGGGCATTTTAATTGTTTTCTATTTTTAGCTCCTGCGGTTCCCATGGGGCTACAGGAAAAAAAATTTGGCATAAATTAGGTACTTATGACCCAATAAGCCCTCACATAACAGCCTCTCAGTTCGGAAAATAGAATTTTTGGGTGGGACCAAACATTTGGCCTCTCCCATAACAACACCAAATATAGCCCATCAAACTTCTCTTGAACAAATCTGAGTCTACACCTTAAAAGGAAGCTGCATACCATATATCAAGTCTCTGCTACTGCTGGTTCATGAGAAGAAGATTTTCAAAGATTTTGGTGCCCTTTGGGGGCATGGCACCACCCATGAAGAGGAGCAACTTCATTTGAACAAATCTGAATTGGCATTAGGTAATAAACATTTACCCAACATTTGAATAAAATTGGGCTAGTGGTTTTGAAGGAGAAGTCGATAATGTAAAGTTAACGCAGGACGACGGACAGAATGTGATCAGTAAAGCCCCACTGAGCTTCGCTCAGGTGAGCTAAAAAGGCTGGAGGGCCTAGGACATAAAGGAAAATCCAATAGGCTCAATTATGCATAAAGGAATATCCCCTCGAGGACAAACTGTGAGAAAGGATTTACATATGTCTTTCTTATTTATTGAAACAAGAAAGACAGAATACCAATCAATAATTGAGCATAATAACATCAATGATCTCTATTAATATCCAGTATAACCCATTATACTAATTCCTTAAAGGAAAGCCAATAAATAAAGATAGTCCAGAGAATGAGACTCTTTATACTCAATTAATTAAAAGTGTCCGATGATTGTATATTAACGCTCGTATGACACAAGACATTTCCAAATGCTTCACACCGAGCTACACTTTAAAAATACTACATAAATGAGATGGACATTAGCTTTACACTTTAAAACCATCCCAGCACCGACTCGGAATTACTGACTCAGGAGGAGGAGGTATTCCCTTGCTTTTCACTATAAAGCCGGTGATATAAGGGAACACCACCCCCACCCCCCTTCCCCATGCTCTGGGTCAAATCACCAAAGAATGAAGAGGGCGGCATTCAGAGTCACTGCTGGAACAGAGAACCTACATAACTATAGCTGTAACTGTCTAGTGCGCGACATTCTGAGCAACAGATAACGGACCTAAACATCAAAGGTCGCCAGAAATAGACTATATTTCTATAGAAAAAGTTAGAGAAAGTAGAAGGCTGTGAACAGTAAGCAGCCTTCATGAGATCCGTAATATCAATACTGTTAGAATAAGCCCAAGATGTTGACAGCGCTGTAACTTTATGTGCTGAAATCTTAAGCACCGACTGCTGAATGGAAGATAAACTCTCATAAGCAGTACGAATAGCTAACTGAATCCATCTAGCAATAGAATGAACCAAAATGTCCCTTCTATTGGGAATTAAAGACAGAAAGAAGCATTTTCGTCCCTTTCTGATAAACTCTGATCTGCGTTTATAAACTCGCATTGCTCTAACTGGACACAGCAAAGGTCTACGGCCATCTGAGGAAGGAAGAGCCTTAATGATAATAGGCTCAGAATACTTATTAGGAGACTGATTCTTAGCCAAAAATCCCACATTAGTAGTTAAAGTAATAGTATTACCAATACTACGATAATGAGAATCATCAACAGACAAAGCATGAAGCTCACAGACTCTTCTTGCAAAGGCTAAGAGAAAAGCTGTTTTATATGACAAGAATTTGAAGTCTACAGTGTTCAAAGGTTCAAAAGGAGCTTCTTTAAGCTTCAACAGAACCCAAGCTAAATTTCATTTAGGAATTAACCTAAGAGTTCTAGGCCTATTTATCAAAAAGTTTTTTACTATCTTAGATAAAGAGATATTTCATCCAATTTCTAAGCTATCATGATGAGCATAAGTGTCTGATAGCATAGACCTATAACCCTTAATAGTAACTGGCTGCAATTTGAGATCGTCAAACAAGTAGACCTGAAAATTAGCAATGTCTGGAATGGAAGGATCAAAAACATCAATCGATTGATCCCTACAGTGAGAGAAAACCGTCCACTTTGCTGCATAAGTTAGCGAAGAGGAGGCCCTCCTACAGCTACAAATTGCGTCCACTGTTCGTCCTGTAAAACACTTCCCGTGCAAGAAGGACCACACAACGGAAATACGTGAAGATTGAGACCTTGCGGGTTGTGATGCAGTGTGCAAGATTTCTCCTGAAAGAGAAGGTTCTCCCGTGGAGGAAGCTTCCGAGGAACGTCTCATAACAGACACCTGAGTAGATTTATCCACGGTTTCTGGGATGACAGAGATGCTACAAACAGTATCTTGCAGTGCGATTGTTTGATCTTTAGCAAGATCAGTTGAATCAACAGAGTTGGAGGATATGCATACCCTATCATTCCGGCCCAAGAAATTGAGAGAGCGTCTACTGTACACGAGGATCTGGGCATGGCGACACATACGTCTGCAACTGATTGTTGAGGTGTGTCGCGAACAAGTCTATCATTGGTCGATCCCATTGGTAGCAAATCTGATTGAAAACTCGCTTGTTGAGAGTCCATTCCAACAGCAACATGCGACCTTTCTGAGAGAGAGTCAGTAAGAACGTTCAGACGACCCAGAATATGACGGACCGAAAGAAGAACGTGATGTTCTAAAATATACAGAAGAATTCTTTCCGTTAGATCGAATAACGGAATCGAATTAGTGCCTCTTGGTTCCGAATGTAAGCTACTACCGTCGAATTGTCCGACAATATCTGAACATGCGAATTGTGAATAATGTTCATCCAATGACGTGGCGCTAGCCATATTGACATCATTTCTTTGATGTTTATATGCTTGTTCAGGAACACCGGGTCCCAAGGACCCTGGCACTTCAAGTCTGTTGGGCTCAATGTCGTGCCCCAGCCTCTTTGACTCGCATCCGTCATAATTGAAAAAGCCGGATCCAGCAGATGCAGCAGAACTCCCGGAGTCAACCACTGAATGTCTGCCCAAATCTGAATCCTTTGTTTTACTTGGTCCGATAACACAATGTTTGATTCGAGCAAATGAATCTTCACTCTCCAAGTTTGAGTGAAAAATCGCGACATCGACACCGTAGCTGCGACGGGTGGTGCAATCTAAAAAAAATTCTAAGTTCATCAAGGGCCATAACTCCAAGAAAAATATTTTGAACAACACATGCAATGAACAGTGGCTAGACATCAATAAGATACACTTACATGCCAAATATAAAGTCATTCCATCAAGTATTTCAAAAGTTATTGAGTTTTGAATCTCGTTGGTCACAGACAGACCGACAGACGGACCATAACTCCAAGAAAAATATATGGAACAACACATGCATTGAACAGTGGCTAGACATCAATAAGATACACTTACATGCCAAATATAAAGTCATTCCATCAAGTATTTCAAAAGTTATTGAGATTTGAAACTCGTTGGTCACAGACAAACTTGTTGGTCACAGACAGACCGACCGACCGACCGACCGACATTGCCACTTATAGAGCTGCTAGTCATAGCTAAAAATATCTGGAGTGGATGTGTACGCAAACGGCCCATAGGAACTAGATCCACAGCCACTCCGCAAAACCCCATCAGTCACATGAACTCTCTGGTTGTTATTACGTCTGAGTGTAGACAGAAGCGAGAATAACAACTGACTAACTTCACCCTGGGTAACGGAAGATGAACCAGATTGTTGTGAGTCTCGAAGCTCATTCCCAAGTGAATGAATGACTTGGACGGAGCTAGAGCCGACTTCTTTTCGTTTACAATGAAACCGAGACGTTGGAGCAATTGAAGCAGACTCTGAACATCGTTCTGAAGAACTGTCTTGTTGCCGTATCTCTGAAAAATGTTGTCCAAGTAGACCGATGTTACCTCAGACGAATGAGCTCGGAAATATGCCATTACCGAGTTCTTTATTCGAGTGAATGCCCAGGGTGCTAAATTGAGTCTGAAGCACATCGATCGGAACCGATAAACGACCCCTAGGACAGCGAACTGTAGGTACTTTCTGAATGCCAGATTTACCATGACATGAAAGTGCGCGTCCTTTAGATCTATGCTTGATGCAGAATCGTCCACCCGAATGCTTGCCCTTACTGATCAAATGGTCTCCATATAGAACTTTGGGGCCACGATCAGTTTGTTTATCCAGCTCAAATCTATAACTGGACAGAACGAGACATCAGGCTTCAGTACCAAGAACAGGTGACCGTAAAAACCCAGAGATTCCTGGTTTTCCACGACCTCTATTGCATTCTTCTCCATAAGAGATTGCACCACTGATAGAAGATAATCTCTTTTTTGAAGATTTGACAGAAGCTGAGTCCAGCGCAGACTTCATGTTAACGGAAGTTTTTCTTGGAAAGATAGCCTTAGACCATCCCAAGATAACCCCTCTTACCCATGGGCCGTCTCTAATTGACAACCAATTCGTCAAAAACTTTGTCAGCCTTCCGCCCACAGGAACTCAATAGAGGTCCTGACCATCACCTCTGGACCTACAAGGCCTACGGGAAGAGAAACTACATCCTCCCCATGCAGCGCCTCAACCTGCCGACCTTGGGACGTCTGACCGGTTGTCTCCGCCAGAACCACGTCTCCTACCTGAGTCGCTACTTTGACGGTCTCTAGAGTAAGAACTTGAGGACTTCTTATATCCTTTAGAGGAGCTTCCCTTGGATGAACTTGAAGTAGAAGCTCCTGCTTTACTCTTTTCTGCTGAGTCAGGTTTTTTAGAAACAGACTTTAGAAGCAGAGTATCTGAAGCTCTCTTAGTAATCTGATCATAGATTAAAGAAAGCTTACCATCGAAGAGAAGGTCACTGGAAACCAGAGTGACTCGAAGAGAGTTTTTCACCTTAGAATCCACCATAGTGGATGAAGCCAGGGCTGCATCACGTCTAATCAACTCTAAACTGGCCACTGATAAGGCAGAGTTGTACGTGGAATAAACTATAGCCCTAGAAAGAACTCTTAAAGAGGTACATACGTCCACAAATTCTTTCCCACAGAGACGTTGTGCTAACGCTCTAGTAAGGTGATCTGCGTATGACAAGGCATCTAGGTTCGCTCTATTAGAAGAAATCATAGTCTCCATAGTACTAGAGTGAATAGATAAGGTGGCATTATATTTTGAACAGTTTCAGTAGCACCGAACCTCCTTCATTGTTATGGTTGATAGTTTCTGGTGTGGAATTGAACGCCGAATCTGTCGATCTATGATTTTAACATGTTACCTTTGTGCGAACATGTGAAAAACGATATTTCAATGAGAAATTTGCCCGAGAAATTCATTTTCTGAGATGATCAGCAGGTGTTTTTTCATACTACAAGAGTCGATTTTTCCATTAAGTTGTGTCGTTTCATTGTTAAATATTGTTTTATATAATATACTTACTGATTTTGCTTTCTTCGGTCATTCCTTTTATTAAAAAAATCTTGTTTTCGGTGATCTTTTATACGCTGCGACTGAAACTTTGAGATAAAAATAGAAATCTCTCGCCTCGCTTATCTCCACTTCCAGCTAAAGGTTTATACAGTTTATACCCTGTGAGGTTTGTTCTATTAGAGGAAATCATAGTCTCCATAGTACTAGAGTGAATAGAAAAAGATGCAGGAAGAGACAAATCTTGTCCTCAGCCTGATCGTCCAAATGCAGAGGAACTCTCGAGATGCCCAGACCTGCCGTTGTAATTTATTTCTACTATTAATAAACGGCAGATCCAGAGCATGTGATAAGAAACTGTATTTCCTCGAACTCGAGGCTAAATTGAATATAGCGCCATTAAGCAAGTAAAACGTCTGAGAGACATTGCTGGACTGCCCCGGATTATCAGGAACATCTTCCTTAACCTGGCCAAAAAGTCAGAATCCAATGACGCTATCAGTCTCTTATCTTTGGTCGCAGCAATCTGATCCGACGGAACAACATCTGGGAGGTGTTGATGGATAAACTCCATCGCAAACCTTATGTTGTTCCAAGAGGGAAAAATCCTGCTCCATAATTTCCCTTTCACCATCTGGCTGGATCAGATGAGAATCCCGGTCGTTCCTGCCTGACCGTGCTGAGGGACAAACTGACCCAGCTTCATCCGACAGAAACTGTTGTAGGATGTTCCTGAGGTTGCTGAGATGCTGCGATGAGCTGCGCTATTTGCGACAGTAAGTCAGTCACAGAGGCCTGTGGAGCTGCAGATCTCGATGTTTAGCCGCTGGGAGCTCCTGGGACGGCGTATCCGACATAATCCTCTTATGCGAACGTCCCGACTGATGAGGCCTCGTGTCCCTGGATATTGGATGGAGTGACCTTGACGACACTGAATCCTTCGTCGGCGATATAGGCTGGATCTCTGTGGTCACATAGCCAAGGTGCGGTCGTATGTGCTGATGCGATGAAGAAGAAGCCGACAAACTAGCCGACCCCAGTAGCCTATATGACGGAGCGTCCCGGACAGGAGGTGTGGATGTATGCTCAGACTGATGAACGTTCTGAACAACAGCCTCCGGCCCCAGATGTTGTACGAGAGAGGGACCTCTCTCACTCGAGGTCCTGAATGAACTAAACGAGCCCACCGCAGAACTGACTAGCTTCCTCTGTTCCGTCGTCGCAGGGTGTGCGTGATCCGAGATTATAATGCTCGCAACACACTTTTTCCTCTCCTCGACCGCTACAGACATACCCGGTGTTACAACACCCATATTCTGAGTGATAGATCCGCTGGTTGAACTAGCTGGTAACAAGACGCAAATCCCATATTCTGAGATCTAGTCCCTTGTCTGATTTCATTGAGCACTTTTGCCGCTAGCTCTTCGTTAATTTGCGACGACGGCAGTACACTTCCAGACAATGTCACGGAAACATCACCATGTTCTTGTTCCTCTGAAAAAGAAACTGAAAAACTAGAGTGACCTTGTGGTGAGAGAACAGGCATCGATCTCTCACCACTAACAACATATCGTGATACACGTCTCCAATGTTTGTCATCCCAATTGGCACAAACAGAACAAGAGTTAGTGCGAGTACAATGACTACACCAAACACAATGAGCATGAGAATCCGAGTAGTACTTGAACTAACCCTCATAATAATACAAAGATACATAATAATATAATCCATTAAACAAAATTTCGAAAAATAATTCATTAAAAAAAAAAATTTCAAAAAATTTTGACATGAGCCCAAGTTCCCAAAGGGAACAATGAGCCCAAATGGATCCCCAAAAAGCCGAAGTGTGGACAAAAATTTTTCTTTAAACTAGAAAATCAATGTTACACTTCCGGAGTATAATGTATCTAATTACATACCTAACATCACAGAAGACAGGGAATTGCTGATAGAAACTAACCGTTGTCAATGTAAATAAAAATCTATAAAACTGGAAACAAGACTCCAGGCACTGAACGACACGGCCCAAAGAGTTTCTTAAATAACTATCCGATGACAGAATCTTCATCAAGAAACTGCGATACATCAGATGGTAGATGCAAGACCAAAAACGCTTCAACAGCCCAAGGGTGAGGACGTAACCATGGGAACAAACAGAATAAACATTCTGTAACCAAGTTAAACTCCCAAAAATTTTTCAATAAAGAAATTTCAAAAAAGGTTAAAAAAAACATGGGATCTTAACTAGGGGGGGGGGGGGGGGTCAAGGAAGAAGAGGGAGGAGACACTTAACAAACAGTGGAAATTTCATAGCAAGAATGAAAACAGCATGCCCATGTCCCGAAATTAGGGAACATGAAATAATTTATAATAAAAATTATAACTTACAGCCCTGAACACATCCAACCACTGTTTCTTCCTCTCATCCTCCTAATGCGACCTTCGATCCACCATATACATCATTAGTTTGTGTTTGGCATCATATTGTTTGCTTGTTGGTGGTTAACGTCACATATTTATGCACCATGGCTAATCGTGACACAACATGGAGATGAAGTCAAGTGTAGTCAATCATTGATCTGCATGTTGCCCATTTTAGAGGACTTTCACCCCAAGCATTGGTGACTGGGTCCTATTTTACTAGTAAAGCGGAACTGGTTTACCACAGTAAACAAGTGCTGCTAACTTCCCGGGGTTCCCACGGGGAGTCTGGCATCATATAAACTGAGATTTACAAGCACAGAAGTCAGAGAGCTGTTACTGACAGAATAGCCAAACAAAGAATGAGGCTTGGCGCCAATTTCGGTACTTCATTGACACTGCGTATGCGCAGTAGGTAAAAGTATGGAGGACCATATAGGACATCAGTTTCTTTATTTTGGATGCAAATTTTGGGGATTGGGGGGGGGGGCAAAATTTGTGTTTGGCCCTGAACATTTTAGAGTTAGCACCAGCTAAGTCTGGGCCATTGGTTACAGTACAAAAAATATGATAAATTTAAAGTAATTTGTATATTTTTTTATACTTACCAATGGCCCAGACTAGCTGGTTCAAACTCAGTTATCAAGGGCCAAACACAAATTTCGACCCCCCTCCCCAATCCCCCAAATTTGCTTGCAAAATTGAAAATTAAAAGTCCTATCCGGTCCTCCATACCTTTACCTTCCGCACATGCGCAGCCATCAGCAAGTGACTGGAATTGGCGCCAACATCATTCTTTGTAGAAGCGTACAACATAATAACTCAGCGGGGAGGTATGAGAGCCCAATCATGGGAGGGCCATACCCGTCAGGGCTATTGGTAAGTAAAAAAAAATATACAAGTTACTTTAAATTTATCATATTTTTATACTATAAACCAATGGCCCAGAATAGCTGAATTATAAAAAGGTGGAGGGCCTGGGACTTCAGAATTAGCAGACCAACATAGTTCCTAAGCCTGCAATCCAAGGTGAAAGGAAATTAAATTTAAAATGAATTACAGGTATGTCTCTCTATACAATAATAGAGAAGACATACATATATCATAAATAAGGAGCCAAATTCAAGTAATTTTGTATTCTTAGCATGATTGACAATGCTAATTGGATATAACAAGTTCCCAATTTTAAGACTAGTCTGGACTAAGCCATGAAAGTTAGGATGCCGTATTCGAGAGTGAGAGGTTAACCCCCACAAATATACACCATATACAATAATAAACAAGCTGTATCCAGGATCAGATATAATCTAGAGACAAAACAGCTTCAATCATAGTTACACACTTATCATTCCTGAGGAGATTTAAAAAATAAAAAATCCCCCCCCCCCCCCTTTTTTTGGAAGAAATCTTTTTCAAAAACAAAGTGCTCTGGAATCAGTAAAAGAGGTACCAAATAACAATATATATTTGCCAAACAGGCACCCAATCCTGGATACAGCTTGTGTATTATTGATGATGAATCATATGCTCCTGAGTGACATATAGATGAACAATCACAGGAAACAAAACCAACTAGGAAGTGGATGTGCCCATGAGGTCGCCATAGAACACAACCCAGCTGCCAATCGAGAAGTCATGAAATGCATGTATATACTTAAATGCATAGGAGGCTTATGGGAAGAAAACTACGTCTTGCCCGGTAATCGCCTCTTAACACATTGACGGTGGGGAGGGGATTCAAAAACAAAAATATATATCGAACACCCCCACCCCCCCCCCTCCTCACCCACATTACTTGAATTGTTCTTGTTAGTCATCAAACAATATAGGAACTGCAAGGCTCTCTCACGTCTGATCAACTCCATAATGCCACCAAGGGCAGAGAAGGCCATGAGAACAAATACACTATATTAACAAATAACTCACACCAAACCATATCAGTTTTAAGACAATAACCTCCTCTAACAAATGGTATCATGTCCAAAAGGACAACTAACTCAGCCTAGTTGAAGAAGCTAAAGGTCATCCTGTACGTGAAGTGCAATAAAAGCTGATAACTAAGGCTCTAGAAGCTCACTAAGGAGACTTACAACAGTAGCCCTAACTTATAAGTCTTCATCTTCGTGAAAACAGATATATTGGTGTAAGTTGCGACCCTGAAGGCTCACTTAATGGAGGCTTACCATTATCGACGTGCAAGAAAGGGGATGAAGAGCCGCTATATAAACAGCCCTGAATTCCCAAAGAGACCGCAGTCCCAACAGATAATAAATTCAATTATACAACTGCACAAGGCTGACAAAATCTCACTCAAGATTATTGCTAGGCTACTATGGTGTAACAATAAGAATCCAGTCTATGACACCAAGGAAAAAAATAAACAGAAAGAAAAGCACAGTAACTTTGTCAGTTTTATTCCCAAAGACAGCGGACAGAGCCTAACCCGAGAGACCGCTGTAATCGTATAGAAGGCTACTATGGCAACCACAATGACATAATTGTCTTACGCCAAGGCATATCTTAGCCTATCTAAGCCCTATCCATCTGTATTCAGGACGAGAAGCAGGTGATAATAAAAGCCTGGAGAATAATTTCAGTGACTTCTAATGCTCTTCTTAATAGGAAAGCTTTAACCTCCAGAAGGAAAGCTTCTCTTGGAAAATTTGTCTGTATTGTAGTAAGTGGAGCTTACTCGGGCTGATAGCTGTAGGCTTGTCGAGACAACATTATCCTCTACTGATCTTCCGAAATTTATCCACTTTGTGAGGTTGAAAACCTACTGGGAAGTGGCAAGCAACCAAAATGTATTCCCGACGACCTCACTTGTTCCCTTCAATAAGAGAGCCTTAACCTCCATTTGGGAGTGATTATCTTGAAAGGAAGATTCCGAGAATAACTCCCAGATTATCGTGAAGTTGGTAAAACTCCGTCAACTCACAAGCAATAGAGGTGATGTCCATCACCCGTATGACTTATGATGCTTACGGGAGGAGAAACTACTTCCTCCCTGTGATGAAGCTCGTCTCGTTGACCTCAATTGTTCTCTTCAACAAGAGAGCCTTTACCTTCACCAGAAGCGACTCTCTTGAAAGGAACATCTGTGATTAACATCCAGTTTCTTATGAAGATGATTATTTATACTTATTGGTGTTTAAGATCACGTACGTATGCACAATGGCTAATAATCATGACCGTGACAGTTTTATGGGGGGAGGAAACCGGAGTACTCGGAGAGAACCACAGAGCAACGATGAGCAGCTGCCAGCTCCCCAACATCGTAACACTGCACTGCAGCACAGGCAGGGTTAGATTGGTTGGAGACATGAGCACCATTGGCATGCAGCACGCCTTAGTACATGGCGCCATCGTGCCTCCATGCAGACAATCCGGGTGAAGTGCCTTGCCCAAGCACACCACACAGGAATCTGAATCGATCACTCAGATGGTCACCTATCCGAGGACTAACCAGACTCGAGGTTGCTTACCCCCCCCCCCCCCCCCTCCCCCCATTCATGAAGATAACATCCGTTAATCATGGCCTAGGGGTGTCCGATCCACAGCCTTGATTAGACCTATGCCCCTTTCCCGAGTCGCTATATTGACGACATCCAGAGAAAATATAAGAACGATATTGTACCCTCGCGAGACATTCTCCTGATGCTTTCTTAAAAGCAAAACAGACTCGCCTTTTCCAGTCTGCTGAAGAGTGTTGATCAAACAGCAACTTCTATAGCAGAGCACTGAAACTTCTTTCCTGTAGCCTGCTCATATGTCAACACAAGCTTGTCATCAAATAGTATTTTTCCAGTAACAGGAGCGACTCAGAGAGAGCTTTTTGCCTTGTCATCTGTAAGTGATGACGACGCAAGGGCAGCATCACGTCTTACCAACTTCAAATTCACTGTCTGTGTGGAGTTGTACGTGGTGTACATGACACCTCTGAAAAGAACTCTTAGCGAGGAAGCACGCCCTCATATTTCTTTCCATTGAGACGTTGCACCATAGCTCTAGTAATGTGATCTGCTTAGGACAATGCGCCCAGATTTGCTCTTCTCAATGAAAGAGCACATTCCATTATTTCCGAGCAAATATTAAATGATGCAGGTAGGGACATATTTTCGTCCCTGGTCTGCTCATCTAAAAGCAGACTTATTCAGATGGAACAATATTCTTAAGAGCTTAAGACTTTTCATAGACTTAAAGTGCCCTTCTGTGAGAGATGGAAACTCACACTCCATATACCTCTCCCCATCCAAATGTTTGATCCGTAAATATGGTCAACTCCAACAACGGATGACTGGACCAACGCAGCACCGTCTAACAGCTCACCACCGTCTGTTAAACATTAGTACTAGTCTCAAATGACTAGCTATCAACCCGAACTTGCGAAGTCAGATAGCTAGTCTGTGGTCAACGCACTTCATACATGAAGCAAGGGAAGATGCCATAACTGCCATCGAATTCGGCTGCAGTGTGAAAGAAGCATGGATGGGCGTCCCAACTCACTAAAGTTTCTCAAGCCAAAAACAGTCGACCCACGACTGCTGCCAGTTGAAAGGAGATGTATCTCCAGCTCGCAGTCTGCTCCAGAGGTCGCCGAGCGTTCGGTTACCAACTTTTAGGCTACTATCCCTTAATGTGCTTATCCATGGAAGAAGAGGAAGCCTCAATCACAGGCGCCCCCATCTGAAGTGTGGAAGAAGCATCCCGATTCGTCACATAGGACGGATGCTCCTTGTCATAGAAGTTTATTAAAACACAAAACAGTCGTCCCTGACTTAACAGGAAGAAAAACGCTCTGCACTCGTAATCTGACCACAGATCTCGCAAAGTATTCAGCTTAGAAGCTTCTAGGCTTAATCCTCTTTTGTTCGCTTCCATGTAAACAGAAGAAGCCTGAACTGTCACTGGCTGCAGCGTGGAAGGAACATTTGACGTGTGTTCCTACTTCATATGGTTTCTCACAACAAACACAGTTGTCCGTGTCTGTTACCGGATGGAGAGGCCCCATATCTAGTCGAGCGTCCTGTAGAGAAACCTCTGGCTTCTTCTACATGCACAATTGACCACACCAACCCAGCACCGTCTGACAGCTCAACACAGAGTCTGAAGGAGGTTGCTCTTGCATTAGCTGGGATGCTGCTAATAGCTGCGCAACTGCGATAGCAAGTCTGTTCTCGAGGCTTGAGGCGCAGCAGTCATCTATTTTTCCCACCGTTTGCCACTCCTGGACGGAGATCCGCAGATAGATCTCTTCTCCAAGCGTCCTGTTGATCGATGCCTCAGATTGCTAGCTAACGGATGGTAAGCCTTCAGAGGCGAAGAATGGTTAAGTCTTCGAGCAGCTGACTGGATATCTGAAGACGGGTAGCTAGCCTGCGGTCGTGTGTGCAATAAAATCGAAGCAGAGAAAGCTGTGACTGAAGCTGACCCTGGCTGCAGACTAGACGGAGTGTCCCAAGCGGCAGGCGGACGTATGCTCCGTATCGAGCAAGTTTCTCATAACAACATTTGGCCCCAAATGTTGTTGGGTTAGAGAGGGATCTCTCCTGCTCGCAGTCTCATCAACCTCGCAGAGCCTCCCAACAAAAAACTTCATTATGCCATGTGAAACGTAGTAGAGGAAGCTGTGAGTGAAGCCGACCCCGGCTGCAGCCGAGCGGTGGGCGGACATATGCTCTGGCACATGCAAATTTCTCATAACAACATTTGGCCCCAAATGTTAGGTTAGAGAGGGGTCTCTTCCACTTGCGGTCTATTGACCTCACCGAGCTTAACAAGAAACTTGCAGACTTCCCCCCTATTCCCCTCGTCGCTGGGTAAGCCTATTTATATTAAAGTGCTCACTCTACCCACATCCATTTCCTTTGACCGTAACAGACTTACCCAGTGACATGGCTCCCACAGACGGAGTAACCGCTTCACCGAGCGTGCTAGCTGCTTGCAAGAGATTAAGGACACTAACTAGAGGCCTTATCTCTTGCTGATCATGAGCACTGCAACTAGCTCTATTTGCTCAAAACAGCATGACAACGGTGGCACACTTTGGGTGGGTGTCACAATATCATCACAATGTTCGTGTACCTCTGAAATAGAAACTGAAAAGGTCCGGCCTATGAATCTCACTGCCAATAACGTACTGCGACAACCGTCTCCAATAACAATCAAAATTAAATTCAAAATATTTTTAGAAAAAATAAAAAAAAATGCTGAAGTTTCCAAAGGGAACATTATGAGCCCAAGGGTATCACAAAAGAGCCTAAGTGTGGACAAAATCCAAATTTTTTGAGTTACACTACCGGAATAATAATCGATGTATCCTACAGTAATTCTACAGTAATACATGAGACCTCCTGGCCAAGATAGCTCTGCCCAGGGCAAATACTTTGAGGGGCAGCCGTATACAGGGTAACATTTGATCCCCAATCTCTGATTCTGATAACCCTTTACCCAACACAGATAACAGACAGCCTATTGACAATACATACTGTTATAATGTTTTGCTAACCAGTGGTAAAGAAAATGTTGATGTTTTCACGAGTGTTACCTTTACCATGTTGCTGTGACCTTGCCCTTGATGGATACAGACCTTATTGTGATTGATGGCACACTGCCTATTGACAATACATACCGTTATAAAGTTTTGTTAAAAAATATCCAGTGGTAAGGTAAAGAAATTATGGCTTGGAGAAAATGTTGACGTCAGATGACAGATGAATGGACAGCCAGACGGACAAATGATACAGACCTCATTATGATTGATGGCACACTGCCTAGTGACAATACATAATTATGGTAAAGAAATTTCAATTTTATAGTAAATTTCCTTTCTTATTATACCTACCACAATTGTTTACTACAGGCTTGCACTACAGTGGAAGACCCTAACTTGGAAAATGTACTCTCTATTCCGATCTTTCCCAAGAGATTTGGGAAAGAAAAGTGGTGCACAAGCACCAAGAAAAAATAAGCCAAAACTTTATCGAGCGCCATCGGCGCACACCCAGTAGGGGGGCACTCTTCTCTTTGTACAAATCCATGACATCCGGACACCGGGGCGCAGTCAGTAACTAATGAATCATTCTTTTGAATCCGCCAACATTGGAGTTATGTGATCAGCGGGGAGGAAGGATTCTTACCTGAATAAGAAGACGGGAGAACCTCCATGTAAACAACTGTGGTAGGTATAAGAAAGGAAATTTACTATAAAATTTAAATTTCTTATCAACCTACCTTACAATTGTTTACAATAGGCTGAATAGACAATTGGATGGAGGGAATCACATAACAAACCCCCACATAACCCAATTGCACTGGAACTGTGGACAGAGGTCCATAGGCCTATCAAACCATAGCATCACAATCATTAGTAAAAGACCATGAGAGATGAGGCGTATGCTTCTGGGTGACACACAGACAGAAAGGACCGTAACAGCACAGAGCTGGAACTGACCTTGTAAGAAGCCTAATGGCTAGGGTAGACAAAAGCCTGAGCAGAAGATTGAGGGCCCATAGTAAAAAGGTCATCTGACTGCTTCTGCAACTGATGCAGATAGGTGGAGAAAGTAGCATTTCTCCAGTAGGCTGCCTGAATAACATCTGACAAAATGACAGAGTTAATATAAGCCCAAGAGGTAGACAATGCACGCACCTCGTGGGCAGAAATACGATTGGTAATACAATCATCAGTTGCTACACGAGTGTAAGCCGCACGAACAGTCAGGCAAATCCATTTAGAAATGGATTGAAAAGAGATCTTCTGTGGACCAGATTGAGATAAAAGCGAATTGCACGAACCGGACAGAGCAAAGGGCGATTACCCTCAGCATAAAAAGAGCCTTGATACAGATAGGAGGTGGTGTAGTTTCTGGTATTTGGTTCTTGGCCAGAAAAGGAGCAATCAGTGGTAAACGTAACACTGCTGGGATTGCCCCTGAAAAGGCCGGGTCAACCGAGTGGGCGTGAAGCTCATTAACCCGTCTGGCTGAGACAAAAGCCATCAGAAAAGCCATATTGTACATTACGTGTACAGGACCCATATGAGACTGGTCAATTAATACCCCAGTTATTGATGCTAAATTTAGATTAGTGCTGTCTATTTATAGAGGAACTATTTATGAGTGGGCGTGAACAATTAATTACTTATCTTCATAGACAATAGAGCAACAATAACAAGGACATTGGCTTTGATATATTTTTTTTCATTCAAGTGTTTCAACTTTTAACAAGCAATAAACTCCAACCCACAATTTATTCAAAATTCAGTACTGGTAACATGATTCTTCTCTGTCAATAGCTACAGTTAGGTAAAAGACCGTTGGGGGAATGTCCAGATATTGTGGTGGTCAAGTTATAATTTTTTCAACTCACATCCATGATTTCAGTACGGTATAATATTTATTTTTTCATAATTCCTCGAGTTCTGAATTGATTTTGATGAACAACATTCGGAATCGCAAAAGCTTTTAATAACTTTTTCAAATATTAATATTTCAAGTAAAAGTAAAAGTAATGTTTCACTGACTGTGAAAAAATTTGATCTAATTAAGAGCCGGTGACTGAGAGATCAAAAGATAAACCTACGTCAGCCGAACATCCCATCACACAGTTTGACATATTTCATGCAAGATTAAAAACACGATTCAAACTCCATATTTTGATTGTTTTTTTGGCCATATTAATGCTTTTTATTATCAAAAAACATGTATGGAGCATACGTATTCAATTTATACTTAAGTGCAATACCTAACAATCATGTTTTTTTGGCCATATTAATGCTTTTTATTATCAAAAAACATGTATGGAGCATACGTATTCAATTTATACTTAAGTGCAATACCTAACAATCACTAAACAACAATGCACTGAAACTATTTTGGGGGGAAGAATAAACCTGATTATCACACTTGCAAAAAACACAAGTTAATTATAGACAAACTGAAGTCACGTGGTTGGGTTTTGAGACCCCACCTCGTAGTGTAATTAGTGGGGGTCTCAATTTCTGTGTTCATATGGGCAGCGTACACAACATGTGAGAAAATGCATATCCATCTGGGATAAAAGTTCGAACGGTGCTCTCCCAAGCAAAGCAGCACCCAAGAAAGATTCCGTCTTGGGGTAAGCTGCAAAGTACTAGGCCTTTTCAAGGAAAAGTGCTGAATAAGGTTGGAGAGGTATGGATTAGTGCCGATACGACGCTGTCCCACATACGAAAAGTTCTCCGAAAGCATTGACCTGTACTCTTTGATGGTAACAGGCTGGAGATCCCAAGAATCAAACAGATATACCAGAAACTCCACAATCTGTGAAATTGAAGGATTGACATAATCAACAGAGTGATCGGCACACCACCGACAGAACACCTTCCACTTAGCCACATAGGCTAAACCAGTGGAGTGCCACCTTGAAGAAGAAATGCACTCCACTGCTCGTCTTGAAAAAATCTCTACGGAGAAGACAGGACCTGACAAAAGATATGCGTGAGGGCACAATGAAATCGGGTCAATGTGTAACCTCCTCGGGTGACCTTGGCAAAGAAGTATGCGACGTAGAGGGAGACGTGCCGGAACCGCCTCCAACAGAGAGCAGAGCTGATTGATCCACACCCAATGAGGTGACAGGGGAGCAATCAGAAAGATTCAACGACTGCAGGTTCATATCTTGGTTAGAACCGAGGCAGAATCGGAACCGGCGGGAAAGTGTAGCCGAAAAGACTGTTCCAATCGAGTGACAGAGCGTCCACAGCAAAAGTCAGAGGATCTGGACACGGGGACACAAAAGTGTCCACCTGATGGTTTCAAAGAGTCGGAAAGAGATCGATGTGGGGACGGCCCCAGAGATTGCAAAGCGACTGGAACACCTCGCAGTGGAAATGACCCTGCCCCGACAGGACAGGGAGTCGACTAGTACATTCAGATGACCGAGAATGTGACGAACCACCACTCCGACGTTGACATCCTGAGTGAGCAGTAGAATATGCCGCCCTGGTTCCGAATGTAGGCAGCCACTGTCGAATTGTTGGACAACAGAAGGACCTGGCGATGGAAACAGTGCGTGCCACCCTGGTTCAGAATGTAGGCAACCACTGTTGAATTGTTGGACAACAGAAGGACCTGGCGATTCAAAAGGTGGGGGATCCACTGCCGGAAACTCAGAAGAGCAAGAAGCTCCTTCTGGTTGATGTAAAAAGCTGCTTGAACCTGGTCCCATGCCCCGTGAAGGGAAATACCCAGAGGATCCATCGTCACACCCCATCCGAGATCGCTGGCGACTGCCGTCAGAACACGATCGGATGTGAGTAAGTCCAACGGAACTCCCTGCATAATCCACTGAACATCCATCAAGGAGAGAAGGTGACGATGAGGAGACTCCAGTAACTGAAGCACCAGATCCAGAGGATCAACATTCGGCCTCCAACGACTAAGCGGAAAGTGTTGGAGCGGTCTGACATGCAGCCGATCTAGAGGAAAAAGATCCATCACCGAACTGCAAAGACCGAGCAGAAGGAGAAGACTCTTGAGCTGTTGCGGATGTGGACTGGGACAGACTCATGGCAAAAGCTGAGAAAATCACAGCCCTTGCCCGGTGAACTGCCACCATATTCAGCTGAGTATGGAAGTCCATCCCCAGATGACAAAACGACTGCGATGGGACAAGGTCCGACTTCTCATTGACTCTGAACCCAAGCGATGTGAGCAGACTCAACAGTGTGTCGACATCTGACTCAAGAAAGGCAGTATTGGAATGCCTCTGGAGGATATCATCTAGATATGCCTAAGTAGTCACCCTGGACAGTGTGCAATGTAAGGCTAACACATGCGACATCAGTCAGGTGAAGGCCCAATGAGCCAGGTTGAGGCCAAAGGGCATGGCCTTCAACTGGTAAATTCGCCCCAGAAAAGCGATCCAGAGATACTTTCACGATGTTCGATGAATCGGAACGTGAAAGTAAACGTCTCACAGGTTGATGCTGGAAACGAAAACTCCCTGGTGAGTGGAGCTGCAAACAGACCTGAAAGTCTCCATGCTGAACTTAGGAGCAATGATAGACTGGTTCAGGATACTCAGATCGATAACCGGTCGGAGTTGGCCGTCCTTCTTCGGCACCAAGAACAGGCGGGAATAAAAACCCACTGAATGAATGTTCTTGACGACCCCGATCGCTCCTTTTGACAGGAGATTGTCTATCTCCATGATCAAAAATTCTCAACGTGTAACGTCTAAAGGAACTTGTGTTGGAAGAGGCACTCTTGACAGAGTTGGATGCCTCCGGAAGGATATCCGCAGCCTGGCTCAAACAAGATCTAACACCCAAGGATTGGATGCGATTGTGGCACAATGGTCTGCGAATTCTGATATCCTTCCTCCAACCTGAGATGAATCGAGGTAAGGACCTTCATTTCGAGACTCCGCGAGGCCCGCGAGAGAAGAAACCACCTCCTCTACTATATGAAGAATCCAGAGTCCTCTCTCTAGCCTTCGATGCTTACCCTTACCCCACAAGTAGAAGCAGCGGCAGCAGAAGGATCAGTCCTTGGCTTTGCAGAGGAAGCAAAAGGGCACTTGTTTAGCTTTGGATGGCCCCTGCCTCCAACAGAAGGCTGATCAAGCTGACGAAACAGCAGCTGATCTATGGAATGACATAGGACCTCATCCCAGACTGTCGACACGGAACCATGGAATAGCTGCAGACCCTCCAAAGAAGCAGATCGAAGAGCAGCGCGCTGCCCCTCAGGAAGGGAACAGCATGTGTCCAACACAATGTCCATGAGAACTAATTCCAAGTTAGCTGTGTTACAGGCATGCATGTGCATGAGCGCCTTGAAAAGCACACGCAAAGGAGCCTGTACGCCGTCAAACCTATCTGGAGGCAGATAAGCAGCTAAAGCAGATACGACGTGATCCTAGAGAGAAAGCATACCCATCATCTCTCTCGATAAGCCCAAAAGGCGCTCCAGAGTCGCCATAGGAATAATGGCAGACTTGGGCTTGGAAAGCCCGAGGGAGGTGGAGTCCTGATCCAAGACCATCAAAGTCTGGCAGACAGACGGATTGGCAGAATTGTTGGAATGATAACGCACTGGAGGCAAAAAAGTGTCAACTCTGGTGAAGAACAAAGTCTTCATTGCCTTGGAACCCAGCTTAGAGTCCAAAGCTGAAAACGCTTCAACCACCTGTACCGACTGTCATGGTCGAAGGCGACTAGAAGCAGGTTGCTCCACAGGCTGTAGGCGCGTGACCACTGATCGCGGCCTGGCTGTCACTGTCAGCTGGTTCGACGGTTTGAGATTTGGAAGGAACCCAAACACAAAGTCAAGAGCTGCCCCCAAATCAGAAGCCTGTTGGCTCTCAATGTCAGGTGTGTCTGACACAGCATCTGAGATGGAAGTCACATAGCCCATCATGGGCAAACCAGCAGGTGCTTCCCATGGTGTAGGCACACTTGAGGGATCAGAAAGTGGCCTGCTTCCAATCCTGGGAGGCGGTGCCCACCTGGAAACCACTAGTAGCCTCACAGGAAGCAACGGCAATGGGAAGGCTCTTGGAAAGAACCTGAGGGGGCAAGGAGAGGGCCTCCCTAAGCTCACAGCCCGATTCACTCCTGACCCTCTTAACAAGCGAAGGTTCACGATCCTCAAGTACACCTGACGCGGAGCGTTGGGTGGCAGCCGAAACATCTGAAGGCAGCTGTGACAGAGCGTCCACGCCGAAAGCCAGAGGATTCCCCCCCCCCCCCGGCAGTTGCAGGAGGAACAGCCTCGAGAACGCACCACAAGCATGGGCAAAAGCCTCAAGGAATAGTCCTAGTCCTGGGCATTACAGAGGTGAGAGTAGTAGAAGAAAAAGGTGAACTGAACAGATGTAGAAAGTAGAACACCCCCAACTACGAGAGTGAGGTGGCAGTAAATAAGGACTAGAGATGAACCGATTATCAAAACTTGCTATGAACCGATTACCAATTATTTCTCAGCTGATTGTGCTGATTTTGATGACAATTCCGATAGTTGAAATAGGACCAAGAAGAAAATCTGTTAGTACCTGTTATATTGCAGACTTTCATTGATACATCACCAATTACGAAAGCTTAATACCATATAAGTTCTCAGAGTATGCATGTTTAGTGCTGGGCAATATTAGCCAAAATAATTGGGATGGGGGAAGATCGTTATAAACGATACAATCACACGATATTGTTCTCTTGTGAACATTGTGGTTTATTCTGGTAAATAGTGTTAATACGGTTTTGTGTAAGAATATATTACACTTGTCTGTATTAACCAGGAAGATACTGAGAACACATACTTTGTGTCTTAATTGAATAATAACTTTGATGTTAATGTGTGTTATGAAGTTGTTTGGTGCATTGTTTACAAAAAACGTACACGGCGTCAGAATATATTATTTTATGTTCAATGTTCAACTTGGTACCTCCCTTGATGTGTTTCTTCAGTGTTGCCATGCTATAAAATGAACTTGACAAACTAAAAACGTGTTTGTGACAGTCAAAAATTATAAATTTACGATAATTTGTATATTTTTATACTTACTCTAAAATATCAAGGGCCAAACACAAATTTTGCCTCCCCCCCCCACCCCCCCATCCCCCATATTTGCATGTAAAACTGAAAATTAGAAATCCTATCTGGTCCTCCATACATTTACTCTCTGCGCATGCGCAGATGCCAGGAAGTAATTGGGGCCAAGATCATTCTTTGTAAAAGAGAGTATTACAGAATAATTCAGCCAGGAAGTATGAGTGACCACTCATGGGAGGGCCATCCCCGTCTGGACCATTGGTAAGTATAATGAAAGTTTCAATGACACAGTAGATAAACTTGTTTCATGTATAGTATGTGACACAGCAATGACAAACATCTAGGTAATGACCTGATAACAAAGGTACATATAAAGTATTGTAATGGTCTGTACATAAATACTGACCGTAGCCGACGACAAATGTAAAAGTAAAGTATTGAAAAGGTGGGCGACAGTCAGATGTTAAACTAGACAAGAGGCCCCAGGGGGCCTGAGGGCGCTCACCTGACATGGTAGCCTAAATATCAACCCAGAGAATTGATTTCCACAAGTTGCATCTGCTCCTCCTAAGAAAAGCTGAAACCAAATATCCAAATATTCTGACCAGTGGATCTAAAAAAAGATTTTTAAAGAATATTCCTCATACTGAACTAAGTCATAATTCGGGCTCCCACAGGGAGCCAATATATGAACCCAGGGACTTGGCTTTAACAAACCTGAATCTCACACCCCTAAGGATTCTGCACACCAAATATCAAAACATTCCGACTGCTGGATCTGAAGAAGAAGATTTTTAAAGAAAATTCCTCATTTTGAACCAAGTTACAATTCGAGCTCCCACAATCAGCCCAAATATGGACCTAGGGACATGGCTTGAACAAACTTGAATCTTACCCCCCTAAGGATGCTGCATAAAAAATATCAAAAGCATTCATCTGCTGGATCTGAAGATTTTTAAAGAAAATTCCTCATTTTGAACTAAGTTGTCATTCAGGCTCCCATAGTGAGCCCAAATATGAACCAAGGGACTTGGCTTGAACAAACTTGAATCTCAGCCCCCTAAGGTTGCTCCATGCCAAATATCAAAACATTCCAACTGCTGAATCTGAAGAAGAAGATTTTTAAAGAAAAATTCCTCATATTGACTAAGTTATAATTTGGGCTCCCACAGGGAGCCCAAATATGGACCCATGGACTTGGCTTTAACACACTTGAATCCCCCCCCCCCCCCCCCCCCCCCCCCCCCCCCCCCAAGGATGCTACTCACCACATATCAAACCATTCCGACTGCTGGATCTGAAGAAGAAGATTTTTTAAGAAAATTCCTCATTTCGAACAAAGTTACAATTCAAGCTCCCACAGTGAGCCCAAATGTGGACCTAGGGACATGGCTTGAACAAACTTGAATCTCACCCCCCTAAGGATGCTGCATACCAAATATCGCAAGATTCTGCCTGCTGGATCTTGAGAAGAAGATTTTCAAAGAAATTTGCCTGAAATGCACTAAGTTCGAATTTGGGCTTCTATAGTGAGCCCAAATATAAATCCAGGTGGCCGATTTGAACAAACTGGAATCAGATCCACCCCACAATGTTGCATACCAAATATCAAAAAATTCTGCCTGCAGGATCTGGAGAAGAAGATTTTTGAAGAAATTTGCCTGAAATGCACGAAGTTCAAATTCGAGCTTCTATAGTGAGCCCAAATATGAATCTAGGGAGCCGATTTGAACAAAATCGAATCAGATCCACCCCACAATGTTGCATACCAAATATCAAAAGATTCTGTCTGCTGGATCTGGAGAAGAAGATTTTTTAAGAAATTTGCCTGAAATGCACTAAGTTCAAATTTGGGCTCCTATACTGAGCCCAAATATAAACCCAAGGGGCCGATTTGAACAAACTTGAATCAGATCCACCCCACAATGTTGCATACCAAATATCACAAGATTCTGCCTGCTGGATATTGAGAAGAAGATTTTCAAAGAAATTTGCCTGAAATGCAGTAAGTTCGAATTTGGGCTTCTATAGTGAGCCCAAATATGAATCCAGGTGGCCGATTTGAACAAACTGGAATCAGATCCACCCCACAATGTTGCATACCAAATATCAAAAGATTCTGCCTGCTGGATCTGGAGAAGAAGATTTTCAAAGAAATTTGCCTGAAATGCAGTAAGTTCAAATTTGGGCTCCTATACTGAGCCCAAATATAAACCCAGGGGGCCGATTTGAACAAACTTGAATCAGATCCACCCCACAATGTTGCATACCAAATATCAAAAGATTCTGCCTGCTGGATCTGGAGAAGAAGATTTTTTGAGAAATTTGCCTGAAATGCACTAAGTTCGAAATCGGGCTCCTATACTGAGCCCAAATATGAACCCAGGGGGCCGATTTGAACAAACTTGAATCAGATCCACCCTCCAATGTTGCATACCAAATATCAGAAGATTCTGCCTGCTGAATCTGGAGAAGAAGATTTTTTAATGTTTTTCCCATTGCCTACAGTGTTAAAAAGTGCTGACTCAGCACTTTTTCAATGTCCCGAAACTGTACCCTATGATAAAACCGATGGCAATTTTTTTTTACCAATTCTTTCTGTTGGTCCTAAGGAAGCCTCACACCAAATAAAAATTCTCTGTGCCGTGCAGTTTTGGAGATATGGGCGTTTTAATTTTTTTCTATTTTTAGCTCCTGTGGTTCCCATGGGGCTACGGGAAAAAAAAAATCAGCATAAATTAGTTACTTATGACCCAATAAACCCTCACATAAAATTTGGTTCAAATCAGCCTCTCGGTTTGGAAAATAGAAATTTTGGGCGAGGCCAAAAATTTTGCCCCTCCCGTAACGACACCAAGTATAGCCCCACAAACTTCTCTTGAACAAATCTGAGTCTACACCTCAAAAGGAAGCTGCACACCAAATATCAAGTCTCTGCTACTGCTGGTTCATGAGAAGAAGATTTTTTAAGATTTCAGCACACTTTTTGGGTGTGGCCCTACCCGCGGGCGGGGCAACTTGATTTGAACAAAATCGAATTGCGATGTCATAACAAACTATTATCTCAAATATCAATTAAATTGGTTCAGCGGTTTGGGAGGAGAAGACGCAAACACCATGTTCACGGACGACGGACGGTGAGTGATCACTATAGCTCTCCTGACTGAAAGTCAGGTGAGCTAAAAAGAAATCTTTGAGTCCCAGAGTGCGTCTGAACCCAAAAATATATGTTCTCATAGCACAGTGATAACAAAGGCACCCAGAAACACTTGTTCCTGTCCCAAGGTGACAACAAAGGTACCCAAGAAGTTTCATGAAGATCAGTTCATAAATACGAGCCATATAGAAGTTGACAAAAAACTGATTGGACCTAATTTCGGTATAAAATGGCCACTGGCAGCCATCTTGAATTTTGGACCACACCCAGAAACACTCGTTCTCGTCCCAAGGTGATAACAAAGGTACCCAAGAAGTTTCGTGAAGATCGTCGATTCATAAATACAGCCTCTAGCCCGAGCCGTATTGACATGTGTACTCACTGTGTGTAAGCTGCACTGAAAAAATCAAAGTTCATCTAATTTGCATAATTTCTGCTCGAGAAAAAAAGCTGTATTATATGTGATGTATCCCATGGTACTAAACATTCACACAAAAAATTATTCAAATCAGCACTTTCATATGGAAGTTCTGTGCAAAAATCTGATTGCATCTAATTTTGAACAAAATGGCTGCCATCGGCCATCTTGAATTTCGGACCTAACCCCAAAACACTTGTTCTCGTCCCACGGTGATACCAAAGGTACCCAAGAAGTTTCGTAAAGATCGGTTCATAAATACGGTCTCTAGCCCGAGCCGTATTGGCATTTGCACTTACAGTGCTGAAAGTAACACTAAATACATCAAAGTTAGTCTAATTTGCTTAATTTACGCATGAGAAAAAAACCCGTATTATATGTGATGTATCCCATGGTACTAAACATTCATACAAAAAAATTTTCAAATCAGAGCTTTAATATGGAAGTTCTGCGCAAAAATCTGATTGCACCTAATTTTGTATAAAATGGCTGCCAGCGGCCAACTTGAATTTCGGACCGGACCCAAAAACACTCGTTCTCATCCCACGGTGATAACAAAGGTGCCAAAGAAGTTTTGTAAAGATCGGTTCATAAATACAGCCTCTAGCCCGAGCCGTATTGAATTGTTGATGGCCAGATGGACGACTGGCCATGGCATAAGCTCAAATTTGACTTACATCAAAGTTGAGCTAAAAATATAAAATTATCGTAAATTTATAATTTTTTTTACTTTTCATTTTTTTTTTTGAAATCGTAGGACATGGGAATTCATTTTTTCAGTTTCTCTTTCAGAAGTACATGATCATTGTGATGATATTGTGACACCCACCCAAAGTGTGCTACCATCGTCGAGCTCTGTTGAGCAAATAGAGCTAGCTGCAGTGTTCATGATCAGCAAGGGATAAGGCCTCTAGTTAGTGTCCTTAATCTCTTGCAAGCAGCTAGCACGCTCAGTGAAACAGTTACTGCATCCATGGGATCCGTGTCACCGGGTAAGTCTGATGCGGTCGAAGGAAATGGATGTGGGTAATGCGAGCACTTTAATACAAATAGGCTCACCCAGCGACGACGGGAATAGGGAGGAAGTCGGAAATTAGAATAATTAGGAATCACATGTATGTCTCTCTATACAGTAATAGAGGAGACGTATTCTAAATAAGGATCCCAATTTAAGTAATTCCTTATTGTAAGCATGAAGACAATGCTACTTAGGATGTAACAAGTTCCTAATTTTTAAGGCCAGTCCAGACTAAGCCCCAAAAATTAGGACGGTGTATCTGAGAATGAGTGAAAATCCCCCACAAACATACACCCTACAATAACACTTCAGGGGTATGCAGGATATAATTACGGATAAAACAGCTTCCTTCATTGTTACATACTTTTTAAGCCAGAGAAGAGGTAAAAATCACAACCCCCCCCCCCCCCCTTCTTTTGAAGGAATCTTCAAAGGAAAGAGTGGAGAGCTCTGGAATCAATAAGAGCGGTACCAAAAAACAATATAAATGATTGTTGAACAGGCACTCAGGTATTAATTCATAATTAAATGAAAGTGTCAATGACACTGTAGCTCAACTTGACAAACTTGAACTTGGTAAGTTATAAATGAAATGGCAAAATTAAAGATCATTGGTACCAATGTTATTTGATGAAATTTCAACATAACAGCATTGTGTGTGCACAACGTCAGAGTAATCCATGCATTTTTAAATGTAAACTGTAAGACTGGCTAAAGGAAGAATGTTGATACACAAATGCAGTATGTTCAGAGGTTATTGTAAATGGCAACTTTTTTCACAGAAATGAATGCTAATCAATAGCTTTTATCTAAAAGTCTTGCCTAATGAGCACACCAAGTAAAAAAAAAAACCTATGATAAATGTGGCCTGTAGGCCATGTCAAAGAATGTCGATGCACAAATGCAATAAATTCAAAGATTGTTGATAACAGCAACAGTTTTTGATGGAAATGAAAAGAAAATCAATAGCTCCTATCCTTGTCACCTGCATAAGCATACAAAGTTTCAAAACAACCAGATAATGAATGTGTCCTTTGAGGCATGCCAAAGGAAGATGTTAATGCACAAATGCACTAAGTAGAAGGTCATTGCTTGTGGCAACAGTTTTGGGTTTTTTTTGTATAGAAATTCATAAATATACCCTGCAGAGAGTGCAAAAGGGACAAGTTGAAGCAAATATGCAGTAAGTTCAAAGGCTGGTGATAATGACAATAATTTTTTATGGAAATAAAAAAAAGCAATAGCTCACATCTTGAGGGCACCCCGAACACACATACCAAGTTTCAAAGTGATCTGATCATAAATGTGCCCTGAAGGGTGTGTTAAAGGGAAATATCGAGGTCTGATTAAACTAAGTTCATAGGTCAGTCGCAACATTTTTTGTCACCCAACACAAGCACACCAAGTTTGCAAGCGATCCAATCATAAATGTGCATTGGGTGTGTCAAAGGGAAATATTGATGTTTAACTGCACTAAGTTTTTACTAAGTTCAGCTAAGGCCATTGCCAGCTGCAACAAGTTTTGATGGACGGAAATGTAAGAAAATCTAGAGGTCACCCCAAACAAGCATGCCATGTTTCAAAGCAATCCGATCATGTGCCCTGTAGGGTGTGCCAAAGGGAAATATTGAGGCCTGACTTAACTAAGTTCTAAGAACGTTGACCGTGGCAACATTTTTTGACGGAAATGGAAGAAAATCGATAGCTCCCATCTAGAGGTCTCCCCAAACAAGCATGTCAGGTTTCAAAGCAATCCAATCATAAATGTGCCCTGTAGGGTGTGCCGAAGGGAAATATTGAGGTCTGACTAAACTAAGTTCTAAGAACGTTGGCCGCGGCAACATTTTTTGATGGAAATGAAAGAAAATAAGCATGCCAGGTTTCAAAGCAATCTAATCATGCCAGGTTTCAAAGCAATCCAATCATAAATGTGCCCTGTAGGGTGTGCCAAAGGGAAATATTGAGGTCTGACTAAACTAAGTTCTAAGAACGTTGGCCACGGCAACATTTTTTGATGGAAATTGAAGAAAATCGATAGTTCCCATCTAGAGGTGACCCCAAACAAGCATACCAAGTTTCAAAGTGATCTGATCATAAATGCGACCTGTGAGGTGTGCCAAAGGAAATTGTGGTCGTACGTTATGCCGCCGGACGAGAAGTGATGACAATAGCTCAGCTTGACTTTGTCAAGTTGAGTCAAAAATGGTGGTTAATGCCACATCAAAAGTTAAGGCTTTGGTGACGATCCTGGTAATTAATATTGCCCACTATATAAATGTATACTGCAGACAGCGTACACCGATACATCGAAAACTGGTGATACTGACATAATAGAAATCCGGATCTAGAAAAGTAGGTATGATTAAAAGGCTTCGACACGGACTGCCCCAGAAATCGATTATGATTTCAAGGTCCACAAAATACAATAAAGCGTTAGCCTAATAATATAATGTGCAAGAGCATTTATATTTAGCATGTAATCATCTGAATACCAGTCAACTGGTTATGCAGCTTGCTAGGTACTCAAAGAATAGCAATTTAATTGTGATGATTTTTAAAATGAGCACTCGTATATATCAAATCAACAAATAATCACAGGAAACTAATCCAACTAAAAAGTGGATGTGCCCATGAGGTCGACATAGAATAAGACCCAAACGCATAGTATGTATGTATTAAAATTATATGAGGCTTGCGGGAAGAAAACTATGTCTTGCTCTAATTGCCTCTAAACACATAGGTAGTGTGTGTGTGTGTGGGGGGGGGGGGGGGGGGGGGGGGGGGGGTTGGAGGCAAATAAAGTCATATTGAAATATCCTCACCCGCCTTATTTAATTGTTCCTGTGCCAGTTATCAAAAAAATATAGGAACTGCGATGGTCCCCTCATCTCTAACCGACTCCATTATGCCACTATGGGAGGAGAAGGACGTGAATAATAAAACCTCCCTTGAAAGAATGCCCTCTCATGGAGGAAGCTTCTGGAGAGCATCCCATAACACACACTTGAGAATACTGATCCAAGGTTTTTGGTACAAGAGGTGCTACTAGTAGGATTCACAACGAGACTGTTTAATCTTAAACATAATCTATTGAATCAAATGAATTGGAGGATACGCGTATCCTATCATTCATACCCAGGAATTCTGCAGAGCGTCTACTGCATGCGCTCAATGGTCTGGGCATGGCGACACGAATGACAGTAACTAATTGTTCCGATGCGTCGCAAACTGAACTATCACGGGGCAATCCCACTAGTAGCAAAACTGTCCAAATACTCGCTTGATGAGTGTCCAATGCAAATGAAACAGGTGACCTTTGCGAGGAGCGAGTCTGCTAGTACATTCAGACGTCACAGTATATGACGGTTAGAGAGATGAACATGAAAAATCTTCTCCGTTGGTTATCATAACGGAAATGAATGGGTGCCGCTCTGGTTCCTAATATATGCTACCACTATCGAGTTCGAGTTGTCCAACAATAATGTGAATCCATTGGAGTAGCGCTAACAATATTGACATCATTCTTTGATGTTTATGTGTTTCTCCAGGAACTGAGGGGTCCCTAGACCCCTGCATTTAGAGTCTGTCGGACTCAGGGTCGTGCCCCAAACTATTGACTCATACCTGTCATAATTGTGAAAGCCAGATCTGGCAGTTGCAGCGGAACTCTTTGAGTTAACCACTGAATATCTGCCCCAATATGGACCTTTTGTTCACTAGATCCGTTAAAACAATAGTGGTCTTGAGCGAATGCGTCTTCACACTTCAGTTCTGGGTTAAGAATAACTAGAGGGGATGTGTGTGTAAGCGACCCATCTGAATAAGATGAGTAGCCGCTGTGCACAACCCCATCAGTCGCATGAAATTTCTTGCTGTTAATGCATCTGAGAGTATAAAAAAGCGAGCATGACGACTAATTTCGCTCTGGATAATGGCAGACGAACCAGATTGTTGTGAGACATTACCGTAATTATAGGACTACCTATACCCTCGCAATGAGTCCTTTTTAGACAACTTTCTGTCTAGGACCTCCTCCCTTACTCTTTTCTGCTATTGTGGGTCAATTTGACGCCAACTTAAGAAGCAGAGTATTGATGCTTTCTTTGTAGCTTGGTCATAAACCAATGAAAGCCGATTGTCAAGAATTTACTGTCCGGAAACCGGACCCTAGGAATTTTCAGTTCTGAACCCAATATTTTTACACTGTAAACCAATGGCCCAGACTTAGCTGTTGCTAACTCCCGATAGAGCCCAAGTGTGGACAAAAATTATTTTTCTATCCAAAAAATGAACTGCTACAATACTGGAATATTTAATGTATCTTACAATAGTCCTTACCATATAATAAATAGGAAACTACATATATAAATAGAGCATTGTCAATGTAAACGTCAGAATGAAAACAGGAAACAAGACCCCAGGCAACACGTCAGTAACAGATTTGAACTATCCGATATAAAGCAATATCTTCATCAGAAGAAAAAACGATACATCGGATGTATGATGCATGACCAAAATGCCAAAACACCCCTAGAGTAAGGACGTAACCATGGAGATATCCAGAATAAACATTCTGTGTAACACGTTAAACTCCCAAGAAATTTTATAAAAAAAAATTCAATAAAACAAGCCAAAAAGCTTGGGAGTTTAACTGGGGAGCTTCAAGGGAGGGTAGGGAAGGAATACTTAACAAACAGTGGAAAAATCATTATCAATAAATAAGGGTAAATAAAAAAAAGAGCAAAATTTGTTTTTGGTCCTCGATATTTTAGAGTTAGCACCAGCTAAGTCTGGGCCATCAATAATTTACAGTGTAAAAAATTGGGTTCAGAACTGAAAATTCCTAGGGTACAAAACGTCCAGATCCCCTACAGACTATCGACTGAACACATTTTACTTGTACATGTACCCAAAGATCTGTTGATTGAAGACCAGTGACTTCGATCAGCTGAGAATAGTGGCAATCTCGTACCGATTGCAGATGGTAAATTCATTAATATCTCGGCTCTGCAAGTCCATAAATATTCTGATATTCACTCAACATGTTTTTAATGGGGAAAATTTATTGAAAAGGCCAGATATCAAAGAAATTTTAATAGTCAGTGTTAAATATAGAATAACTGGAAACTGCTGGTTTTTGACTGCCCGTTGTCATAATCGGCCGATGCCTCATAATCGGTCAGTTCTGATTACTGATTCTGATTACCGGTTCATCACTAATAAGGACTGGCGGGAACATAAATGAACCCAGACAGCCGACAGGGACTAAAAAACAGAAATTCTGCCCTCAAAAGAGAGGAGAAATCCTATCCATACAGCCCCTCATTGACACCTAACCCCAATAATAATAATATTCAAAAGGATAAGATAAATTTATCAACCGAAAGATTTTATGTCAGAACCGCCTGGTATGTGAAAATCATGAATATATAAAACAAAGAGAGAATATATAAATGAAGATGTGGTTGAAAATAATAACGAGAATATATAAAACACAGTCTTGTTATTATATATATGATCCTCAGATCCATAATTCCAGTCACAGGTAACCATTATCAACAAGTTGTATCATCACTGTTTCTTAAAGCAAAGATGGACGTCTCGCATATGGGCAGACAAAAAAAGATTGATTCATCAGTTACTGCCTGCACACTGGTTTCTGGAAGTCACGGATTTGTACTATTTATTTATTGGTGTTTAAGGTCACATACTTTTGCACAATGGCTAATCATGACCACAACATGAGTATCAACTCAAGACCAGGCATGAGAGTTAATAAGACATTTTGCCCATTTTAGAGAGGGTTTGCACCTCCCAAGCATTGGTGACTGGGTCCTATTTTACCAGTAAAACAGGGCTTGTTTACCATAGTGAACAGGCACGGCTTCACTTCCCGGGGTTCCTGCGGGGATGGATTTGTACTAAAAGAAGAGCGTCCCCTACTGGGTGTGCGCCGATGGTGCTCGACCCAGTTTTGGCTTATTTTTTCTTGGTGCTTTTGCACCACTTTTCTTTCCCAAATCGCTTGGAAAAGATCAAAATAGAGGGTATATTTTCCGAGTTAGGGTCTTCCACTGTAGTGCAAGCCTGTAGTAAACAACTGTAAGGTTGGTTGATAAGAAATTATGGCTCGGACAAACAAAATGTTGACAGTTTTTCTGAGTGTTACCTTTACCATGTCACCTGTGACCTTGACCTGATGGATACACACCTTATTATGATTGATGGCACACTGCCTAGTGACAATACATACTGTTATAAAATTTCGTTGAAAAATTCTCCAGTGGTAAAGAAATTATGGCTCGGACAAACAAAATGTTGACGTTTTTCTGAGTGTTACTTTTACCATGTTGCCTGTGACCTTGACCTTGATGGATACAGACCTTATTGTGATTGATGGCACTCTGCCTATTGACAATACATACTGTTATAAAGTTTTGTTAAAAAATACCCAAGGGTAAAGAAATTATGGCTCGGACAAACAAAATGTTGAGGCCGAACGACAGACGGACGAATGACAGACAACTCGATATCAGAAAAGCTCTTCTGAGTTTGTCAGGCGGAGCTAATAATATAAAATACTACATATAAAAGAGGACCTTGATGAGGACGTAGTAAATGTAAACAATGTCAAAGAAAAAACCGGAAACAAGACATCAGGCACATAAAAAGGCCCGAAGTCAGTAACCAATTTAAATGCTACCATAAGCAAAGCTACATCTTCATACGAAGAAAAAACAATACATTGGACAGAAGATGCAAGACTAAATGATTTAACATCCCTGGGGTGAAGTCATAACCATGGGGATAAACCAAATAAATAGCCTGCAATACATGTTAAACTCCAAAGAAATTTAATAAAAAATTTCAATAAACGAGAGGCCCCCAAGGTAGACTAAATATCAAGCCAGGGAATTGATTTCAACAAGTTGCATCTGCCCCTCCTAAGAAAAGCTTATACCAAATATCCAAAGATTCTGACCAGTGGATCTAAACAAGAGGCCCCAGGGGAGCCTTAGGGCACTCATCTGACATGGTACTCTAAATATCAAACCAGGGACTTGACTTAAATAAGCTGCATACGCCCCTCCTAAGAAAAGCAAATACCAACTAGATGAAGTGATTGTGCCCACACAATACACAGAATTTTCCTTCTATTTTCAGTTCCTGCACTTGTTCGTCCCAAAATTGAGATAAACGCATAAAAAACAGATTTTTTTAAAATTTTTGTTCGGAAATTTTCGAAAGTCCCAAACAACAAAATTTTTTCAGACTAAATTTTTTTTTTCTTCTTAAAATGAACTTTCTGGATTTGGGTAAAAAATTATCTAAGTCCCACCCGGCCCCCAAATTTTCAGTGTGAAATTTTTTTTTTTTCTTTGTCTTAAAATTGACCAAAACGCAGGAAGTTTCACACCAAATAAGAATTCTCAGTGTCGTGTAGTTTTGGAGATACGGGCATTTTAATTTTTTTTCTATTTTTAGCTCCTGCGGTTCCCATGGGGCAACAGGAAAAAAATTTGGGCATAAAGTAAGTATTTATGACCCAATAAGCCCTCATATCAATTTTGGTTCAAATCTGGCTCTCGGTTTAGAAAATAGAAATTTTGGGCAAGGCGAAAAATCTAGCCCCTCCCACAACGAAGGCAAATATAGCTCCTCGAACTTCTCTTGAACAAATCTGAGTCTACGCCTCAAAAAGTAGCTGCACACCAAAGATCAAGTCTCTGCAACTGCTGGTTCATGAGAAGAAGCTTTTTTAAGATTTAGGCTCACCTTTTGGGCGTGGCCCTACCAAGGGGTGAGTCAACTTGATTTCAACAAATTTGAATTGACATGTGATAGGTAACATGCTAACTAGATTTGGTTCAATTTGGTTAGTAGTTTGTGAGAAGTCGATAATGTAAAGTTAACGCAGGACGGACGATGGACGGGACGTGATTAGTAAAGCTCCTCTTGAGCTTTGCTCAGGTGAGCTAAAAATAGTCAAAAAGCTTAAGAGTTTAACAGGAAGGGTTCATGGAAGGATAGGGAAGGAATACTTGACAAACAGTGGATTAATCATTAGCAAAAATGATGACGTAAGGCATATGTCCTGAAATTGGGAAACAAGAAATAATTTATAATTATTATAAAGTCACAGCCCTGAACGTATAAAACAACTCTTCTATCATTCAATAACAGCCTTGTATCCACCCATTCTTGCATTGATTTGTGTCTGGCATCCCCAAATGAAAGTGTCAATGACACTGTAGCTCAACTTGTCAAGACATGTACATGTATAGTATGTGACACAGCAATGACAAACATCTAGGTAATGACCTGATAACAAAGGTACATATAAAGTATTGTAACGGTCTGTACATAAATAAAGACCGTAGCCTGTAACAAATGTATAGGTAAAGAATTGTAAAGGTGGGTGACAGTCAGATGCTAAACTAGAAAAGAAATCTTTGAGTCCAAGAGTGGGTCTGACTGAACCCCAAAATATTTGTCCTCATAGCACAGTGATAACAAAGGCACCCCAAAACACACTCATTCCTGTCCCAAGGTGAAAACAAAGGTACCCAAGAAGTTTCGTGAAGATCAGTTCATAAATACGAGCTGTATAGAAGTTGTGACAAAAAACTGATTGGACCTAATTTCAGTACAAAATGGCCACTGGCAGCCATCCTGAATTTTGGACCGCACTCAGCAACACTCGTTCTTGTCCCAAGGTGATAACAAAGGTACCCAAGAAGTTTTCGTGAAGATCGATTGATAAATACAGCCTCTAGCCCGAGCAGTATTGACACGTGCACTTACAGTGTATAAGTAGCACAAAATAAATCAAAATTCATCTAATTTGCATAATTTCTGCACGAGAAAAAAACCTGTACTGTATGTGATGTATTCCATTTTACTAAACATTCATACAAAAACATTTATTCAAATCAGAACTTTCATACAGAAGTTCTGTACAAAAGACTGATTGCACTAATTTTGGTACAAAATGGCTGCTGGTGGCCATGTTGAATTTCGGACCACACCCAAAAAACCCATTCTCATCCCATGGTGATAATAAAGGTACCCAAGACGTTTCGTAAAGATCGGTTCATAAATACGGCCTCTAGCCTGAGCCGTATAGAAGTTGTGTACAAACAAGAGGCCCCACAGGGCCTGAAGCGCTCATCTTGTACAGAACACAATTTAAACAGAGTCCAAGAATGAGTCTACATTAAGCAAGCCATCTCCATAGGCTACACTGTCAATACTTGAGTCCCTCAGGAGTGACAAAAATAATCTGGGCATCACACCTTTTCTTCAGTTGATCCCAAGTAAAATGTAGAGCTCCCCTATGAAGCCCCTTGATACAACTTATGTGGATTAATCTTAGGACCTCTAGAGAGTACTGAATACAAAATTTTTAATTCATCAGCAAAATGGCCAATTCCGGCTCCCATAGAGAGCCCAAATATTAACCCAGGCTCTTGATTTGAACACAGTTAAATCTGACTTCCCTAGAGATGTTGTGTACCGAATATGAAAGCATTCTGACTGTTGGATCTGAAGAAGAGAAATTGTAAAGAAATTTCTTCGAATTGCACTAAGTTCAAATTTGGGCTACCATAGCGAGCCCAAATATTAACCTATGGATTCGATTTGAACAAACTTGAATCTGACCCCTCTAGAGATGTTGTATACCAAATGTGAAAGCATTCTGACAAGTGAATCTGAAGAAGAAGATTTTTGAAGAAATTCCCTCATATTGTACTAAGTTAAATTTCATGTTCCCATATGGAGCCCAAATATTAACCTAGGCACTCGAATTGAACAACCTGGAATCTGACCCCCCTAGAGATGTTGTATACCAAATATAAAAGCATTCTGACTGGTGGATCTGAAGAAGAAGATTTTTAAAGACATTTCCTCATATTGCACTAAGTAAAAATTTGGGCTACCATAGTAAGCCCAAATATATACCTAGGGATCTGATTTGAACAAACTTGAATCTGACCCCCATAGAGATGTTGCATACCAAATATCAAAGCATTCTGACTGATGGATCTGAAGAAGAAGATTTTTTTAAATTACCCTCCATATTGAACAAAGATAAAATTTGGGCTTCCGTAGGAAGCCCAAATATTAACTTAGGGACTTGGTTTGAACAATCTAGAATCTGACCCTCATAACAATGATGTATACCAAATATTAAAAGATTCTGACTGGTGGTTCTGAAGAAGAAGATTTTTAAAAAATATTTCCCATATTACCCTATGTTAAAACTTCGGGCTCCTGTAGAGAGCCCAATTATGAACCAATGAGCTTTATTTCTACAAACTTTTATCTGACCCCCCTATGAATGCTGTATACCAAATACCAAAAGATTCTGGTGATTGGTTCTGGAGAAAAGATTTTTTAAAATTTTTGCAAATATGCTGACTCAGCATTTTTTCGATGCCCATTACAGAACACCCTAACATAACTGATGGCAATTTTTTTTTACCATTCAATTCTACTGGTCATAAGGATACTTCATACAAAATAAAAGCTCTCTGTTCCGTAGGGTTTGGGAAATATGGCCGTTTGAAAATATTTCTATTTTTAGCTCCCAGGTTCCCATGGGGATGTGGGAATTTTTTTTTTTGCATGGGTCAAGTACTTATGACCCAATACTACCACAAACCAAATTTGGTTCATACCGGACCATTGGTTCAGAAAGTTGAAAAATTTATAGTAATTTATATATTTTTTATACTTACCAATGACCCAGACTTAGCTGGTGCTAACTCTAACAAAACCAGGGCCAAACACAAATTTTGCCCCCCAATCCCCAAAATTTGCATCCAAAACAAAAAGAAATCATGTCCTAAAGGACCTCCATACTACGCCTCTACTGCGCATGCGCAGTGACGCAGTCGTCCCGAAATTGGCGCCAATTATCATTCTTACTGGCAGTGCCTGGTCAGCGCTATGTACTCAGCGGGGAGGCAAGAGTTCCCAACTCCAGGGAGGGCCATCCCCGTCTGGGTCATTGGTAAGTATAAAAAATATATAAATTACTATAAATTTTTTAACATTTTTATACTGTACCAATGACCCAGACTTAGCTGAATAGTAAACAGGCTGGAGGGCCTAGGACATAGAGGAAAATCCAATAAGCTCAATTATAAAATAAAGAGGTAACCCCTTAAGGAGAAAAGGAGTATTAGGCTTTACATGTATCTTTCTTATTTAATATTAAATTAGAAAGATACACTACCCTTAATAATTGAGCACAATAACATTCATGTTCTCTATTAACATCCAGTATAACCCTTATACTAATTATTTTTAAAGCAAGCCAATAAATAAAGTAGTCCAGAGAATTGAGACTCTTTATAATCATTTAAAAGTGTCCGAGTATTGTATATTAAAGCCCGTTTGACACTTGACATATACAAATGCTTCACACCGAGCTACACTTTAAAAATAAGACATGAATGAATTTAAACATTAATATTACACTTTAAAACCATCCCGGAAGCGACTCAGAAATACTTACTTGGAGGAGGCATTCCCTTGCTTTTCACTATAAAGCAGGTGACCTAAGGGAACACCCGCCCCTCCCCCCCCCTTCCCCTTGCCCTGGGTCAAATAGCCCAGGACGAAGAGGGCAGCCGGATGGAGTCACTGCCGGAACGGAAAGCCTGCATAACTATAGTTGCAACTGTTTAGTGGACGACATTCTGAGCAACAGATAACGGACCTAAACAATGCAGGTCTCCAGAAATGGACTCAATATTTCTGAGATAAAAATTCGGAAAAGTGGATGGCTGAGACCAATAAGCAGCCTTCATTAAATCTGTAATAGCAACACTATTAGCATAAGCCCAGGAAGTAGAAAGAGCTCTTACTTCATAAGCAGAAATCTTAAGCACAGACTGCTGAGAAGAAGATAAATCTTCATAAGCAGTACGGATAGTTAACTGAATCCATCTAGCAATAGAATGGACTGAAATGTCCTTTCTATTAGGCATCAAAGACAGAAAGAAACGTTTCCGTCCTTTTCTGATAAACTGAGATCTCTGTTTATAGATACGTAGTGCTCTAACAGGACAGAGTAAAGGCCTACGCCCGTCTGAAGACGGAAGAGCCTTAATAACAATAGGTTCCGGATATTTATTAGGAGCCTGATTCTTAGCTAAAAAACCCACATTAGTAGTGAAGGTGATAGTGTTCCCAACACTACGATAATGAGAATCATCCACCGATAGTGCATGAAGCTCACTGACTCTTCTGGCAGAAGAGAAAGCTAAGAGAAAAGCTGTCTTATAAGATAAGAATTTGAAATCTACTGTCCCAAGAGGTTCAAATGGCTTTTCCTTCAATTTAAGGAGAACCCAAGCTAAATTCCACTTAGGAATTAATCTAAGAGTTCTGGGTCTATTTATTGAAAAGTTTCTAACCAACTTCGATAAAGAGACATTAGATCCAATTTGTAAACTATCATGATGTGCATAGGTATCAGATAACATAGATCTATAACCCTTTATAGTAACAGGCTGCAGTTTGATTTCGTCAAGCAAGTATACTAGAAAGTTTGCAATGTCTGGTATAGAGGGATCAAATATATCTACAGAATGTTCCCTACACCAACGACGAAAAACCTTCCACTTAGCCGCATAGTTTAGCGAAGAGGAGGTCCTCCTACAGTTAGAAATCGCGTCCACTGCTCGTCCTGTAAAGTGCTTGCCATGCAAGAAGGACCGCACAACGGAAAAACGTGAAGGTTGAGACCTTGCGGGTTGTGATGGAGTTGACGCGATTTCCCCTGCGAAAGAAGATCCTCTCGTGGAGGAAGCTTCCGCGGTAGGTCCCACAACAGACACCTGAGTAGATTTATCCACGGTCTCTGTGGCGACAGAGATGCTACCAACAGAATCTTGCATTGAGATTGTTTTATCTTTAGCAATACTTGTTGAATTAACGGCGCTGGAGGATACGCATATCCTATCATTCCGTCCCAAGGGATCGACAGAGTGTCTACTGCAAATGCTCTTGGATCCGGACACGGAGACACATATGTCTGCAACTGATTGTTGAGATGTGTCGCAAATAAGTCTATCATTGGCCGTTCCCATTGGTAGCAAATCTGATTGAATACTTGTTTGTTGAGAGTCCACTCCGACGGCAACAAGCGACCCTTTCGTGAAAGGGAGTCTGCTAGCACATTCAGACGACCCGGTATGTGACGGACCGAAAGAAGAACGTGATGTTCTAACGCAAACAGAAGGATTCTTTCCGTTAGATTGAACAACGGAACTGAATGAGTGCCTCCCTGATTCCGTATATACGCCACTACTGTCGTATTGTCGGATAGGATTTGGACATGAGCATCGTGAATAATGTCCATCCAGTGACGTAACGCAAGCCAAATTGACATCATTTCCTTGATGTTTATGTGCTTGCACAGGAATTGCGGATCCCAAAGACCCTGGCATCTCGAATCCGTTGGGATTAATGATGCACCCCAACCTGTTTGACTGGCATCCGTCATAATGGTAAAACTCGGATCCGGCAACTGCAGCGGAACTCCTTGAGTTAACCACTGAATGTTTGCCCAAGTCTGAATCTCTTGTTTCACTTGATCTGACAAGAGAACGTCTACATCGAGCGAATGAATTTTCACACTCCAATTCTGAGTCAGGAAAATTTGAAGAGGACGTGTGCGTAGCCGCCCCATCGGAATGAGATCCGCGGCGGCTCCGCACAGACCTATCAGTCTCATAAATTCTCTCGCCGTGACTTTGTCTGCGTGCAGACAATAGCGAGCGTAACAACTGACTAATTTCGCTCTGGTTAACGGCAGACGAACGAGATTGTTGTGCGTCTCGAAGCTCATTCCCAGATGAGTGAATGACTTGGACGGCACCAGATCCGACTTCTCCTCGTTTACTATAAAACCGAGACGTCGGAGCAATAGAAGAAGATTCTGAACATCGTTCTGAAGCGTTAACTCGTTGCCGTACCTCTGAAGAATGTCGTCCAGGTAGGCCGACGTTACCGCTGACGAATGAGCTCGGAAGTAGATCATTACCGAGTTCATTACCCAAGTGAAAGCCCAGGGTGCTAGATTCAATCCGAAGCACATCGCCCGGAATTGATACACCACTCCCAGGACTGCAAAGCGTAGATACTTTCGGAATGTCGGATGTACCATGACGTGAAAGTACGCATCTTTGAGATCTATGCTCGATGCATAATCGTTCACCCGAATACTCGCTCTGACCGATCGAATCGTCTCCATATAAAACTTCGGAGCGACGATCAGCTTGTTTATCCAGCTCAAATCTATGACTGGACGGAACGAGCCGTCTGGTTTCGGAACCAGAAACAAATGGCTGTAGAATCCCAGAGATTCCTGGTTTTCTACGACCTCTACCGCGTTCTTCATTAAAAGAGACTGCACCTCTGATAACAGAGCGTCTCTTTTCTGTGGATTTGACGGAAGATGAGTCCACTTTGGACTTCGAGTTAATGGAGGCTTTCGTTTGAAGGATATCTTTAGACCTTCCGAAGTCACTCCTCTCACCCAAGGGTCGTCCGTAATCGACGCCCACTCTTGTGAAAAACTCGACAACCTTCCGCCAACCGGAACGCGATAGAGGTTTAAGCCATCACCTCCTGGACCTGAGAGGCCTGTGGTAGGAGAAACCACGTCTTCCACGACCCGCACCTCGCCTCGTCGACCTCGGGGCGTCCGACCGATTGTCCCGGCCTGAAGGACGTCCCGAACGAGAGTCGCTATCCTGACGGTCTCTCGAATAAGACCAAGAGGACGCACCGGAACCTCTATAGGAACCTCTCTTGGGCGCATTAGACCCAGAAGTGCCTGTCTTATTCGTGTCTGCTGTATCCGACTTCTTAGGAGCCGATCTGAACAACAGAGAATCATTAGCTTTCTTTTTAATTTTATCATAAATAGCGGAAAGCTTGCCGTCAAAGAGAAGTTCTCCTGAGACCGAAGCGACTCTAAGAGAGTTCTTCACCTTAGAATCCACTAGTGTGGATGTAGCTAGGGCTGCGTCACGTCTAACCAACTCCAGATTTGCCACTGAAAGGGCGGAGTTACACGTGGAATAAGCTACTGCCCTTGAAAGAAGTCTTAAAGAGGATTGTATATCCTGAAACTCTTCCCCTTGAAGGCGCAGTGATAACGCCTTAGTAAGGTGATCTGCGTAAGATAAGGCATCTAAATTGGCTCTGTTAGACGCAATAGCTGTTTCCAACACCGTGGTTGGAATAGAAGCTGACGACGGTAATGATAGCTCTAAGTCTTCCGCCTCGTCGTCCATACGCGGAGGAACTCTCGGTATACCCTGTCCTGCCGTATCGAATTTATTCCTTGCATTAATGAAAGGCAGGTTGAGAGTATTAGCGGACAAGAAACCTGCTTTCCCCGTCCTGGAAGCAAGTTTAAATATAGCGTCGTTCAATAATTCAAATGTTCTAGCAACATTATTGGACTGCGACGGAAACTCGGGAGCGATGTCCCTGAACCGCTCAAAAAATTCAGAGTCCAATGACGCTATAATTCTCTTGTCCGGAAGCGCAGCAGTCTGGCCCGACGGAACAACTTGAGGGAGAAAGTGCCGGATGAAGTCCACGGCAGCTTTATGTTGTTCCGAAAGGGATAGCTCCAAGTCATCCGTATCCCTTTCACCATCCGGTCGGACCTCATGATGTTCCCGGTCGTCCGCCCCCGATGCTTCGGCGGAGCGTACCGACCCAGCGCCGTCGGATAATTCTCGATCCGACACCGTTTCTGTCGGCTGCTGGGATGCTGCGATAAGCTGTGCTATCTGCACAAGAATGTCCGGCGTCGAGACCTGCGGAGGCGCAGTCTTTCGCTGCTTCGGCGAGGGCAGCTCCGCATCAGATGGCTCCCGCATACTTTTCCTATGCGAACGTCCGGAGTCCATCGGTCTCGAATCCCTGGCTGCCGGATGGTGTGACCTGGTCGCCGAAGAATCCTTCATCGGCGAAGCTGGTAATATATCGGCAGTCACGCAGCCAAGGTGCGGTCGTGTGCGCTGACGAGAAGAGGAAGCCTTAACAGTCTCTGCGGACTGCTTATACAACGGAGCGTCCCGAGCGACGGACGTATGCTCCGCTAAAGACACATTTTGTACCACAACATCTGGTCCCAGATGTTGTTGTACGAGAGAGGGACCTCTCTCGCTCGCGGCCCGGCTGGACCTGGACGAGCTATGAACCGGACTAAAAGGCTTCCTCCGTTCTCGCTTACTATCCGCCGTCACTGGGTGTGCATCTATTATGTTTATAGTGCTCGCATCACCCAAAATTTCCTCTTGGACCGCATCGGACGAACCCGGCTGCCGAACCATTCGGTGAATGGACGCTACACCGGGCGAGCTAGCGGACGACATTTGTCTAATCTCCATGAGCACTTTTGCCGCTAGCTCTGAATTCATTTGTGACGACGGACGCACACTTGAAGAAGATAACATGGAAACATCACCCTGTTCTGGTTCCTCTGAAATAGAAACTGAGAGAGTAGAGTGACCTTGCGGAGAAAGAGCCGGCATCGCACTTTCTCCAGAAACAACATATCGTGACACACGTTTCCAATGTTTCTCATCCCAATGTTCACATATAGGACAGGGATTAATGCGAGAACACTGACTACAATTAATACAATGATCATGAAAGTCAGAGGAAGATTTCTTCCTATTACAATTTGAACAACGTCCTTTCATTGTGAAAGAACAACAATAAGTCCTAGTTACTCGCAAAAACCCCTGACACAAAGATACATAATAACATGATCCATTAATAAATGAAAAAACAATTGCAAAACAAAATAATTTTGAAAAAATATTTTTTCAGAGAAGCCCAAGTTGCTGAAAAGTAACGTTGAGCCCCGATGGATCCGATGGCAAAGTGTGGTCAAAAATTTTAAATTTATATAAAATAATTAATGAGACACTTTCGGATAATATAAATGTATCTTATAATGAGATAAACTACCACAAAGGCAAACAGCCCCCCTCAAAAAAGGCTGTTGCCAATGAAAACAAACAGTGTAAACACACTAGAAAACATGACTCCAGGCACTGAAAAAACTGGCCCGGAATCAGTCATCAATTACACTCTATCTGATGCAAAACAGAGACTCCCAGGGGAGAATCTGTAGAACATCAGATGGAAGATGCAGAACACAAACGTTATACACCCATGGGTGAAAACGTAACTATGGGGAAAATAACAGAAAACATTCTGTAACCAAGCAACTCTCCCAGGAAATTTTAGAAATGAAATTTCTCAAAAATATGCCAAAAGCATGGGAGAATTGCCAGGGGGGACTTTAGAAGGCTAGGGGAGAGGAAACACTGAATAAGCAGTGCAACAATTAGCAAGAATGACAACAAGAGGCCCATGCCTCGGAAATAGGCAACTTAACATAATTTCATCAAAAAATTTTAAGTACAGCCCTGATTATTTTTTGCCACTTCCTTTTCCTCTCCTCCTTCTATCCTCCTTAGAATCACATTTTCTCCAAAAATTACGTGTCTGGCATCCTTTAAACTGAGATTTACAAGCACAAAGATCAGTGAGATGTTGACTGATGAAGGGCCAAACAGAGAATGATAATTGGCGCCAATTTCGGGACGACTGCGTCACTGCGCAAGCACAGTAGAGGCGTAGTATGGAGGTCCTTTAGGACATGATTTCTTTTTGTTTTGGATGCAAATTTTGGGGATTGGGGGGCAAAATTTGTGTTTGGCCCTGGTTTTGTTAGAGTTAGCACCAGCTAAGTCTGGGTCATTGGTACAGTATAAAAATATAGAAATTTTGGGCGGGGCCAAAAATCTTACCCCTCCTATTACAAAGCCAAATATTACTTCACGAACTTCGTTTGAACAAACTTGATTCTACACCTCATATGGAAGCTCCACAGCAAATATCAAGTCATTGTACACACTGGTTCTTGAGAAGAAGATTTAAAAAAAAATTTGGAGCATTTTCCCCCACTCCCTCCCTATGGGGCTGGGCATGCTGAGTTGAACAAAAATGAAATGCCCCTTTGGGACCATCACTCACACAAACTTTCACTTGAATTGGCCCAGTGGCTTTGGAGGAGAAGACCAAAACATGGTGTTGACGGACGACGGACGCTGGACAACGGATGAAGAGCAATGAGATTAGCTCAGCTTGACTTTGTCAAGATGAGCTAAAAACTGATTAGACCTAATTTCGGTACAAAATGGCCACTGGCAGCCATCTTGAATTTCGGACCACACTCAGAAACACTCGTTCTCGTCCCAAGGTGATAGCAGAGGTACCCAAGAAGTTTCGTGATGATCGGTTCATAAATACAGCCTCTAGCCCGAGCCGTATTGACATGTGTACTTACTGTGTGTAAGTAGCACAGAAAAAATCAAAGTTCATCTAATTTGCACAATTTCTGCACGGGAAAAAAACCTGTATTATATGTGATGTATCCCATGGTACTAAACATTCACACAAAAAATTATTCAAATCAGAGCTTTCATGTGGAAGTTCTGCGCAAAAATCTGATTGCCCCTAATTTTGAACAAAATGGCTGCCAGTGGCCATCTTGAATTTCGGACCGCACCCAAAAATACGCATTCTTGTCCTACGGTGATACCAAAGGTACCCAAGAAGTTTCGTAAAGATCGGTTCATAAATGCAGCCTCTAGCCCGAGCCATATTGGCATTTGCACTGACAGTGCTGAAAGTGATACTAAATACATCAAAGTTAGTCTAATTTGTATAATTTAAGTATGAGAAAAAAACTCGTATTATATATGATGTATCCCATGGTACTAAACATTCATACAAAAAATTATTCAAATCAGCACTTTCAAATGGAAGTTCTGTGCAAAAAACAGATTTCTGCATCGTCGGTACAAAATGGCGGCTGGCAGCCATCTTGAATTTCGGACCGGACCCAAAAACACTCGTTCTCGTCCCACAGTCATAACAAAGGTCCCCAAGAAGTTTCGTAAAGATCGGTTCATAAATACGGCCTCTAGCCCGAGCCGTATTAAATTGTTGATGGACAGATGGACAGACGGACAACTGGCCATGGCATAGGCTCAAATTTGGCTTCGCCAAAGTTGAGTTAAAAAGGAAATTTTAAAGCACAGGTGTTGGTACACTTTTACTAACTTTAGTGCCAAACAAAGAATGATGTTTTGTGCCAATTTCCAGTCACTTCCTGACGGCTGCGCATGTGTGGAGGGTACAAGTACAGAGGGCCAGATAGGACTTTTAATTTTCAGTTTTTGCAAGCAAATTTTTGGGGATTGGGGGGGCGGGGTCAAAATTTGGCCCTCAATAACTTTGGGTCTGCACCAGCTAGTCTGGGCCATTCGTTTATAGTATAAAAATATTGAATGGTCTACCCCAAATAATGAATATGGACTCTTCTAACTGCTACCATAGAACTGGCATGGAAGATACCACTAGTGTTCGAAGGGTTAATGTAATGTGCAACACAAAGGACAAAAACTCTCAATTTTCAACAAATCATATTAATTATCAATCTAATCCAAGACAATGTTAATATGAAAGTGTCAATGACACTGTAGCTTATCTTGACCTTATGGTATATTTTGGAGATTAATGTCATAATTACTCAACTTTTATGTTACATTCAAGTAAATTGTGCCATAATTATTGACTTTTTGTTGTCTATCAGAAACTACAGATTTTTTGACTTTAAAATGTGTTTTGGATATGTTCAGTGATTTTATGCCCCCAAAAAATCCACTCCATGGACCCTTCATCTTATATGGCCAACTGGGTGAATTTGGGGAGGGGGGGAGAGGGGTTGCATCAAATCACTTTCATCCACCGGGACCCCACATCCACCTCATGGGGTGAACAAGGAAAACATATTGCACCTAATTGTGTTTTGGGGGGATATTGAGAGATTTTTTTCAAAAAATTTCACCCCATGAACCTATCACCCCAAGCCTAACTGTATGGGGCCCCTCAACTGGGTGATTTTTTTTTTTTTTTCATGAAATCCCCCAAAACACATTTTAAAATAAAGGTAAAAAAAGAACAAGCCAAGACCAATACCGGGTCTGGACCTGCGTCGCTGCATGCAATTGAATCGGCAAACAGGAAGTGGCTGCACAGCAGATCTGAAAATTGCATACACGATACAACTGATCATTATCAGACTCCAGATGAAATATAAAATCAATCCCTTGCATAGAAGCCGAGAAAAGTTTGACGAAAAATTTCAATGTTCAGTGGGTACAGTAAAATTTAGAAGTATAGGCAAACAAGAAGTGGCTGCATGGCAGATCTGAAAATTGCTTACACGATACAACTCATCATTATGAAGCAGCAGACCAAATATAAAATCATTCCCTGTCATAGAAGCCAAGAAAACCTTGACGGAAAGAGTGTTTCGGGCGGATGGACTGACAGACGGAGTCGAGCGGTTACTAGACCAGCTCTGCGGCTGGTGACGCAGGTGAAAAAAAAAAAAAAACATGTGGTGAACTGGGTGAACAATTTTTTTTCCTTGGCCTTAAAATGTGTTTTGGGGCATTTTTAGTGATTTCATGCAGAAAAAAAAAAAAATTGAATTGCTCTGTGGCTGAAATTTTTTTGTCATGAAATTACTCAAAATCCCCCAAAATAAACTCTAAAGCAAAAACAAATTCACCCATGGGACCCCCAACCCTAGCTCCCATCCCCCATGGGCTGAACTGGACAATAATATATATATATATATTGCATAAAGTCACTTCCAATCCTTCAAAACTCATTTGAAAGCAGAAAAAAATATAGCTGCAGTAGCTAACATTGGTTGATTTGAAGCCAACCATTATGAAAAGTACTGATGGTCAAAGCTGAACCTGCATATGAAATTTCATTGAAATTGGGAGAAAAAAATACATGGTTGCAGCAGCCTTGCTACAATTGGCTGATCTGAAGCCAAACATTAGGAAAAATAGACATGGTCAAAGCTTAACCTACATTTGAAATTTTGTTGAAATCGGAGAAAAAAATACAAGGCTGCAGCAGCCATGCTACCACTGACTGATTTAAAGCCAAACATTATGAAAAGTAGTCATGGTCAAAGTTGAACTTGTATATAAAATTTTGTAAAAATCAGAGAAAAAAATACATGGCTGCAGCAGCCATGCTACCATTGGCTGATTTGAAGCCAAACATTATGAAAAGTAGTCATGGTCAAAGCTAAACCTGCATATGAAATTTTGTTAAAATTGGAGAAAAAAATACACGGCTGCAGCAGCCATACTACCATTGGCTGATTTGAAGTCAAACATTACGAAAAGTAGTCATGGTCAAAGCTATAAAACCTGCAAATGAAATTTCATCAATTGGGGAAAATAAATACACATTTAGAATGTACTTACTGATCTCAAACACACTTAGTTGATGACAGTGTCCTACATGCCTGAGATATCATATTACATTCACACAAAGACAATTTTATTTAGTGCTTTATTGTTTTTTTTCACTTAATGTAGTAGAAGAGAAAACAAGCGAAAACAATTTCGCCCCTCAATTCCCACACCCCAAGGGCAGCCACCATGACCAAAACAGGAAGGTTTCATCTACTCATCAGTCTAAGACAACCTGCGAAAATTGGTTAAGATAAAAAAAAATTTAAAATCACCCCACACTGCTACTGCTGCAGCAGCCACTGTGTGCTGCCAACTGTGACCAAAATAGGATGTTCTCATCTAGACATCAATCTGAACATACATATGAAATTTGGTGATGATCAGATGAGAACTACGGCCTGTAGCCTGCGCCATACAAAATTCATGATGGCTGCTGCAGCAGCCAATGGAAGCAGCCGATCATGACCAAAATAGGACGTTCTCATCAAGACACAAACCTGAACATGCATATGAAATTTAGTGATGACCGGATAAGAACTACGGCCTGTAGCCTGCGTCATACAAATTGTGGACAGACTCACAGACTTCCGCATGCCCCATGACAATAGCTTAGCTTGACTTTGTCAAGATAAGCTAATAAAGAAGCATATCATTTTTTTTTATTGAAATCTGATGTTTACAATTCAAGTAATCACATAACATTGAAAATCCAAGTAAAATGAAACCAAGGAAGGGCAACAACTCTTTCCATTTCCAAAAAGTCTTCATAAGACACTATTAGGAGAAAGCACAATATCAAATTTATTGAAATCTACGGTTTTCCATGCAGGTTATTGCATAAACAATGATGAAAGTTCAAGCAAGATTCAACAAAGGGCAATAACTCTCACTTTAAAAAAAAATCTTGCTGGTTGTTTAACTTATCCAAGACAATGTCAATATAAAGTAGTCTGTTGAAGTTTATTGAAATCTGAGATCAATTGTTCAAGTTATTGCTTAAACAATTAAATTTCAGGAGAAATTCAACAAAGAGCAATTATTCCCATAACTTTCATCAAATGATGGTAATCATTGAACTTGTGCAAGATATTGCTAATATAAAGCAGTAGTGATGAACTGATTATCAAATCAAAACCTGCTATCAACCGATTACCGAGTATTTCTCTGCCGATTATGCCGATTCCGATGGTTAAAATAGGATACAGAAGAAAATCTGTTGGTGCCAGTTATACTGCAGAATGTTGTTGATAAATCATCAATTACAAAAGCTCAATACCACAAAAGTTCTCAGAGTATGCATATTTAGTGCTGGCAATATTAGATAAAATAATATTTGCATTTTGGTTGGGGTGTGGGGAAAAGATCGTTCTTAACGATACAATCACACGATATTGTTCTCGTGAAGATTGTGTTTTATTCCAGTAAATAGTGTTAATTCGGTTTTGTGTAACAATACAAGACACTTGGCTGTATTAACCAGGAATACACTGAGCACACTGTCTTAAATGAACAATAATTTTGATGTTAATGTGTGTTGAGAAGTCGTAAGACACATTGTTTACACATATGACAGAATGTACTATTCAATGTTCTTTTTTCAACTTGTTACCTCCCTTGGGTTTCTCCGATGTTTACATGAACTCTACAATCTATGGGAAATGGTTTTGATCTCATACCGATTGCAGTTGGTAAATTCTGTAATATTTGTAAAATCTCAGTTCGGCAAATCACTAAATTTTCTGCTATGCAATAGACACATTTTTATTGGGGAAACTTTATTGAAATGGCCAGATATCAAAGGGATTTTTAATAGTCGCTGTTAAATATAGAATAACTGGAAACTGCCAGTTTTTAACTGCCGGTTGTCATAATCAACCAGTTCCGATTGCCGATTCCGATTACCGGTTCATCACTATAAAGCAGCACACCAAATACATTAAAATACAATAATGATTCAAGTTATCGCATAAACAAACTTCTGGAAGGACAGACAGAGCTCTTCACTAGATTCCTTTCCTACTTGTTTACTAAAGGTGCTTTGGGTTTTTGCCTTTGGCAAAGCCCAATTGTTAAATCAATGTCCAATGTAAGCAAATGCCAAACATGATGAATCAGCATTCTGAATGTTAATGACATGTACCTTTACCGTCTCCACCCCCTCTACCTCCACGGAAATTTCCACCTCGACTACCACGTCCAAAGCCTCTTCCTGTTCCTCCTCTTCCACGTCCTGAAAAGTTCATAAGGAAAAAGAATTTTAAAATAATATGCATTCAGTAAGCAAGCACTAATTAAAACTATGTATTTAATAGAGAATTATTTAATTTTTTTATTTATTTATTGGTGTTTAAGGTCATGTATTTCTGCACAATGGCTAATCATGACCACAAAAGTTTTAAGGATGGAGGAAGCCGGACTACGTGGAGAGAACCACCGAGCAACTGTCAGCTCCCCAACATACCAACTCCACACAAGCAGGGTTAGCAATGGTTGTAGACAAGTACACCATTGATGTGCAATACGCCTAAGTACACAATGCCACCATGCTCCCAGGTGGGCAATCAGGGAGAAGTGTCCTGTCAAAGGACACAATGTGGTTTATGCAGGTGGGATTCAAACCGAGACCTCTTGGCTTGCAGCCTGCACCTCTTCCTACTGAGCCACCATGCCCCCATTCAATAGAGAATCAAATCCATTTGTAAACAAAACAAGAAGCCCCAGTGGGCCTGAGTGCGCTAACGGAATTGATTTGAACAAGTTGCATCTGACCCTCCTAAGAAAAGTTTATACCAAATGTCAAAAGATTCGGACAGGTGGATCTGAAAAAAAAAGATTTTTAAAGAATACTTCTCATATTGAACTAAATTATAACTCGGGCTCTCACAGGGAGCCCATATATAAACCCAGGGACTTGGCTTGAACAAACTTGAATCTCACCTCCATAAGGATGCTGTAGATCAAATATCACAAGATTATGACTATTTTTAAAGATGCCTCATATTGAAATAACTTATAATTTGGGCTGTGGGCCAAAAATGAACCCAGGGACTTTGCTTGAATAAACTTGATTCTCACCCCCTAAGTATGCTGCATACCAAATATCAAATACTTCCGACTGGTGGATGGAATGAAGATTTTTAAAGAATATTCCTCATAATACACTAATCTGAACATTTGGGCTCCCAGAGCCCAAATATGGACCCTGGGATTTGATTTTAACAAACATGCGAATGACTCTTCCAAAGATGTTATATGTGAAACATGAAAGCCTTTGGAGCAGATGTATAGAAGACAAAGATTCTTTAGTATTTTTTCCCATTACTCACAGTGTCAAAAAATGATGACTCAGCATTTTTTTCAAAGTCCTGGAAAAGTACCCCATGATAAAACTGATGACAATTTTTGGGACCATTCCTTTCTGCTGATCCTAAGGAAGCTTCAAACCAAATAAAAAATCTAGCTTTAAAATTTTTTTGACATAAATTAGGTACTTATGACCAAATAAGGCCTCATATCGAATTTGGTTTAAATCGGCCTCTAGGAAATTTTGGTGCAATTTAGGCTCCCACAGGAAGCCTGAATATGAACTCAGGGACTTGGCTTTAACAAACTTATATCTCACCTTCCTAAGGATAATGTATACCAAATATCAAAAGATTCTGAGTGGTGGATGTGAAGAAGATTTTTGAAAAATATCCCTCAAATTGAACAAATCAGGTTTATAGCTCCCCAACCCCCACCAGTCTTCTGATGAGAAGCAAATGATTCAATTTGAGGTTCAATCTGATTTCAAATAATAGACTTCCTTCAATTCGAATAAAAAGTTAAAAAATTTATAGTAATTTATATATTTTTTATACTTACCAATGACCCAGACTTAGCTTAAATTCAGGGCCAAACCAAATTTTGCCCCCCCAATCCCCAAAATTTGCATCAAAAACCAAAAATTAGATGTCCTGGTAGGTCCTCCATACTTTTACTGTACTGCGCATGCGCAGTGTCAAGGAGGTCTCGAAATTCCCGCCAAAATGTCATTCTTACGACCAGTGCCTGGTAAGTATTATGCACGCAGCGGGGAAGCAAGAGTTCCCAACTCCTGGGAGGGCCATCCCCGTCTGGGTCATTGGTAAGTATAAAAAATATATAAATTACTATAAATTTTTTAACATTTTTATACTGTACCAATGACCCAGACTTAGCTGAATAGTAAACAGGCTGGAGGGACCAGGACATAAAGGAAAATCCAATAGGCTCAATTACATTTAACAGAATTATCCCCTCAAGGAGAAAAGGAGAGATAGGATTCATATGTATCTTTCTAATTTTTATGAAAAAAGAAAGGCACAAAACCATTCCGTAATTGAGCACAAATACATCAATGATCTCTATTAATATCCAGTATAACCCTTTATACTAATTATTTTTAAAGGTAAGCCAATAAATAAAGACAGTCCAGAAAAATGAGACTCTTTATACTCATTAAAAGTGTCTGAGGATTGTATATTAACGCCCGTCTGACACGTAACATATACAAATGCTTCACACCGAGCTACACTTTAAAAATATTACATGACATGAGTAAACATTAGCTTTACACTTTAAAACCATCCCGGTACCGACTTGAAATTACTGACTCTGGGGGAGGTATTCCCTTGCTTTTCACTATAAAGCAGGTGACCTAAGGGAACACCCTCCCCCCCCCCCCCCCCCCCCTTGCCCTTGCCCTGGGTCAAATACCCCAGTGCGAAGAGGGCAGCAGGACAGAGTCACTACCGGAACAGAAAGCCTACAAAACTATAGCTGCAACTGTTTAGTGGACGATATTCTGAGCAACAGATAACGGACCTAAACAATTGAGATCTCCAGAAATGGACTCAATATTTCTAAGATAAAAATCTGTAATAGCAACACTATTAGCATAAGCCCAAGATGTTGATAGAGCTCTTACTTCATGAGTCTTGAGAGCAGACTGTTGAGAAGATAACTTTTCATAAGCAGTACGTACAGTTAATTGAATCCATCTAGCAATAGAATGAACCATATGTCCTTTCTATTAGGCATCAAAGACAAAAAGAAATGCTTACGTCCCTTTCTAATAAACTCAGACCTACGTTTATAAATACGTATTGCTCTAACAGGACAGAGTAAAGGCTTACGTCCGTCTGAAGACGGAAGGGCCCTAACAACAATAGGTTCCGGATACTTATTAGGAGCCTGATTCTTAGCCAAAAATCCAACATTAGTAGTAAAAGTAATAGTATTACCAACACTACGATAGTGAGAATCATCTACCGATAAAGCATGAAGCTCACTAATTCTTCTAGCAGAAGAGAAGGCTAAGAGAAAAGCTGTCTTATATGTTAAGAATTTGAAATCCACTTATCAAGAGGCTCAAAAGGTGCTTCTTTTAGCTTAAGAAGAACCCATGCTAAATTCCATTTTGGAATTAATCTAAGAGTTCTAGGTCTATTTATCGAAAAATTTCTAACTAATTTAGATAAAGAGACATTAGAACCAATCATTAATGTATCATGGTGAGTGTAGGTATCAGATAACATAGACCTATAACCCTTGATAGTAACAGGCTGCACTTTGATCTCGTCAAACAAATAGACCAGGAAATCAGCAATGTCAGGAATGGAGTGATCATATATATCCACTGAGTGATCCCTACACCACTGGCGAAAGACCTTCCACTTAGCAGCATAATTTAGCGAAGAGGAGGTCCTCCTGCAGTTAGAAATTGCGTCCACTGCTCGTCCTGTAAAACGCTTACTGTGCAAGAAGGACCGCACAACAGAAATACGTGAAGGTTGAGACCTTGCGGATTGTGGTGAAGCAAGCGCAATTTCCCCTGCGACAGAAGATCCTTCTGCGGCATGTCCCACAACAGACACCTGAGTAGATTTATCCACGGTCTCTGTGGTGACAGAGATGCTACCAACAGAATCTTGCAGTGGGATTATCTTGAGCAATATCTGCTGAATTAGCGTCGCTGGAGGATACGCGTATCCTATTATCCCATCCCACAGGATCGATAGATTGTCTACTGCAAATGCTCAAGGATCCGGACATGGGGACACGTAAGTCTGCAACTGATTGTTGAGATGCGTCGCAAACAAATCTATCATCCTATTGGTAGCAAATCTGATTGATATTTATGTGCTTGCCTAAGAATTGAGGACCCCAAAGACCCTGGCACCTCGAATCCGACGGACATAGCGTCGCGCCCCAACCTGTTTGACTGGCATCCGTCATGATAGTAAAACTCGGATCCGGAAATTGCAGTGGAACTCCCTGAGTTAACCATTGAATGTCTGCCCAAGTCTGAATCTCTTGTTTCACTAGGTCTGACAAGAGGATGTCCGCATCGAGCGAATGAGTCTTCACTTTCCAATTCTGAGTCAGAAAAGATTTGGAGAGGACGAGTGCGTAGCCGCCCCATTGGAATGAGATCCGCAGCAGCTCCGCACAGACCTATCAGTCTCATGAATTCTCTCGCTGTAACCTTCTCTGAGTTTAGACAATAGCGAGCATAACAACTTACTAATTTTGCTCTGGTTAAAAGAATACGAACAAGATTGTTGTGCGTCTCGAAGCTCATCCCCAGGTGGGTGAATGACTTGGATGGCACCAGATCCAACTTCAGTTCGTTTACTATAAAACCTAGACATCGGAGCAATAGCAGAAGATTCTGCACATCGTTCTGAAGCGTTAACTCGTTGCCGTACCTCTGAAGAATATCGTCCAGGTAGGCCGACGTTACCGCAGACGAATGAGCTCGGAAGTAAGTCATGACCGAGTTCATTATCCGAGTGAAAGCCCAGGGCGCTAGATTCAGACCGAAGCACTTCGCACGGAACTGATATACAACCCCTAGGACAGCGAAGTGAAGATACTTTCTGAACGCCGGATGTACCATGACGTGAAGGTATGCATCCTTGAGATCTATGCTCGCAGCATAGTCGTTCACTCGAATGCTCGTTCTGACCGATCGAATGGTCTCCATATAAAATTTTGGAGCCACAATCAGCTTGTTTATCCAGCTTAAATCTATTACTGGACGGAACGAGCCGTCTGGTTTGGGAACCAGAAACAGATGGCTGTAGAAACCTGGAGATTCCTGGTTTTCTATGACCTCTATCGCGTTCTTCAGTAAAAGAGACTGCTCTTCTGAAAGAAGAGCGTCTCTTTTTAGAATATTTGACGGAAGTTCATCTTGGACTTCGAGTTAACGGAGGTTTTCCTTTGAAGGACAGTTTCAGTCCTTCCGCAATTACCCTTCGAACCCAAGGGTCCTCCGTAATCAATTCCCAATTTTGTAAATAACTCGACAACCTTCCGCCCACAGGAACGCGACAGAGGTCTACACCATCACTTCCTGGACCTGCGAGGCTTGCGGAAGGAGAAACCACGTCCTCCCCGACCCGCACCTCGCGCCGTCGACCTAGGGGCGTCTGACCTATTACGGCCAGCGTTACAGCCCCTGCTAGAGTCGCTGCCTTGATGGTCTCGAGAATAAGGCCTAGAGGGTGTGTACGCACCTCTAAAGGAACTTCCCCTGCACGTGCTCGTCCCAGAAGATCCAGGCCTACTTTTTTATGCTGGTTCCGACTTATTAGAAGCGGACTTAGAGAAGCTCTCCGGAGACCGGAGCGACTCTAAGAGTCCCTCTTGTGGACGTAGCTAGGGTTCCGTCATGTCTAACCAACTCCAGATTAGCCAACGAAAGGGCGGAGTTATATGTAGAATAGGCAATAGCCCTTGACAGAACTCTCAGAGACGTTTGTACGTCCTGAAATTCTTGCCCTTCAAGGCGTAACGATAATGCTCTGGTAAGGTGATCTGCGTACGAGAGTGCGTCTAAATTTGCTCTATTCGAAGATATTGTAGTTTCCAAGGTAGAGCTATGAATAGACATAGACGATGGCATGGATAATCCCAGGTCTTCAGTCTGGTCGTCTAGACGCAGAGAAACTCTCTGAACGCCCTGTCCTGCCGTTTCAAATCTATTCCTGGCATTAATGAAAGGCAGATTCAGAGCATTAGCCGATAGGAAGGCAGACTTGCCCGATTTACCAGCAAGTTTATTGATAGCGCCATTCAAAAGTTCAAATGTCCGTGAGACATTCCTGGACTGAGACAGAAACTCTGGGACGGTGTCTCTAAACTGATTAAAAAATTTGGTGTCCAGTGGCGCTATAAGCCTCCTAAAAGACTGAGCAGCATCCTGGTCCACTGGAACAACATCAGGAAGAAAATGACGGATTAACTCGACGGCGATTTTGTGTTGTTCCGAAACGGAGAACTCTAATTCATCCATATCCCTTTCGCCATCCTGACGGACCTCCTGCATATCTCGGTCGTCCGCTCCCGATCCAGCTGCGGAATGTACCGACCCAGCATCATCAGATTCTTCCTGCTCTGATAGGGCTTCTGCCGGATGCTGCTATGATTTGTGCTATCTGTGATAGCACGTCCGTTAACGAGGCCTGCGGAGCTGCGGTCTTGCGTGATTTAGCCGCAGGAAGCTCCATGGACGTCATCTCTTGCATACTTCTCTTATGCAAATGTCCAGATGAAGGTGGCCTCGAATCCTTGGCTACCGGATGGCGTGACCTGGCTGTCGAGGAATCTCTGGAAGGCAATGCCAGCTGGATATTGGCGGTCATGTAGCCAAGGTGCAGTCGAGTGCGCTGACGTGAGGAGGAAGAAGCCCTTGATACAGCTTCTCCGGACTGTTTATACACCGGAGCATCCCGAGGGGTGGACGTAAGCTCCGACTGAGGAACGTTTTGTACAACAACATCCGGACCGCGATGTTGTTGTACGAGAGAGAGACCTCTCTTGCTCGCAGCCCGTGCGGAGCTGGACGAGCTGGGAACCCGAACCCAAAGGCTTCTTCCAAACTCAACCAAGATCCGTCGTCACTGGGTGTGCCTGAGGAATGTTTATAGTGCTCGCAACACCCTTAATTCTTTCCTGGACCGCAATGGATGAACCCGGGTGCTGTACCATTCGGTAAATAGACGCAACACCGGACGAGCTAGTGGATGAAGACGCCAATGCCGTCGACACTACGGGGGGCCTCTTAGGCAATTGCCGTATATCCATGAGCACTTTTGCCGCTAGCTCTTCTCTGGATTGTGACGACGGACGCGCACTGGAAGACGACATCATGGAAACATAACCCAATTCTTGTTCCTCTGAAAAAGAGAGTGAAAAACTTGAGTGACCTTGCGGAGAGAAGACCGGCATGTCCTGCTCCCCGCTAACAATATACCGTGACACACGTGTCCAACGTTTGTCATCACATTTGGAACATATAGAACAAGGCTTAGTGTGAGTACACTGACTACAATTAATGCAGAAATCATGAGAATCAGAGGAAGATTTCCTTCCATTACAATTTGAACAATAATCTTTCATTGTAAAAATAATCAATCACAGTACCCACAATAAACCTTGCAAACAAAGATACACAGTATAAAAATCCATTATAATAACATGAAAAAACAATTCAAAAAGAAAAAAAATTTTGAAAATAATTTTTTCAGAAGAGCCCAAGTTCCCAAAGGGAACCCAGAGCCCAAATGGATCCCAAAACAGCCTAAGTGTGGACAAAAATTTTAAATCATTCTGAAAAAATTAATGCAACACTTACGGACAATATTAATGTATCTTAATATGAATAATCAAGGCAGAAGATAAGGAATCACTTATCAGAAGTAACTGTTGTCAACATAAACAAACAGTGTAAACAAACCAGAAAACTGACTCCAGGCACTGGTAAACATGGCCCAGTAATCAGTGTCCAATTTAAACACTCTCTGATTCTAAACAGAGCCTTCCCCAGAAGAGACTGCAGAGCATCAGATGGTAGATGCAGACCTAAATGCCTAAACACCCCTAGGGTGAGGACGTAAACATGGGGACAGAACAGAAAAAAATTCTGTAACCAAGCCAAAACACCCCAAAAATTTCTAGTAATAAAAATTACAAAAATAAGCCCAAAGTATGGGAGAATGGCAAGGGAGGAATGAAGGAAAGGGAGAGAGGAAACACTGAACAAACAATGGAACATTCCTGGCAAGAATGACAACAGCAGGGCTATGCCTCGAAAATAGGCAACATGAATAAATTTTTATAAAAAATTTTTAAGTTACAGCCCTGAACATTGGAAACCACTGTTTTTCTCCTCTCCTCATCCTAAATGCACTTCCTATCCACCATTTCTCTCATAATTATGTGTCTGGCATCATTAAAACTGAGATTTACAGCACCAATATCAGTGATGTGACACTGTTTACAGGACCAAACAAAGAATGACATTTTGGCAGGAATTTCGAGACCTCCTTGACACTGCGCATGCGCAGTACAGTAAAAGTATGGAGGACCTACCAGGACATCTAATTTTTGGTTTTTGATGCAAATTTTGGGGATTTGGGGGGGGGGGGGGGGGGGGGGGGGAGGGGGGCAAAATTTGGTTTGGCCCTGAATTTGTGATTCTCAGGGGCCGAATATTTCAAATAAAACAAGAGCTCTTGTATCGCTGAAGCATGTCTCCTACCGGGCTAATGAGCATTAATAATTATACAAATGTTATAACGTATATGTGATCAGTATGAATTCCGTTGAAGCGTTTCCAAAAAAGTGTGGAAAACTGCCATTTTGCTGCTTTTCCATATTTGCAAGGGCCATAACTCACACAAGAATAATGCAATCAGCATGAAACTCAAACTTGATCTGTAAGTCATCGTTCTATAGTAGTTTACCAAAAATGAAATCATTCCGTTGAAGCGTTTCCAAAAAAAAAAGTCCGGAAAATGAAAGATTTATACCAATTTTAATATTTTTAATACTTACCAATGGCCCAGACTAGCTGGTGCAACCCAATTTATTACCAGGGCCAAATTTTGAATCCCCCAAACCCCCCAACATTTGCCAAAAAACGCAAAAACGAGAAGACCAGTATGGTCCTCCATACTTTTGCGCAATGCGTAACTTGTTGTCAAGGACAACAATAGGCTACCGCCATCATGTCATTCTTTATTGTTGTGCCTGTTAAATGTTATTAAGAACTGTAATATAAAACTCAGCGGGGAGGAAGGAGTGTCTACTCCAGGGAGGGCCATCCCTGTCTGGGCCATTGGTAAGTATTAAAAATATTAAAATTGGTATAAATTTTTCATATTTTTCCACTATACCAGACTAGCTGAGAATAGTAAACAGGCAGGCGGGCAAAGTACTTGATATTCATTGCTCTTATTACAGAAAAAACAATGAAAATATAGGTGTAACTCTATTTAAGGCCTAGCATAACCCATTATGCTAATTTGATAAAGGAAGCCAAAATATAAAGAAGTCCAGAGAAATGAGACTCTTTATAAATCATTAAAAGTGTCCGAGTATTGTTTTGTAAAGCTCGTCTTGACACATGACATATACAATAACGCTTCACATCGAGCTACACATTAAAAGCATATAATACATTGAAAATTGCTTCATACCAAGCTACACATTAAAACTACCATAGCACCGACCCCAGGATACTATCACTGAAGGAGGTATGTCCATACTTTTCACTATAAAGCCAGATGACTATTTGGAAATACCATCCCCCCCCCCCCCCTTCCCCTTGTTTTGAAAGTAACTGCTCTTCAAAACGAAGAGGGTAGCAGACTGGAGACAGTGCTAGAGCAGAATGAAAATCCTAATTAGAATGGATGACATTCTGAGCTAACGATAATAGTCCTAAAGATCTGAAATCATCCGAAATTGATTCTAAATTTCGAAGATAAAATCTGGTAAAAGTCGTCTGTTGTGTCCAGTAACCTGCTTGCATCAAATCCTTCAAAGAAGTACTACTAGCATAAGCCCAAGAAGAAGCTAAAGCTCTAACTTCGTGAGCTGAAATCTTATAAGCTATTCTCTGATTCACAGACAAATCATTATAAGCCGACCGAATAGCTAATTGAATCCATCTAGATATGGAATGAACAGAAATATCACTTCTGTTAGGAAGAAGAGAAAGAAATAACCTCTTCCTACCTCTTCTAATAAAACTAGAATATAAATCCTAAGCGCTCTTACTGGACACAACAAAGGTCTCTGACCATCTGAAAACGGTAATGCTTTAATAAGAATAGGACCAGGCCGTTTGTCCGGAACCTGACTCTTAACTAAGAATCCCACTTTCGTAGTGAGAGTAACAGAATTACCAACACTACGATAATGAGAGTCTTCAACAGACAAAGCATGAAGCTCACTAACTCTTCCAGCTGACGCAAATGCTAAGAGAAAAAACGTTTTATAAGCAAGAAATTTAAACTCAACAGTATTTAATGGTTCAAAAGGTGCTTCCTGAAGTTTCAGAAGAACCCAAGCTAAATTCCACTTAGGGACTAGTCTCAAGGTGCAAGGTCTATTCACAGAGAAGTTCCTCATTAATTTATTTAAAGATAAATCTGACCCAATGTTTAATTTCCCTTGGTGTGCATAGGTGTCAGAAAGCATAGACCTATAGCCTTTAATAGTGACTGGCTGTAGCTTAACTTCATCAAAAAGATAAATAAAAAAGTTACCTAATTGAAGAATAGTTGGGTTAAAAAAATCAATCAATTGTGATTCACACCAACGACAACGAACAAAAACCTTCTACTTCACTTCATAATTTAATGAAAAGGAGGTCCTCCTACAGTTAGAAATTGCATCCATTGCTCGTCTGGAAAACTGTTTTCCGTGCAAGACGGACCGCACAACGGAAAAACGTGAAGGTTGAGGCCTTCCGGATTGTGATGAAGCCGACGGAGTTTCCCCTGCGTCAGAAGATCCCAGAGAGGTGGTAACTTCCGTGGAACGTCCCAAAGAAGTTCCCGGAGAAGATTTATCCATGGTCTGTGAGCCGACAGACTTGCAACCAGAAGAATCTTGCAAAAAGACTGTTTTATCTTTAGCAAGATCCGTTGAATGATGGGAGCTGGAGGGTAAGCATACCTTATTATCCCGTTCCATGAAATTGACAGAGCGTCTACTGCATAAGCCTGAGGGTCTGGGCATGGAGACACAAACGTCTGTAACTGATTGTTCAGACTCATGGCAAAAAGATTGATCATTGGACGTTCCGCCTGGAAGCAAATCTGATTGAAGACAGATTTTTTTAACATCCATTCTGAAGGTAGCAGGCGATCTTTTCTCGATAGAGAGTCTGCTATTACAATGAGACGACCTGGAATATGACGAATCGATATCAGAATCTGATTCTCTTGAGAGAAAAGAATCTTTTTGGTGAGATTCATCAGCTGGACGGAATGAGTACCTCCCTGATTCCGAATATAGGCTACTACTGTTGAATTGTCCGACAGAATTTGAACATGTGAGTTTATTACTTGACTGAGCCAATGATTTAGAGCTAACCAAATTGCCCTCATTTCTTTGTAGTTTATATGGGACACAAGAAACTGCCTCTCCCATAAACCATGACACACTTGCTCACCCGGAATCAGAGAAGCACCCCAACCCTCTTGACTGGTGTCCGTCATGATTATGAATGACGGCTCCTGAATCTGAAGCGGTATTCCCTGGGATAACCACTGGATATCCGCCCAAATTTGAAGATGATGTTTTACTGACTGTGTTAAAAGAATTGGACTATCCAACAACTGACGTTTTACGCTCCAATTTTGAATTAGATAAATTTGAAGTGGACGAGTGCGCAAACGACCTAGCGGAATTAACTCCGCGGCGGCGCGGCAAAGTCCTAACAGCCGCAAAAACTCTCTTGCAGTAATGACTTGTGCGTTTATGCAGTATTTTGCGTAAAGCGAAACTAATTTTTGTTCTTGCTACCGGCAAACTGACCCGATTGTTTTGAGTATCGAAACTCATTCTCAGATGAACAAACAACCTCGTCGGCATTAAATCCGACTTGTCGACATTGATTATAAAACTTAGGCATCGTAGCAGCGATAGCAGACTCTGAATGTCGCTTTGAAGAGCATGAAAATTTTCGTACCTTTGAAGTATGTCGTCCAGATATGCCGACGTCATTGAAGCCGAGTGTGCTCTGAAATGGCTCATCACCGCATTCATCACCCGAGTGAATGCCCACTGAGCAAGGTTCAGGCCAAAACACATTGCTCTGAACTGGTATACCTTTCCTTGAACCGCGAAATGGAGGTATTTCCAAAAAGCCGGATGAATCATGATGTGAAAATATGCGTCTTTCAAATCTATATATGCGGCGTAATCGTTTACTCGGATGCTGCCTCTCACCGATCGAATTGTCTCCATATAAAATCTTGGAGCAATTATTAGCTTGTTTATCCAACTGAGATCGATGACCGGCCTGTACAAGCCGTCTGGCTTCGGCACAAGAAAAAGATGACTGTAGAATCCCTTTGAACTGCTGAAATCAAAGCCTCTCTCTTTGTTATATTTTGTGGAAGGCTCACAAAACGCGGAATCCGCGTTAATGGAGGTTTTCTCCGGAACGAAAGACGTAGACCATTTTTCACAATGTCTCGAACCCAAAGATCTTGAGTTATTTTGTACCAGTTGCTTGCGAATTTTGAAAGCCTTCCGCCAACCGGAGAACAGTAGAGGTCGAAATCTTCATTTTTAGGACTTACGAGGCTTATACGAGGAGAAACCTCGTGAAGCTCTCCCACCCCTCTGTGACGTTGGTGTGGGGTTACGCGTTTCGTTATTATCCGACTGCGCCATCCCCTTTTTGAAATCGCTCCCCTGTTTCGAGCCACCACGTCCACGATTAGCTTTAGAAGCAGCACGGGCTGAGCCTCTCTTGGAGAAAAATTTACCTCTCCGAGGAGTACCACTTGTGGAAGGCTGAGGTTGCGAAGCTGAGCGCAACAAAAGCTGACTTGTAGCTTTCTTAGAAGCATCTTCAAATACAGCTTTTAGCTTATCATTAAATAATGAAGAGCCCGAAATGGGAGCGGCCCTAAGAGAGCTCTTAACACTGTCGTCAATAAATGATGTAGATTTAAGGGCAGCATCGCGCCTGACCAACTCTAAATTCGCTACTGAAAGAGCAGGGTGGGATGTTGTATACATGATGGCGCGAGAGAGCACTTTCAAAGGAGATAACAACTCCTGTAAGCTCTCAGATTCCAGATTGCCGGCCAATGCCCTGCAAATATGATCTGCATAAGACATTGCGACCAAAATACTTCTGCTAGATTCAATGCAAGTATCTATAACATAAGAACTGACACTACACGATGACGGAAGAGACATACCTAAGTCCCTAGCTCCGTCATCCAATCGCAGAGGAGCTCTTGGAATCTTATTCTCGCCTACCGTATTTAAGAAGGTATTGCCTCTAAACGGTGGGCCAAGCTTCTTTTCCGAAAGGAAAGAACTTTTTCTAGCCTGAGTCAGGTCAGCAATAGCCTCGCCACAACAATCAAGCACATCTAACGCTTGGACTGATTGAGACGGATACTTTCCTTCGACTTAATGACCTCCCTGTCTAAAGAAGACAGGCGCTTGGCTCTAGAAGGCACAGAACTCTGACCAGAAGGAATTAATTCAGGTGAAAAATCCTGCAGGAACCTCATAGTTTCCATATGCTGCTCAGCCAAAGATGTAGTGTCAGTCTCGTCTTCATCAAACTCCCTAACACTACCAGCTAGAGGTTCCTGGTCTGGTCTATTATCGGCATACTGATTATTTGAGGAAACCCTTCTTTCTGCCGATCCAGCACCGTCTGAATCATCCGAAGCGGAGATCGATGACGGCTGCATATTATGCTGCTGGGAGTCTGCAATTAGCTGGGCAATTTGCTCCTGCAATTCCATATTTGAGGCTATGTTCACCCCCATTCTACGCCTTTTTGGCTCCGGAAGGTGAGCTGACACAGCGCCCTGTGTCCATCTTTTTGAAAAAGACGTTTGCTTCGAAATGCTAGCTTTAGAGAGAGCCGTATCCTGGCTCTGACTCTCTACCTCTGGATCTTGTCGGCTAGCATGCGATCTACTGTGCCGAGTCCTGGAAACGAACGAAGAAGAGGCTCTTATATCAAAATTACTGCTAGCCACACTGGCAGAGAAAGGTACATCAGAAACAACTGGCTCCGAAGCATTTTCTACCGGACTACCAGCGGAACTGGCAACAAAAGTCGAATCTTTCTGTTTTGTCGCCAAAACAGAAGAATGCTTCGCTACTGATGCACCTTTCAATTTGACTGGCCTCTTCCCCTTACGTGCCGTCGTTTGAACAGAGGACTGTCTTCCATTCTCCGTATCCTGGATCGCTACGGATTTTCCCGGTATTGAAGCACTAATTAAAGGCTCCGTTACACCGGTCGAGCTAGTTGACCGTTTGCTTGCCCGAGGTACCGAGTATTCTGCGATACCTCGTAAGTCAACATGCTCTGTATCTGAAGATGACGGCAGCACAGAACTTGATGTTATACCATGACCAATACCATGTTCTTGTTCCCCTGAAATGGAAAAGAAATTTTGATTAGTTACCTAAGGCGAAAGCACTGAAATCGGCGCTTCGCCAACAAATACATAAGTAGAGAGAGAATTCCATCGCTTGGAATCCCAAGAACAGCAAGTTGCACAGGTAACATCTTTCGAGCAACATTTCGAACATGAGGACTTCATAATACTCACATGCCCGAGGCAAAAATTTAAACTGAATAGGAGCCGGTAACCAAGTCCAAAACAGGCACAACAAAGGCCCAGGTCAGACAACCGGTATCCCAATAATACCCTTAACAACAGAGAAACTTCACAGAAGATTCGCCACAGAGAAGGGTAATGGCAAACAGACACGTCCGACTAAGTCAAAAATAACCGGTACGCGACAAAGGGGGTATGAATAATCCACATTCCGTAAATTATCTAAGATTTTTAAGAAGAAATTTAATTAATAACAAATTCACTAACAGCAATTAGTTCTTAAAAATCTAATGAGAGGATTCAAGGGGAAAAAGGTGAACATTGAACACACACATATGATAAACAAAGAATGAACAAATCAGGTGCATATCCCGAAAACGGGAAGAACACGAAATATTATTTTAATTTCAATAAAGTTATAGCCCTGATGTTCAAAAACTCAATATCTATATTCAGCTGCATTCTGCTGCAATTATTCCACCATTCCACTTCAAAATCGTGCCTGGCTACATTATACTGTAGGATTTTATAGCACAAAAGTCAGGATACGTGTTGATCTGACATGGGCCAAACAACAGAATGACATGATGGCGGTAGCCTATTGTTGTCCTTGACAACAAGTTGCGCATTGCGCAAAAGTATGGAGGACCATACTGGTCTTCTCGTTTTTGCGTTTTTTTTGGCAAATTTTGGGGGGTTTGGGGGATTCAAAATTTGTGTTTGGCCCTGGGAATAGATTGGGTTGCACCAGCTAGTCTTGGCCATTGGTATAGTGGAAAAATACTGATATTTTTGTGCTTTTCCATATTTTCAAGGGCCATAACTCACACAAGAATAATGCAATCAGCATGAAACTCAAACTTGATTTATAAGTCATCGTTCTATAGTAGGTTACCAAAAATGAAATCATTCGGTTGAAGCATTTCCAAAAAAAAGTCTGGAAAAGTAAAGTGTGACTAACGGTTTCCATATTTGCATGGGCCATAACTCACACAAGAATAATGCAATCAACATGAAACTCAAACTTGATCTGTAAGTCATTGTTCTATAGTAGGTTACCAAAAATATAATTATTTGGTTGAAGCATTTTCCAAAAAAGTCTGGAAAACTAAAGTGCGACTGACAGTTTCCATATTTGCAAGAGCCATAACTCACACAAGAATAATGCAATCAGCATGAAACTCAAACTTGATCTGTAAGTCATCGTTCTATAGTAGGTTACCAAATGAAATCATTCGGTTGAAGCATTTCCAAAAAAAGTGCGGAAAACTAAAGTGTGACTGACAGACTGACTGACAGACTGATGGATGAACAGAGTGCAAATGAAACTTGATCTGTAAGTCATCGTTCTATAGTAGGTTACCAAAAATGAAATCATTTGGTTGAAGCATTTCCAAAAAAAAGTCCGGTAAAGTAAAGTGTGACTGACAGTTTCCATATTTGAAAGGACCATAACTCACACAAAAATGCAATAGCATGAAACTCAAACTTGATCTGTAAGTCATCGTTCTATAGTAGGTTACCAAAAATGAAATTATCCGGTTGAAGCATTTCCAAAAAAACTTCGGAAAACTAAAGTGTGACTGACAGACTGACTGACAGACTGACGGATGGACAGAGTGTAAACCTATAGCCAGAGGGGACTAATAAATCAAGAAAATAGCTTCATAGAGCGAAGCAAATCCCCCTTCCTCAAATGAACTATGATGACATTAGCAATAGTGTAAGGAACTCAAGATTATTAAAATCTGATAACTATAATTACTGTTCAAGTAATACATTATCATTAAAATTTCCAATAATGTGAAGAAACAAGAGGCCCAACGGGGCCTGAAGCACTCATCTTGAACAGAACACAACATAAACAGAGTCCAAGAATGAGTCTACATTAAGCAATCCATCTTCATAGGATACACTGGCAATCCTCAAGTCCCTCAGGAGTGACAAAAATAATCCAGGCATCATGCCTTTTCTTCAGTTGATCATAATGTAAAATGTAGAGCTCCCTTATAAAGCCCCTTGATACAACCTATGTGGATATTAATCTTAGTTACACACCTCTAAAGGGTACTGAATACAAAAGTTTTAATTCTTCAGCAGCATGGCCAATTCTGGCTCCCATAGGGAGCTCAAATATTAACCCAGGCTCTCGATTTGAACACAGTTGAATCTGACTTCCTTAGAGATGTTGTGTACCACATATGAAAGCATTCTGACTGTTAGATATGAAGAAGAGAAATTTTAAAGAAATTTCTTCAAACTGCACTAAGTTAAAATTTGGGCTACCATAGCGAGCCCAAATATTAACCTATGGATCCGATTTGAACAAACAAACTTGAATCTGACCCCCCTAGAGATGCTGTATACCAAATACGGAAGCATTCTGACTAGTGGATTTGAAGAAGAAGAGCATTCTGACTAATGGATCTGAAGAAGAAGATTTTTAAAATTATGCCCCATATTGAACAATGTTAAAATTTGGGCTTCCGTAGGAAGCCCAAATACTAACCTAGGGGCTTGGTCTGAACAATCTCGAATCTGACCCTCATAACAATGATGTATACCAAACATTAAAAGATTCTGATCGGTGGTTGTGAAGAAGAAGATTTTTAAAGAATATTCCCCATATTACCCTATGTTAAAAATTCCGGCTCCTGTATTGAGCCTAAATATGAACCAATGGGCTTCATTTTAACAAACTTGTATCTGGCCCCCCTATGAATGCTGTATACCGAATATCACAAGATTCTGATGACTGGTTCTGGAGTAAAGATTTTTCAAACTTTTTGCAAATGTGCTGACTCAGCATTTTTTCGATGCCCATCACAGAACACCCAAACATAACCGGTGGCAATTTTTTTTTACCTTTCAATTCTACTGATCCTAAGGATACTTCATACCAAATAACAGCTGTTCTGTGTGGTTTAGGAAATATGGGCGTTTGAAAATATTTATATTTTTAGCCCACAGGGTTCCCATGGGGTTGCAGGATTTTTTTTTTGCATGGATCAAGTACTTATGACCCAATAATACCACATACCAAATTTGGTTCATACCGGAACATCAGTTCAGAAAATAGAAATTTTGGGCAGGGCCAAAAATCTTACCCCTCCCATTACAAAGACAAAGCCGAATATTGCTTCACGAACTTCGTTTGAACAAATTTGATTCTACACCTCAAAAGGAAGCTCCATAGCAAATATCAAGTCATTGTACACACTGGTTCTTGAGAAGATTTTAAAAATATTTTGGAGCATTTTCCCCCACTCCCTCCCTATGGGGCTGGACAAGTTGAGTTGAACAAAACTTCAATGCCCATTCGGGACCATCACTCACAAAAACTTTCACTTGAATTGGCCCCGTAGCTTTGGAGAAGACCAAAACATGGTGTTGATGGATGATGGACGGCTGGATGATGAACAGAGAGCGATGAGATTAGCTCAGCTTGACTTTGTCAAGATGAGCTAAATATAGGCCAATGAAATCGTCAGATGTGTACCCATACGCGTAACTAGTAGAAAGCTGTATGACGGAGGGCCACCACGTATGCTGACATTATGTACACCATACATGGTATGGGTACATATAGAAATGGATTGGAGGAGTGTCTAATTTGATGGATAAAGGGTTAATATCTCCAGATCCAATTATCAGATTTACATAAAAAACTATACAGCACAGTACATCAGTAACCTGAATAAATATATAAAGTAACATGACAATCGGATTGATATTTTTTGAGTTATCTCATGCCAAAGGGATTGGAGGAATTTTCAATTTGAAGGATAAAGGGTTAATATCTCAGGATCAAATAATTAGATTTACACCAAAAACTATACAGCTCGGCACATCAGTAACCTGAACACAAATGTAAAGTAACTTGACAATCCAAGCAATATTTTTCAAGTTATCGAATGCCAAAGGGATTGGAGGAATTTTCAGTCTGAAGGATAAAGGGTTAATATCTCAGGATCAAAATAACAGATTTACACCAAAAACTATACAGCTCGGTACATCAGTAACCTGAACACAAATATAAAGTAACTTGACAATCCAAGCAATATTTTTCAAGTTATCGAATGCCAAAGGGATTGGAGGAATTTTCAATTTGAAGAATAAAGGGTTAATATCTCAGGATTAAATTAATTATCAGATTTACACCAAAAACTATACAGCTCGGCACATCAGAAACCTAAACATAAATATAAAGTAACTTGACAATCCAAGCAATATTTTTCAAGTTATCGAATGCCATAGGATTGGAGGAATTTTCAATTTGAAGGATAAAGGGTTAATATCTCAGGATCAAATTATGAGATTTACACCAAAAACTATACAGCTCAGTACATCAGTAACCTGAACACAAATATAAAGTAACTTGACAATCCAAGCAATATTTTTCAAGTTATCGAATGGAAAAGAAATGGATACGGATGGACAGGCAGACAGACAGACAGATGGACAGATGGACAGACGGGCGGACAAAGGATGGACAAACGACGGATGGCCACCCCGGATGCCGGCATTATGTGTACCATAGATAGTATGGGTACACATAACAAGAGGCCCTAGGGGGCCTGAGGGTGCTCACCTGACATGGTAGCCTAATTATCAACCCAGAGAATTGATTTCAACAAGTTGCATCTGCTCCTCGTAAGAAAAGCTTATACCAACTAGAGGTACTGTGAGCATGCTCACAAAGTGATACCCCCTGCACCTGTCAGAACGGAATTATATTGCTTCATGCACATCTTCATATGGAGTTCTTCCATTGTGTAAAGTTTCATGAAAATTCTTCAAACGGTTTAGGAGGAGTTGCACTTATAAGGATGGACGATTTTTTAATGTTTTTCCCATTGCCTACAGTGTTAAAAAGTGCTGACTCAGCACTTTTTCAAAGTCCTGAAAAAAGTACCTTGTGATCAAACCGATAGGGATTTTTTTAAACCATTCTATTCTACTGGATAAAAGTAAGCTTTATACAAAATAAGAATTCTCTGTGCCGTATAGATTTGGAGATATGGCAGTTTTAAGGTTTTTCCAATTTTTAGCTCCCGAGGTTCCCACGGGGCAATGAGAAATTTTTTTTTTGAATCAATCATCTACTTATGACCCATTATCATCTCATATCAAATTTGGTTCAAATCGACCTCACGGTTCTGAAAATAGAAATTTTAGGCGTGGCCAAAATTTTTGCCCATCCCATAATGAAGGCAAATAATGCCCATCAAACTTCTCTTGAACAAACTTGATTCTAAACCTCAAAAGGACTCTGTATACCACATATCAAGTCTCTGCTACTGGTGGTTCATTAGAAGAAGATTTTCAAAAAATTTGGCCATTTTTTCCCCACCCCTCTGCTCAATATGAGCCAAAACTTAATTCGCATAAAAATCAAAATAACCCTATATAACCACTACTTGCATATTATTTAATTAAAATGAGGCCAGTGGTTTAGGAGAAAGAGGCTCAAACACCACCTTCACGCAGGATGACGGACGGACGACGGACAAAGAGTGATAAGAAAAGCTCACCCTGACTTTCAGTCAGGTGAGCTAAAAAGGCAAGTGTGCTATCAATTTTTAACAAATCTCTATGGTTTTCAAATTTAAAGCAGCAAACAAAAGATGACTTTTCAAGTAAATATCAAATATTAACCCTTTGAACCCTAGCGGCCGTTTTTCTGGCCAGCAACATGATACGCCATAACGTCATTAAATAGGATGGCTATTGATCAGTAAATGTGTGGGGTAGACCAATCAGTATTCTCAATGTGCAACCCTCAGGCTGCACGTTGAAAATATTGATTGGTCTACCCCAAATAATGAATATGGACTCTTCTAATTGCAACCATTGAAATGGCATGGAAGGTACCACTAAAGTTCAAAGGATTAAAGTGATATGCAACACAAAGGACAATAACTGTCAATTTTCAACAAATTTTCTATCAAATCCACGACTATGTTAATATAAAACAGCACATAATGTTTTTTATTGAAATCTTGTTTCACATTTGCAAGTTCATCAATAAGTATCCAGTGACCTACTGTTTTAGCTTTTAGCTGCACAGTTCTGGAAGTGATAACTTTATTACGTCAGATTGCTTCATGGACTCCAAAATTACAACCATTGGTCATTTGCGACCCCCTTCTAAAAATGGTTACAAAAGTTATTAAAGTTGGAAACAGGCTCATGAGTTGCAGCTAGTATTCAAATATGACAGGGGGGCTAGGGGGGGGGGGGGGGGGGCTTACCAAAGAATCCTGGAATGTTGGCCTCCGAGTCCCTCTCCCCACACCGCCCTGCCTCAGCTTCTGTTATATTCAGAAAATACTTACATGTACTCACTTGACAGGAGAAAAGAATATAAAATATAGAAAAGGATGCAAAGGTAAATTTTTGATGCCATGTATAAAGTTTTCTTGTTAGTTTTTTTCCATAATTTGACTCCAACCATAAACGTTTTAAGCAATGAACAGCCAAGTTGGTGAGGTTTTGCTTTCATAGCCAAGTTGGTGAGGTTTTGCTTTTGTAGTATTCCAGGATGGGAAGGGGTATCAAGGGAAAACGTGGCCTAAAAGACCTATTTTAATTTTTCGGGTTTCAAGACACCTGTGGGGGGACAAAACCAAACAAGAGGCCCCACGTGGCCTTAATCGCTCACCTGACAAAGTGACTCTAAGAAGTATTTTAGGTCACCTTCACCATGTCATGCCTCATCAACATTAACTGGTTGAGTGATAGATTTTGTTTGAAGTTCAACATTTGTTACCTAAAATTAGTTTTATTTAAAATCATTGGTGTGTGGCCAATCTCCAATGATTTTTAATAAAGCAAATTTATCTCTGCAGACAAACTGGTTTAGCATGAAGCACAAACAAGGAATGTGAAGAGATAGCCTTGGACATCTCTCCCCAACTGTGGATATCTTCCATGTGCTACATGTACATATTTGCATGCAAGAAAACAAAAATTTTCACAAATTTTCCAAAATATTAGTTTTTTTTATCATCATTGGAACAAGCTCAAACAGCTTATTCCAATAGGGGTATGGGAAGATCAGGTATATTTTTGAGACAGAAATGTGAATATATAAATAATGGTGTTTTTTTGTGAATGATGCTGGAGAATTTTGCGTAAAGATATGGTAAATGGTTTGTTCCAGATACAGAATGATGCAAAAGTATTTAAATTTGATTAGGCAAGTTGTTCCTATAATGCATTTAAAAATTGAAGTAACTGTTTTTTTGCTGCCTAACTTTTAGATGTGTGTGTCTGTGTGTGTGTGTGTGTGTGTGTGGGGGGGGGGGGGGGGGCGGGGGGGGGGGGGGTAAGAGTGTTCTTGCAAACAAAATTCCTGAATAAATGGAAAATTTTATTTTTTGTGTGAAAGACATAGTGCGTGAATGTTGATTGGAACAAGCTTAGAGAGCTCATTTTAATGTGAAGTCATAAAGCTGTGTTTTACGTACGAAACTCTGGAATAACTAAAAAATTGCTTTTTTGACTAAAAAAGCATGGTGTGCGACCTCTCATTGGAATGAGCTCAAAAAGCTCATTCCAATGGGGTATTTACAAGCGATAAGTACATGTATGTTTAAGAGACAAAAATTTAAATTTGAATAGCGATTTTTGCGAAGAATGCTGACAAGTTTTGGCAGTTATGCTGGTAAAAAGGTAAGATATGCAAAGTGGTTGTTTTTTAGAGGCGACATTTAATTAAGGGGAATTAACCCTTGATTACTGAGGTAACTTCTAAAAGTACTGAAATTTCATGAAGCAATGTGAATAACAGACAACAGTTGCCTAAAAATTTCATGAATAACTAAAATTTTTATTCTTTTGTCTCGAAAACATGGCATATGACTTTTGTTGGAATGAGCTGAATGCGTGTGTTCCAATGAGGGGTCATAAAATTTGAACGGAGATTTGTGTGAATAATGCATTAGTACTGCTAGATTTGGGTAAACGGTTCACCCTGGATACCACCCCTTCTATAGTAGATCTTTTCTGCAAATTTTGTCTAAGATTCTATCAACTTTACAAATAAATACGTTCATGAATCACAATCAGATCCACCCCACAATGTTGCATACCAAATATCAAAAGATTCTGCCTGCTGGATCTGGAGAAGAAGATTTTTTAAGAAATATGCCTGAAATGCACTAAGTTAAAATTTGGGCTCCTATACGGAGCCCAAATATAAACCCAGGGGGCCGATTTGAACAAACTTGAATCAGATCCACCCCACAATGTTGCTTACCAAATATGAAAAGATTCTGAAGCTGGATCTGGAGAAGAAGATTTTTTAAGAAATTTGCCTGAAATGCACTAAGTTCGAATTCGAGCTTCTATAGTGAGCCCAAATATGAAACTAGGAAGCCGATTTGAACAAACTTGAATCAGATCCACCCCACAATGTTGCATACCAAATGTCAAAAGATTCTGCCTGCTGGATCTGGAGAAGAAGATTTTTTAATAAATTTGCCTGAAATGCACTAAGTGCGAATTCAGGCTTCTATATTAAGCCCAAATATGAATCCAGGGGGCCGATTTGAACAAACTTGAATCAGATCCACCCTGCAATGTTGCATACCAAATATCAAAAGATTCTGCCTGCTGGATCTGGAGAAGAAGATTTTTGAAGAAATTTGCCCGAAATGCACTAAGTTTGAATTCGAGCTTCTATAGTGAGCCCAAATATGAATCCAGGAGGCCGATTTGAACAAACTTGAATCAGATCCACCCCGCAATGTTGCATACCAAATATCAAAAGATTCTGCCTGCTGGATCTGGAGAAGATGATTTTTTAAGAAATTTGTCTGAAATGCACTAAGTTCGAATTCGAGCTTCTATAGTAAGCCCAAATATGAATCTAGGGAGCCGATTTGAACAAATTTGCATCAGATCCATCCCACAATGTTGCATACCAAATATCAAAAGATTCTGTCTGCTGGATCTGGAGAAGAAAATTTTTTAAGAAATTTGCCTGAAATGCACTAAGTTCGAATTTGAGCTTCTATAGTGAGCCCAAATATGAATCTAGGAAGCCGATTTGAACAAACTTGAATCAGATCCATCCCACAATGTTGCATACCAAATATCAAACGATTCTGCCTGCTGGATCTGGAGAAGAAGATTTTTTAATAAATTTACTTGAAATGCGCCAAGTTCAAATTTGGGCTCCTATACTGAGCCCAAATATAAACCCAGGGGGCCGATTTGAACAAACTTGAATCAGATCCACCCCACAATGTTGCTTACCAAATATCAAAAGATTCTGCCTGCTGGATCTGGAGAAGAAGATTTTTTAAGAAATTTGCATGAAATGCACTAAGTTCAAATTCGAGCTTCTATAGTGAGCCCAAATATGAATCTAGGAAGCCGATTTGAACAAACTTGAATCAGATCCACCCCACAATGTTGCATACCAAATATCAAAAGATTCTGCATGCTGGATCTGGAGAAGAAGATTTTTTAAGAAATTTGCCTAAATGCACTAAGTTCGAATTCGGGCTTCTATAGTAAGCCCAAATATGATTCCAGGGGGCCGATTTGAACAAACTTGAATCAGATCTACCCCGCAACGTTGCATACCAAATATCAAAAGATTCTGCCTGCTGGATCTGGAGAAGAAGATTTTTGAAGAAATTTGCCTGAAATGCACTAAGTTCGAATTCAAGCTCCTATAGTGAGCCCAAATATGAATCTAGGGAGCCGATTTGAACAAACTTTAATCAGATCCACCCTACAATGTTGCATGCCAAATATCAAAAGATTCTGCCTGCTGGATCTGGAGAAGAAGATTTTCAAAGAAATTTGCCTGAAATGCAGTAAGTTCAAATTTGGGCTCCTATACTGAGCCCAAATATAAACCCAGAGGGCCGATTTGAACAAACTTGAATCAGATCCACCCCACAATGTTGCATACCAAATATCAAAAGATTCTGCCTGCTGGATCTGGAGAAGAAGATTTTTTAAGAAATTTGCCTGAAATGCACTAAGTTCGAAATCGGGCTCCTATACTGAGCCCAAATATGAACCCAGGGGGCCGATTTGAACAAACTTGAATCAGATCCACCCTACAATGTTGCATACCAAATATCAAAAGATTCTGCCTGCTGGATCTGGAGAAGATTTTTTAAGAAATTTGCATGAAATGCACTAAGTTCAAATTCGAGCTTCTATAGTGAGCCCAAATATAAATCTAGGAAGCCGATTTGAACAAACTTGAATCAGATCCATCCCACAATGTTGCATACCAAATATCAAAAGATTCTGCCTGCTGGATCTGGAGAAGAAGATTTTTTAAGAAATTTGCCTAAATGCACTAAGTTCGAAATCGGGCTTCTATACTGAGCCCAAATATGAACCCAGGGGGCCGATTTGAACAAACTTGAATCAGATCCACCCTACAATGTTGCATACCAAATATCAAAAGATTCTGCCTGCTGGATCTGGAGAAGAAGATTTTTTAAGAAATTTGCCTGAAATGCACTAAGTTCGAAATTGGGCTCCTATACTGAGCCCAAATATTAACCCAGGGATCCGATTTGAACAAACTTGAATCAGATCCACCCCACAATGTTGCTTACCAAATATGAGAAGATTCTGCCTGCTGGATCTGGAGAAGAAGATTTTTTAAGAAATTTGCCTGAAATGCACTAAGTTCGAATTCGGGCTTCTATAGTAAGCCCAAATATGAATCCAGGGGGCCGATTTGAACAAACTTGAATCAGATCTACCCCGCAACGTTGCATACCAAATATCAAAAGATTCTGCCTGCTGGATCTGGAGAAGAAGATTTTTGAAGAAATTTGCCTGAAATGCACTAAGTTCGAATTCAAGCTCCTATAGTGAGCCCAAATATGAATCTAGGGAGCCGATTTGAACAAACTTGAATCAGATCCACCCTAAAATGTTGCATGCCAAATATCAAAAGATTCTGCCTGCTGGATCTGGAGAAGAAGATTTTCAAAGAAATTTGCCTGAAATGCAGTAAGTTCAAATTTGGGCTCCTATACTGAGCCCAAATATAAACCCAGAGGGCCGATTTGAACAAACTTGAATCAGATCCACCCCACAATGTTGCATACCAAATATCAAAAGATTCTGCCTGCTGGATCTGGAGAAGAAGATTTTTGAAGAAATTTGCCTGAAATGCACTAAGTTCGAAATCGGGCTCCTATACTGAGCCCAAATATGAACCCAGGGGGCCGATTTGAACAAACTTGAATCAGATCCACCCTACAATGTTGCATACCAAATATCAAAAGATTCTGCCTGCTGGATCTGGAGAAGAAGATTTTTTAATGTTTTCCCCATTGCTTACAGTGTTAAAAAGTGCTGACTCAGCACTTTTTCAAAGTCCCGAAACTGTACCCTATGATAAAACCGATGGCAATTTTTTTTTACCAATCCTTTCTGTTGGTCCTAAGGAAGCTGCACACCAAATAAAAATTCTCAGTGCCGTGCAGTTTTGGAGATATGGGCGTTTTAAATTTTTTCTATTTTTAGCTCCTGCGGTTCCCACGGGGCTGCAGGAAAATTTTTTTTTGCATAAATCAAGTACTCATGACCCAATAAGCCCTCACATAAAATTTGGTTCAAATCAGCCTCTCGGTTTGGAAAGTTAAAAAATTTATAGTAATTTATATATTTTTTATACTTACCAATGACCCAGACATAGCTGGTGCTAACTCTTAAAATATAGGGCCAAACACAAATTTTGCCCCCCAATCCCCAAAATTTGCATCTAAAACTAAAGAAAACATGTCCTGAAAGGCCCTCCACACCTCGCCCCCACTGCGCATGCGCAGTGTCAAGGACGTTCCGAAATTGGCGCCATTTATCATTCTAATAACCAGTGCCTGGTAAGCGCTATGTACTCAGCGGGGAGGCAAGAGTTCCCAACTCCTGGGAGGGCCATCCCCGTCTGGGTCATTGGTAAGTATAAAAAATATATAAATTACTATAAATTTTTTAACATTTTTATACTGTACCAATGACCCAGACATAGCTGAATAGTAAAAAGGCTGGAGGGCCAAGGACATAGAGCAAAATGGAATACGCTCAATAAAATAAAATAGAGTCATCCCCTGTAGGGAAAAGAAGAAATAGGCCTTACATGTATCTTTCTTATTTATGATAAATTAGAAAGATACAACACCTTCCAAAAATTGAGCTTCATACATCCATGTACTCTATTAATATCCAATAATCCTTATACTAATAATTTTTAAAGTAAGCCAATAATAAAGTAAGTCTAGAGAATAGAGACTCTTATACTCCTAAAAGTGTGTGAGAATTGCATAATCATGTCCGTTGACATATGCAATATTCAAAAGCTATACTTTAAAAACTAAGACTTGAATGAATTTTATAAACTTAAACTTCTCACTAAACAACCATCCCAATAACAGCTCAGAATTACTAACTCCGGAGGAGGTATCCCCTTGTTTTCATAGTAAAAACAGGTGACCCAAGGGAACACCCTCCCCCCCCCCCCCCCCTTTTTCTTGCCCTGGGTCAAATAGCCCAGAGCGAAGAGGGCAGCCGAACGGAGACACTGCCGAAACAGACAGCCTACCTAGCTATAGTAGCAACTGTTAAGTGAATGACATTCTGAGCAGTAGATAATAGACCTAACAATAGAGGCCTCCAGAAATGGACTCGATATTTCTGAGATAAAATTCATGAATGGATGGCTGAGCGCAATGAGCAGCCTTCAAAAATCTATAATAGCAACACTATTAATGTAAGCCCAAGAAGTAGAAGAACTCTTACTTCATGAGCCGAAATCTTAAGCACAACTGCTAAGCCAATGATATACCATAAGCAGTACGCTAGTTAATAGAATCCATTAACAATAAAATGGAGCGTAACGTCCTTCTACTAGACATCAAAGACAGAAGAAGCTTACGCCCTTGTAATAGACAGATATCTGTTTATAAATACATAAACTGTACCCGGAAAGAGTAAAGGCCTATGCCCATACGAAGACGGAAGGACCTTAAAATAATAGGTTCCGGATAATAGGAGCCTAAGTCTTATGCAACAATCCAACCTAAATAGTAACGGAAGTATTGATTCCGAAACTATGAAAGTGAAAATCATCCATCGATAGTGCATGAAACTCACTGACTCTACAGTAAAAGAGAAACCAACAGAATTACTGTTTAAAAGGTCAGAATTTGAAAACTACTGTTTCCAGAGGCTCAAATGATTACTTAGCTAAATAAGAACCGAAGTTAAAATCCGTATAGGAATTTAATCTAAAGATTCTAAGTCTATTTATCAAAAAGTTACTAACTGACTTAGATAAAGAGACAAAAGACTCAATTGTAAACTATCGTAGAGTGCATAGGTATGAGGTAACATAAACCTATAACCTAAATAACAACAGGCTGCAGTAGATCTTGTGAAACAAGTATACTAAAAAACTAGCAATGCGTAGTATGGAGGGATCAACCATATGAACATAATGATCCCTACACCACGACGGAAGAGCCTCCACTTTAGTCGCATAGAATAGCGAAGAAGAGGATCTCCTATAGTAAGAAATCGCGTCCAAAGCTCGTCCAGTACAGTGCTTACAATGCAATACGGACCACACAACGGAATACATGAAGGTTGCGACCTTGCTGGTTGTGATAAAGATGACACGATTTACCCAGTGAAAAAAGATCCTCACATAGAGGAAGATTTCACGTTAAGATCCACAGTAGACAAGAGAGTAAATTACTCATGATCTCTGTGAAGATAGAGATGCTATCAACAGAAATGTATTGTGGTTGTTTATCTTAGCAATACCTGCTAAAACAACAGCGCCGGAGGATACGCGTATCCTATCATTCCGTCCTATAGATCAATAGAGCGTTAACAGTATTAGCTCAGAGATCTGGACAAGCCAACACATACGTCTGCAATTGATAAGCAAGCTGTGTCATAAATAAAACATCATTGGGTGCTCCCATAGATAGCAAATCTGATTAAATACTTGTTTGTTGAGAGTCCATTCTGACAGCAACAAGCGACCCGTAAGAGAACGGGAGTGCGAAAAAACAATCAGACGACCCAGAATATGACGGACCAAAACTGAACTTGGTGTACTATAACCAACAGACGGATTCTTTCCATTAAATTGAATAACGGAAACGAAAGAGTGCCTCCCTGGTTCCGGAGATACGCCACTACTGTCGAATTAAAGGACAGGAATTTGGGCATGCGTTTCTGAATAATGTTCATGCAATGACATAAAGCAAGCCTAAAAAACATTATTCCGCGGAAGTTAAACTGATAGCTAAAAGACTGCGGAACCCAAAGACCCTGGCACTTCGAATCCGTAGGGATCAGTATATATCCCAATCTGTTTGACTGGCAACCGTCATAACAGCCACACTAGGGTCCGGCAACTGCGGCGGCACTCTCTGAGTCAACCACCGAATGTTTGCCCCAGTCTGAATCTCTTGTAACACTAGACAGACAAGAGAATGTATAAATCAAGCAATTCATGGATTGCCGGAAAGTTGCCGTCGAAGAGAAGCTCCTCCGAGAACGAAGCGACTCTGAGAGAGTTCTTAACCTACTATCCACGCGTGGATGTAGCTAGGGCTGCATCACGTCTAACCAACTCCAATCAGCCACTGAAGGGCGGAGTTATACGTGAACAAACTACTGCCCTCAAAAGAAATTACATTGAGAATAATATCCCGTAAATCTTTTCTTGAAGACGTAATGATAACGCCTCAGTAAGGCGGATTACGTATAATAAAGCGTCTAAGTTAAGTCTACTATACATAATGTCGTTCCCAACATTGAAATTGGAAAAGACATAAACGGCAAAAAAGAATATATGCAGTCTTTAATCACACCGTCTAGACGCATATGAACTCTCGGTATGCCCTGCTCTGCCAAAATAAACTATATGTAAAAAAGATAAAATGGCAGAAATGAGCCACGCGGACAAGAAACTAAACTATCATGCTTAGTAGCAGGCTTGTATATATATATATAATATATAGCGTCGAAAAATAAAACACATGTTGTAATGACAATATTGGACTGCGTCGGTAAGTCAGGGACAAAGTCCCTGTACCGATCGAAAAATCCGAGTCCAATGACGCTATAAGTCTCTTATCCAAGATCGCAGCAATGAAGTCCGAAAAATAATCACTGGAAGAAATGCCAGAAGATATGAAAGGCATCTTCCGATACTACTAAAGGGAAAACTCGAAATCTTTCGAATCCCTTTCGCCATCCTGTCGGACCCTATAAAGCGTTCGGTCGTCCGTAGCTTGATGCAACCGCGGACCGCACCGACCCAGCGCCGTCGGATAATTCCTGATTCGACCGAGAAACCGTCAATTGCTGGGATGCTGCAAAACAACTGTGCTAACTCGGATAGCACGTCCGTCACTGAGGCCTGAGGAGCAGCCGTCTTATGATGCATTGCCGCAGGAAGCTCCGAGATCGTTACCCCGTGCATACTTCCAATATGCGAGCGAACGGAGTGTATAGGCCTCGTGTCCCTTGGCTACCGGATGGCGCGACCTATTCGCTGTGGAATCACTGAATGCCGAAACTGATCGGATACTCGAGGTCACGTAGCCAATGTGCGGTCGTGTGCCCTGCTGTGAGGATGAGGAAGCATTAAAGACAGTCTCTCGGACTGTCAATATAACGGAGCGTCCCGAGCAACGGACATATGCTCCGAAAGTAAAATATCTGAACCACAACATGCGGTCCCCTATGTTGTTGGCTTCCTCCGATCTGTCCTCAATCTGCCGTCACCGGGTGAGTACTAAAGTAATTAAAGTGCTCGCATCACCCAAATCTCCTTCCTAGACCGCAACGGACGAACCCGGCAGCCGAACCATTCGATGAATGTACGCTACACCGGGTGAGCTAGCGAATGTCACTCCGTAAGCGATAGACATATTCCATGAGCACTTATTGCCGCTAACTCTTCATTAACTATGACGACAGAGGCACACTTTTGAAAGACATCTCCATAACTCTTCGAACAAGAAACCAGAAATGCTTGGCTAGCAAGCATAAAATAATAATATATATAGCGTCGTTCAATAATTCGAAAGTTTGTGTGACATTATTGGACTATGTCGGAACTGAGGGACGATGTCCCTGAACCGAACCAAAAATTTCTAAGTCCACCGACGCTATCAGTTTCTTATCCGGCATCGCAGCATATGTTGTTCCGAAAGGGAAAGCTTGAAATCCACCGAATCCCTTTCGGTATCCCGTCGGACCGGATGAAACTTTCGGACGTCCGTACCCACTTCCGCGGAGCGTCCCGACCCAGCATCGTCGAATAAAATATATGCGACAGATTCAGTTGATGCTGGGATGCTGCGATAAACTGTGCTATTAAGGAAAGCACGTCCGTTCCCGAGGCCTGTGCAGTAGCGGACTTACGATGCATTGCCGCTGGAAGCTCCGTGTACGTTGACTCCCGCACACTTCCTATGCGAACGTCCGAAGTCTGCAGGCCTCGAATCCCCGGCTACCGACCCAGCGCTGTCGGATAATTCTCGATCCGACACCGTTTCTGTCGGCTGCTGGGATGCTGCGATAAGCTGTGCTATGTGCACAAGAATGTCCGGCGTCGAGACCTGCGGAGGCGCAGTCTATCGGTGCTTCGCCGAGGGTAGCTCCGCATCAGATGGCTCCCGCATACTTCCTATGCGAACGTCCGGAGTCCATCGGTGTCGAATCCCTGGCTGCCGGATGGTGTGACCTGGTCGCCGAAGAATCCTTGATCGGCGAAGCTGGTAATATATCGGCGGTCACGCAGCCAAGGTGCGGTCGTGTGCGCTGACGAGAAGAGGAAGCCTTAGCAGTCTCAGCGGACTGCCTATACAACGGAGCGTCCCGAGCGACGGACGTATGCTCCGCTAACGACACATTTGTACCACAACATCTGGGGCCAGATGTTGTTGAACGAGAGAGGGGCCTCTCTCGCTTGCCGTCCGGATGGACCGGAACGAGCTATGAACCGGACTAAAAGGCTTCCTCCGTTCTCCCTCCGATCCGCCGTCACTGGGTGTGCATTAAGTTAATTTTATAGTGCTCGCATCACCCCAAAATTCCTTCTAGACCGCAACGGACGAACCCGGCTGCCGAACCATTCGGTGAATGGACGCTACACCGGGCGAGCTAGCGGACGTCAAAGGCCGTCGAACCTACTAGGGTCCTCTTAGGCAATTGGCGTATTACATGAGCACTTTTCCGCTAGCCCTTCATTAATTGTGACGACGGAGGCACACTGTTGGAAGACATCACAGATACATCACCCTAATCTTGATCGTCTGAAATAGAAATTGATAAAGTAGAGTGACCCTGCGGGGAAAGGACCGGAGTGTCCAAATCCCCAACAACATACCGTGACATACGCTTCCCATATTGTCATCGAAATCATACGATACAGAACAGGAGTTAATGCGAGTACACTGACCACATATAGAATGATAATAAGGTCAGAGGAAGACTTCCTCTTAAAACAATTGATCAATATCCTTTCAATGTGAAAAGAAAACAAGTCCTGGTACTCGCACTAACCCCTGGCAATCAAAATACATAATAATAATATGATCCATCATAAAAATAATTGAAATCAAAATATTTTGAAAAAATATTTTTTCAGAACAGCCCAAGTTTCTGAAAAGTAACGTTGAGCCCCAATGGATCCCAAGCCTAAGTGTGGACAAAAATTTTTAAAATATTTTAAACAATTTATTCAACACTTACGAACAATAATAATGTATCTAGTTATGATTAAAATAACATAAAGATATTATTATTTAGAAATCCCCCCCTCACACAGAGGGCTGTTGCAAATGTAAACAATGAGTGTAAAAACACTAAAATAAGACTCCAGGCACCCAGGCCCGAAATCAGTTACCAAAAATACACCATCTGATGCAAAACAGAGACTTCCAGGGAAGAAACTGCAGAACATCAGATGGTAGATGCAGAACACAACGCCTAACCACCCGTAGGTGAAGACGTAAACATGGGGAAAGAACAGAATTCATTCTGTTATTAAGCTAAAACTCCCAAGAAATTTTAGTAATAATAATTACAGAAACTATGCCAAAAGCATGGGAGAATAGCAAGGGGGAACTTAAAGGACAGGGAGAGAGGAAAAACACTTGAAAAAACAGTGTAACTAAATAATCAGAATGACAACAAAATGGCTGCTGCCTTGAAAATAGGTAACTTAACATAATTTCATTAAAAAATTTTAAGTTACAGCCCTGATAATATTCTGTCACACATTCTTTTCCTCTCCTCCTTTTCTATCCTCCTTAGAATCACCATTTCACTAATATTTATGTGTCTGGCATCATTTAAACTGAGATTTAAAAGCACAAAGATCAGTCAGATGTTAACTGATGAAGGGCCAAACTTAGAATGATAAATGGCGCCAATTTCGGAACGTCCTTGACACTGCGCATGCGCAGTGGGGGCGAGGTGTGGAGGGCCTTTCAGGACATGTTTTCTTTAGTTTTAGATGCAAATTTTGGGGATTGGGGGGCAAAATTTGTGTTTGGCCCTATATTTTAAGAGTTAGCACCAGCTATGTCTGGGTCATTGGTACAGTATAAAAATATAGAAATTTTGGGCGGGGCAAAAAATTTTGCCCCCCCCCATAACGACGCCAAGTATAGCCCCACAAACTTCTCTTGAACAAATCTGAGTCTACACCTCAAAAGGAAGCTGCACACCAAATATCAAGTCTCTGCTACTGCTGGTTCATGAGAAGAAGATTTACTAAGATTTTGGTGCCCCTTGGGGGCGTGGCACCACCCAAGAGGAGGGGCAACTTCATTTGAACAAATCTGAATTGGCATTAGGTAATAAACATTTAGCCAACATTTGAATAAAATTGGGCTAGTGGTTTAGGAGGAGAAGTCGATAATGTAAAGTTAACGCCGGACGGACGACGCCGGACGACGGACGCCGGACGACGGATGCCGGACAGAAAGTGATTAGTAAAGCTCCCCTTGAGCTTCGCTCAGGTGAGCTAAAAAATAAAATACGAAATTTTGGGGCATGTTTGAGCTAGGGTTATGATGTGTGGCGGTCAGGCTTGTCGATCAGCATGTCATGATAGAAAAATTTAAAAAAATATTATTTTCTGTTGATTTTATTTACATATGGTTATAATTATGATTGCTTCTACCAGAACAATAGCGGCTGGGTAGACAGGAAGACCCCAAATGTTGATTTGTCTCTTATTTTTTCTCAAAACTTGTCATGTGCAGAAGTGTTAAAACAGATGTTGGTTTGAAGAACAGCTCTGTGCTTTGTGGCGCCACTCAAATGTTATTTCACACCTTGTGCAAGTTGCAGTTTAATCTACTTTATTTAATTAATCACTTCAATCCCGACTACTTTAATGCAGTAGTAGTAGTAGAATATTTTATTTAAGTGTCACATTTCAATACATATACATAATATACATAGAGTATTTACAAAATATTTATATGAAATCCAGCCTATGAAGGCTTATGAGACAATTTTCATCAGAGGTAGGTTATTTTTACAGTAGTTCATAAAAAAAACAAAAAACAAAAACCCAAAAAACAAAAAAACCCAAACCCGAAAAATTAAAACACATGCACGCACACCAACACACACACACGCCCTTGCACACACGCCCTTGCACACACACACACACACATGCATGCACACATGCACACACATGCATGCACACGCATGCACGCACGCACGCACGCACGCACGCACGCACGCACGCACGCACGCACGCACGCACGCACGCACGCACGCACCACACACACACACACACACACACACAGAGTAATATGTAGACATACTCCCACATGCACTTGTGTATACTTTCGTGTACTAATTTTCTTTCATTTTTTCTTACTTTCTTCCCCCCCATCACGTATATCTGTCTCTCTCTATCTCTTTCCCACTGAAGTGTACTCTCTCTTAGGATGGCACATTCGCAGATATTTTAATTTGGTATCATCCTCATATTCATCACGTGTTAGCCTACAGCTGTAAACCAAATGTGAAATTGGGAACTTCATGAATATTAGTTGTTTTTCTCAAGTCTGGTTTATTTATTTCCTCGATCAAATCGATCGTGCAAACACAACATTTTCGAAAGTGACAAGGACTTAATACATAACCAAATCGAACTGACTGTTCTATTTGCAATTTACAAATAGTCGCCATCTGCCTCCTCCAAATTCCGTTTTAAATTTAAAATAAATTATCTACTACCAGTAACAAACGCAGTTGTCTTGCCAGTTGACGTCACAAGACAGTATTTATTAATCAGCAGAGAAACTGACATGCAAAAGCAATTAAGCTAATCCTTAATGCTCGTGACCATGGTGGGTCACAGTGTTTTGAAAACTGTCTTCCACTGATCAAACACTGTGGTCCACTGGAACTCCACAGTGGAGAACACACTGCGGCGGCATTTTTGTTACAATCCACGTTGAACGTACTGCACAAGACAATGTCAAAATAGAGCAGTCTGTTAAATTTCAATGAATCTGAGATCAATTGTTAAGTTATTGCAAAAACAATGAAATTTCAGGAGAAATTCAACAGAGAAATTATTCCCATAACTTTCATCAAATAATGGTAGTCATTGAACTTGTGCAAGATATTTCTAATATAAAGCTGCACACCAAATACATTAAAATACAATAATGATTCAAGTTATCGCATAAACAAAGTTCTGGAAGGACAGACAGAGCTCTTCACTAGATTCCTTTCCTACTTGTTTACTAAAGGTGCTTTTGGGTTTTTGCCTTTGGCAAAGCCCAATTGTTAAATCAATGTCCAATGTAAGCAAATGCCAAACATGATGAATCAGCATTCTGAATGTTAATGACATGTACCTTTACCGTCTCCACCCCCTCTACCTCCACGGAAATTTCCACCTCGACTACCACGTCCAAAGCCTCTCCCTGTTCCTTGACTACCATGTCCAAAGCCTCTTTCTGTTCTTCCTCTTCCACGTCCTGAAAAGTTCATAATGAAAAAGAATTTTAAAATAATATGCATTCAGTTATCAAGCACTAATTAAAACCATGTATTTCATAGAGAATTATTTAATTTTTTAATTTATTTATTGGTGTTTAAGGTCATGTATTTCTGCACAATGGCTAATAAGATCCACAACAGGTTTATGGATGGAGGAAGCCTGACTACCCGGAGAGAACCACCGAGCAACTGTCAGCACCTCAACATCCCAACTCAACACAAGCAGGGTTAGCAATGGTTGAAGACAAGTGCACCATTGATGTGCAGTACGCCTTAGTACACAATACCACCATGCTCCCAGGTGGGCAATTGGGGTGAAGTTTCTTGTCCAAGGACACAACGTGGTTTCTGCAGGTGGGATTCAAACAGAGACCTCTTGGCTTGCAGTCTGCACCTCTTGCTACTGGCCACCATTCAATAGAAAATCAAATCCATTTGTGAACAAAACAAGAAGCCCCAGGGGTCCGGAGTGCGATCACCTGACATGGTAACCTAAATATCAACAAGTAGCATCTGCCCCTCCTAATAAAAGCTTATACCAAATATCAAAAGATTCTGAAAAACACCCCAGATTTTTAGAGAATATTCCTCATATTGAACTAAATAATAATTTGGGCTCTCACAGGGAGATCATATATGAACCCAGGGACTTGGCTTGAACAAACTTGAATCTCACCTCCGTAATATTTTTAAAGATTCCTCATATTGAACTAAGTTATGATTTGGGCTCCCACAGGGAGCCCAAATATGAACCCAGGAACTTTGCTTGAACAAACTTGATTCTCACCACCAAGTATGCTGCATACCAAATATCTAAAGGTTCTGACTGGTGGATCGGAAGAAGAAGATTTTTAAAGAATATTCCTCATAATGCACTAATCTGAACATTTGGAAAAACATGTGAATGAATCTTCCAAAGATGTTACATGTATATGTGAAATATGAAAGCCTCTGGAGCAGTGGTATGGGAGACGGAGACTCTTTAATGTTTTTCCCATTACTCGCAGTGTTAAAAATTGATGACTCAGCATTTTTTTCAAAGTCCTGGAAAAGTACTCCATGATAAAACCGATGGCAATTTTTTTGGACCATTCCTTTCTGCTGTTCCTAAGGAAGCTTCACACAAAAAATCTAGTATTAAAATTTTTTTGACATAAATAAATGACCAAATAAGCCCTCATATCAAATTTGCTTCAAATCGGCCTCTCAGTTTGAATAGAAATTTTGGTACAATTCGGGCTCCCACAGGAAGCCCAAATATGAACTCGGTGACTTGGCTTATCAAAAGATTCTAAGTGGCGGATGTGGATAATTTTTGAAAAATATCCCTCATATTGATCTAAGTTATAATTCGGGCTCAGGGAGCCCAAATATGAACACAGGGACTTGGCATGAACAAACTTGAATCTCCCCCTATAATAGAGCTCAAATATGGACCCAGGTAATTTATTTAAACAAATATGTGAATCAATCTTCCAAAGATATTATATGTGAAATATGCAAGCTTTTGGAGCAGTGAGTGGTTTGGGAGAAGATTCTTTGTTTTTTCAATTACCCAGTGTTAAAAAATAATGACTCAGCACTTTTTCAAAGTCCCTGAAAAGTACCCTATGATAAAACCGATGGCAATTTTTTTGAAAGAATTCCTTTTCTGCTGGTCCTAAAGAAGCTTCACACCAAATAAAATTTTTTAGTCCTGTGAAGTTTTACAGATATGGACATTTAAATTTTTTTCTATTTTTTGCTCCTGCAGTTCCTATTGGGAGACGGAAAAAACCTTTTTGGCCTAAATTAAGTACTTATGACCCAATAAGCCTTCATACCAAATTTAATTCAAAACAGCCTCTTGGTTTGGAAAACAGAAATTTTGGGCGGGGCTAAAATTCTTGCCCCTCTCATAATGACGGGAAATATAGCACCTCGAACTTCTCTTGAACAAATCTGAGTCAGCACCTCAAAAGGAAGCCGCACACCAAATATCAAGTCTCTGTTACTGCTGGCTCATGAGAAGATTTTTTAAGATTTAGGCATACTTTTGGGGCATGGCCCTACCCAGGGATCGGGCAACATAGTTTGAACAAAATCAAAATGCGATGTCATAACAAACAATCATCTCAAATTTCGCTTAAATCAGTTCAGTGGTTTTGGAGTAGAAGTTGCAAGCACCATGTTCACAGACGATGGATGGATGGATAACGGACGAAGAATGAACACTAAAGCTCACCCTGACTTTCAGTCAGGTGAGCTAAACAACTGCCTTAAAATGTTTTTCACAATGCCACTTTAGACCTTTACCACATGACATTCTTGGACCAAATTCAGCCAAGTATATCCCAAAATGTGACCAATTTCCTCCTCAATTACAAGGTCAGAAAGGCAGTTGGTGGGTGGGGCCCTAGAATCGGTCTCAGACCATCAAATTTCCCTAGAAGGCCCAGTGACGGGGAGGAAGAGCAGTCACATTCTTCTACGGCCCGATAATGCTTGCAAAACCATTTTTGGGGCAAATTCTTCAAGCCCACCACTGAAATGGAATCAACATGCTCAAAGGAAAGAGGTATTAAAGGAGGGGGTGGGAGCATTAAAAGGCAGGCAGGGGTATAATGGGAGTGGTACAGTAATTTTTTTTCTTTGATCTTAAATGACTTTTGCTGAATTTCAATTGATTTTTTGCAAAAACAATATTTCGCCCACCTGCAACCCTCCCCTCCCCCCCCCCCCCCCCCACACACACACAACTGAAAAAAGTGGCATAAAAACACTGGAATTTAAAGCGGAAAAAACACTGAAATTTAAAGCGGAAAAAACACCCAATTGAAGATGCTCTCTCCCAATGGATTGCATGGGAACATAAATTTTTGGCATAAAGTCCCTTAAAAAATTAATTCTACAATTAAAAGCAAAATTTTAATCCAAAGAATCATGCCCCTATCCCTCCTCCCCCTCCTACAACAACCCTCAATTTACCATGAGTGTTCATATGTTGGACCCTATATTGGTCACCAAATAATTTATTTATCTATTTATTGGTGCTTAATGCTCAAGGTCACTTTCAGCATCTATGGCTACATCGTGACTCCATTGTGCATAAGTATATGACCTTAAACACCAATAAATAAAAAGCATAAGTATCAAATTCAGTCAATCGTTTATACATATTAGTGCCCATGTTACAGGGTTTCTATTGCAGGTATTGGCTACTGGGTCCAATTTTATCAATAAAGCAGAATAAAGTAAACAAGTATATTTGAACAAACTTGCATTTGCCCCTTCTAAGAAAACCATATACCAAATATCAAAAGATTCTAATCAGTGGATCTAACAAAAATGATTTTTTAAAAACATTAAACTAAGTTATAGTTCAGCTTCCCACAGGGAGCCCAAATATGAACCCAGGGACTTGGCTTGAACAAACATGAATCTCACATCCCTAAGGATGTTGTATACCAAATATCAAAAGATTCTGACTAGGCCTACTGGATCTAAAGGAAAATATTTTTAACCCTTTACCTAACATGAAAAGCAGATGACACTTGCAAAAAATCTTGAATGACTACAAGCTCTTTCCAATGAGGGGTCATAACCTATGTTTTTGAGACAAAAAATGATAAAAAAAAAGAAAATTAATTTGCGAGTTTTGAGAATAGCGCTGGCCGGTTTAGGCCATTACACTGGGTAAAGGGTTAAAGAATATTTCTCATATTGAATTAAGTTTTAATTCAGACTACCCACAGGGAGCCCAAATATGACCCAATGACTTGGCTTTAAGGAACCTGAATCGCACTTCCTTAAGGATGCTGTATACCAAATATCAAGAGATTCTGACTACTGGAACTGAAGAAGAAGATTTTTAAAGAATATCCCTCATACTGCACCAAGATAGAATTCAGGCTACCACAGTGAGAGTAAATATGAAACCAGGGCCTTGGTCTGCACAAACTTGAATCTCCCCCCTAAGGGTGCTGCATACCAAATATCAAAGGATTCTGATGGGTGGATGTGAAGAAGATTTTTGAACAATATTCCTTATATTGCACTAATTTAAACATTTAGGCTTCTATAGAAAGCCCAAATATGGACACAGAGATTTGCTTTCAACAAATGTATGAATCAACCTTCCAAAGATGTTATATGTGAAATATGAAAGCTTTTGGAGCAGTGCTTTGGAAGAAGAGTCTTAAATGTTTTTCCCATTACCGACAGTGTTAGAACAATCTAACTCTGCATTTTTTCAAAGTCCCGGGAAAAGTTACTTTTGACAAAACCGACAGCAATGTTTTTTTAACCAGTCCTTTCTGTTGGTCCTAAGGAAGCTTTGAACCAAATAAGAATTCTCAGTGCCACGCAGTTTTGGAGACAGGGGCGATTGAATGTTTTTCAATTCTCAGCTCCTGTGGTTCCCACAGGCTTGCAGGAAAATGAAAAAATAATTTATATATATTTTTTATACTTACCAATGACCCAGACTTAGCTGGTGCTAACTCTTAAAATTCAGGGCGAAACACAAATTTTGCCCCCCCCCCAATCCCCAAAATTTGCATCCAAATCAAAAAAAACTTCTGTCCTATATGGTCTTCCATACTTTTACCCACTGCGCATGCGCAGTGTCAAGGAAGTACTGAAATTGGCGCCAAGCCTCATTCTTCCAACCAGTGCCTGCTAAATGTTATATAATCAGCGGGGAGGTATGAGTTCCGAACTCATGGGAGGGCCATCCCCGTCTGGGTGATTGGTAAGTATAAAAAATATATAAATTACTTTTAATTTTTTCATACTTTTATACTGTAACCAATGACCCAGACTCAGCTGAATAGAAAAAAGGCTGGAGGGCCTGCGTAGGGCATAAAGGAAAATCCAATAGGCTCAATTATGTATAAAGAATAATCCCCTCAAGGAGAAAAGGATTTACATATGTCTATCTTGTTTATTAAAAATAAGAAAGACACATCACCAATCAATAATTGAGCCGAATAACATCTATGATCTCCATTAACATCCAGTATAACCCATTATACTAATTCCTTAAAGGAAAGCCAATAAATAAAGATAGTCCAGAGAATGAGACTCTTTATACGCATTTAAAAGTGTCCGAGGATTGTATATTAATGCTCATATGACACGTGACATATACAAATGCTTCACACCAAGCTACACTTTAAAAATATTACATAAATGAGATAGACATTAGCTTTACACTTTAAACTATCCCAGCACCGACTCGGAATTACTGACTCAGGAGGAGGTATTTCCTTGCTTTCCACTATAAAGCTGGTGATATAAGGGAACACCCCCCTCCCCCCCTTCCACTTGCTCTGGGTCAAATCACCACAGAACGAAGAGGGCAGCAGGACAGAGTCACTGCTGGAACAGAAAACCTACATAACTATAGCTGTAATCGTTTAGTGGACGACATTCTGCGCAACAGATAACAGACCTAAACACCTAAGGTCGCCAGAAATTTTACTCTATATTTCTGAGGTAAAAATTAGTGAAGGTAGAAGGCTGTGACGAGTAAGCAGCCTTCATAAGATCTGTAATAGCAATACTGTTAGAATAAGCCCAAGATGTTGACAGCGCCCAAACTCCATGCACTGAAATCTTAAGCTCGGACTGCTGATTGGAAGATAAACTCTCATAAGCAGTACGAAGAGCTAACTGAATCCATCTAGATACAGAATGAACAGATATGTCCTTTCTATTGGGAATTAAAGACAGAAAGAAGCGTTTACGTCCCTTTCTGATAAATTCTGATCTGCATTTATAAATACGCATAGCTCTGACTGGACACAGCAAAGGCCTACGGCCATCTGAGGATGGAAGAGCCTTGATGACAATAGGCTAAGGATACTTATTAGGAGCCTGATTCTTAGCCAAAAATCCCACATTAGTAGTTAAAGTAATAGTATTACCAATACTACGATAATGAGAATCATTAATAGACAAAGCATGAAGCTCACAGACTCTTCTTGCGGAAGCAAAGGCTAAGAGAAAAGCTGTTTTATATGACAAGAATTTGAAGTCTACAGTATTAAGAGGTTCAAAAGGAGCTTCTTTAAGCTTCAGCAGAACCCAAGCTAAATTCCATTTAGGAATTAACCTAAGAGTTCTAGGTCTATTTATCAAAAAGTTCTTTACTTACTTAGATAAAGAAATATTAGATCCAATCTGTAAGCTATCATGATAAGCATATGTGTCCGATAACATAGACCTTTCACCCTTAATGGTTATTGGCTGCAGTTTGAAATTGTCAAATAAGTAGACCAAAAAAATCAGCAATGTCTGGAATGGAAGGATCAAAAATATCAATAGAATGATCCTTACACAAACGAGAAAAAAACTTCCACTTTGCCGCATAATTTAGCAAAGAGGAGGTCTCCTATAGTTAGAAACTGTGTCCACTGCTCGTCCTGTAAAGCACTTCCCGTGCAAGAAGGACCGCACAATGGAAATACGTGAAGGTTTAGACTTTGTGGGTTGTGATGCAGTGGGCGAGATTTCCCCTGAAAGAGAAGGTCCTCCTGTGGAGGAAGCTTCCGAGGAACATCCCATAACAGACACCTGAGTAGATTTATGCATGGTTTCTGAGAGGACAGAGATGCTACCAACAGTATCTTGCAGTGCGATTGATTGATCTTCAAGCAAGATCTGTTGAATCAACAGAGTTGGAGGATATGCATATCCAATCATTCCGTCCCAAGAGATTGAGAGGGCGTCTACTGCGAACTCTTGAGGATCTGGACATGGCGACACATATGTCTGCAACTGATTGTTGAGGTGTGTCGCAAACAAGTCTATCATTGGTCGATCCCATTGGTAGCAAATCTGATTGAACACTCACTTGTTGAGAGTCCATTCTGACAGTAACATGCAACTTTTCCGCGAGAGCGAGTCTGCTAGAACATTCAGACGACCCGGAATATGACGGACCGACAGAAGAACATGGCGCTCTAGAACAAACAGAATAATTCTTTCCATTAGATTGAATAACGGAATCGAATGCATTCCTCCTTGGTTACTGATGTACGCTACTACTGTTGAATTGTCCGACAGTATTTGAACATATGAATTCTGAATTATGTTCATCCAATGGCATAGCGCAAGCCAAATTGACATCATCTCTTTGATGTTTATGTGCTTGTTTAGGAACTCCGGATCCCAAAGGTCCTGGCACTTGGAGTCTGATGGGTTCAATGTCGCACCCCAACCTGTTTGACTCGCATGTCATAAACGTAAAAATCGCGACATCGACGCCGTAGCTGTGACAGGTGGTGCAATTTCACAAAATTCTAAGTTCATCAAGGGTCATAACTCCAAGAAAAATATTTGGAACAACACATGCATTGAACAGTGACTAGACATCAATAAGATACACTTACATACAAAATATAAAGTCATTCCATCAAGTATTTCAAAAGTTATTGAGTTTTAAAACTCGTTGGTCACAGACAGACCGACCGACCGACATTCTAAGTTCATCATGGGCCATAACTCCAAGAAAAATATTTGGAACACCACATGCATTGAACAGTGGCTAGACATCAATAAGATACACTTACATGCCAAATATAAAGTCATTCCATCAAGTATTTCGAAAGTTATTGAGTTTTGAAACTCGTTGGTCACAGACAAACTCATTGGTCACAGACAGACCGACCGACCGACCGACCGACAGACCGATAGACAGACAGACAGACCGACATTGCTACTTATAGAGCTGCTAGTCACAGCTAAAAACTGGATCCGGCAGTAGCAGTGGAACTCCCTGAGTTTACCACTGAGGATCTGCCCAAGTCTGAATCCTTAGTTTTACTTGGTCCGATAAAACGATGTTTGTTTCGAGCGAATGAACCTTCACACTCCAAACTTGAGTGAAAAATATCTGGAGTGGACGTGCGCACAAGCGGCCCATCGGAATGAGATCTGCCGCCGCTCCGCACAATCCCATCAGTCGCATGAATTCTCTCGCCGTTACCTCTGAGTGCAGACAAAAGTGAGCATAACAACTGACTAACTTCGCTCTGGGTAACTGAAGATGAACTAGATTGTTGTTGAGTCTCGAAGCTCATTCCCAAGTGAATGAACGACTTGGACGGAGCTAGATCCGACTTCTTTTCGTTTACTATGAAACCAAATAGTCTGAGCAATTGAAGCAGACTCTGAACATCGTTCTGAAGAACTGTTTTGTTGCCATACCTCCTGAAGAATGTCGTCCAAGTAAGCAGACGTTACCACAGACGAATGAGCTCAGAAATAAGCCATTACCGAGTTCATTATTCGAGTGAAAGCCCAGGGCGCTAGATCGAGTCCGAAGCACATCACTCGGAACTGATAAACGACTCCTAGAACGGCAAAGCGAAGATACTTTCTGAATGCCGGATATACCATGACATGAAAGTTCGCATCCCTGAGATCAATGCTTGCTGCATAATCGTTCACTCGAATGCTCGCCCTCAATGATCGAATGGTCTCCATATAGAACTTTGGAGCCACGATCAGCTTGTTTATCCAGCTCAGATCTATAATTGGAAGGAACGAGCCGTCTGGCTACGGTACCAAGAACAGGTGACTGTAAAAACCCAGGGATTCCTGGATTTCCATGACCTCTATTGTATTCTTCTCCAAAAGAGATTGTACCTCAGCTAGAAGTGAATCTCTTTTTGGAAGAATTGATGGAAGCCGAGTCCAGCCAGGACTTCGTGTTAGCAGAGGTTTTTCCCGGAAAGATAGCTTTAGGCCATCAGAGATAACCTCTTTTACCCAATGGTCATCTGTAATTGACAACCAAATGGTCAAAAACTTTGTCTGTCTTCCACCAACCGGACTACAATAGAGGTCCTGACCACCACCTCCTGGACCTATGAGGCTTACAGGAATAGAAACAACGTCCTCCCCGTCCAGTGCCTCGGCCTGTCGACCTAGGGGTATCTGACTGGTTGTCTCGGCCAGAACCATGTCCCCTACCTGAGTCGCTACTCTGGCGGTCTCCAGTGTAAGAGCTAGAGGATTTTTTGTACCCTTTATAGGAGCTTCCTTTAGACGTACTCGCACCAGAAGCTCCTGCCTTACTTTTTTCTGCTACGTCAGGTTTTTCAGAAACCGACTTAAAAAGCAGAGAATCTGAAGCTTTCTTTGTTATCTGATCATAGATAACAGAAAGCTTACCATTGAAGAGAAAATCCATGGAAACCGGAGCAACTCGAAGAGAGTTTTTCACCCTTGAATCCACTATATTGGATGAAGCCAGGGCTGCATCATGTCTAACCAACTCCAAATTAGCCACTGATAGGGCGGAGTTGTATGTGGAGAATGCAACAGCCCTCAAAAGAACTCTTAACTGGCAGAGTGCTGGAAGCACTATTTTGGGCTTTACTAAGAGTGACAGGCAATAACTGTCTGTAGCTACATTCTGCCTGAGGAAGCCTTCATTGTCCCTGATATGAATCAGATTTTTTATACAATACTTTGCTCTCTGACATTTAATACAAGGCACTATCCAATTAAATGTAATAGAGCAGTATAGGCTGAGCTTTGATTTGTTGTCAGAAAAAACTCAGCACTTTACCAGTTAATGAGGAGCAAACATCCTCGAATTCTTTACCATCGAGATGTTGCGCTAATGCTCTGGTAACGTAATCTGCATATGATAATGCGTCTATATTCGCCCTATTAGACGAAATCGTCGTCTCCATAGTACTAGGGACGATCAAAAAAGACGAAGGCAGAGATAAATCCAAGTCCTCAGTCTGACTATCCAAACACAGAGGAACTCTCGGTATGCCCTGTCCTGCCGTTGCAAATCTATTATTACTATTGATGAATGGCAGATGCAGAGCAGTTTGTGATAAGAAACTGTTCTTGCCTATCTTAGAGGCTAAATTAAAAATAGCGTCATTCAGCAATTCAAACGTCCATGAGACATTGCTGGACTGGACAGGATATTCAGGAACATCTTCCCTAACCCGGCCAAAGAAGTCAGTATCCAATGACGCTATCAGTCTCTTATCCTCGGTCGCAGCAACCTGGTCCGATGAACAACGTCAGGAAGGTTTTGACGGATAAGCTCCATCGCCACCTCATGTTGTTCCCGAAAGAAAAAAATTCAGCTCCGTTATTTCCCTTTCTCCATCCAAGTGGACCAGATGAGAATCTCGGTCGTCCCTGTCTGACCTAGCATAGGAACGAACCGACCCAGCTTCATCTGACAGTTCCTGATCGGAAACTGTTGTAAGATGTTCCGTAGGTTGCTGGGATGCTGCGATGAGCTGTGCTATCAAGTCTGTCACGGAGGCCTGTGGAGCAGTGGTCCTCTGTTGCTTAGCCACTAGAAGCTCCTGGGACGGTGTGTCCGACATAATTCTTTTATGTGAACGTCCCAACTGATGAGGCCTCTTATCCCTGGCTACTGGATGGCGTGACCTAGATGACATGGAATCCTTTGTCAGCAAAGCAGGCTGCATATCTGAGGTCACGAAGCCAAGGTGCGGTCGTGTGTGCTGATATGTGGAAGAGGAAGCCGATAGACTAGCCGAGGCCGGCTGTCTATAAGATGGAGCGTCACGAACAGGTGTGGACGTATGCTCCGACTGACAAACATTATGAACAACAACATCTGGCCTCAGATGCTGTTGTATGAGGGGGCCTCTCTCACTCGTGGTCTGGGATGACCTGAACAAGCTTACTACCTGAGTGGCTTCCTCCTTTCCGTCGTCGCAAGGTGTGCATGATCCAAGATTATAGTGCTCGCAACACCCATATCCCTCTCCTGGACTGCAACGGACTTACCCGCCATTACACCACCCATTGGAGGGGTGATGCAACCGCTGGTTGAGCTAGCTCGCGACAAGGCCGTAAATCCCTTATGGGCACTTGTCTAATTTCATTGAGCACTTTTGCCGCTAGCTCTTCATTAATTTGCAACGACGGCGGCACACTTCTAGAAGACATCACGGAAACATCACCATGTTCTTGTTCCACTGTAAAAGAAACTGAAAAACTAGAGTGATCTTGTGGTGAAAGAACCGGCATCAATCTCTCACCACTGACAATGTACCGTGACACACGTCTCCAACGTTTGTCATCCCAATTGAAACAAACAGAACAAGAGTTAGTGCGAGTACAATGACTACAGCAGACACAATGAGTATGAGAATCCGAGGAAGACTTCCTCGAATAACAATCTGAACAAAATTCTTTCATAATTATAAAATTTTATTAAGCTGTAGTACTCGCACTAACCCTTATAATATATAGATACATGATAATAATACAATCCATAAAATTTCGCAAAATAATTAAAAAAAAGAAAATTTTTTGAAAATTTTTTGACATGAGCCCAAGTTCCCAATGGGAATGATGAGCCCAAATGGATCCTAAAAAAAGCCTAAGTGTGGACAAAATTTTTTAAACAATCTAAAAAATTAATGTAACACTTACGGAGTATATTAATGGATCTGACTATATATATATCCTAATAGATGACAAGAAATTACTAAGGAAAGTAACCATTGTCAATGTAAACAAAGAATTATAAAAACCAGAAACAAGACTCCAGGCACTGAAAAACCCGGACCGAAGTCAGTAACAGATTCTTAAAACTATCAACTGGAATACATCAGATTGTAGATGCATGACCAACAACACCTAAACACCCAAAGGGTGAGGACGTAACCAGAATAAACATTCTGTAACTAAGTTAACTCCCAAGAAATTTTCAAGAAAAAAATTTCAAAAAATATTCCAAAAGCATGGGAGATTAAGTAGGGGGGTTTCAAGGAAAGGGAGAGAGGAAACACTTAACAAACAGTGGAGATTTCATAGCAAGAATGAAAACATCAGGCCCATGCCCCGAAATTAGGGAACATGGAATAATTTTAATAAAAATTATAAGATACAGCCCTGAACACATCCATCCACTGTTTCTTCCTCTCATCCTCTTATTGCATCCTTGGATCCACCATTTCCATCATGATATTGTGCCTGGCATCATTTTAATTGAGATTTATAAGCACAGAAGTCAGTGAGATGTAACTGAAAGAAGGGACAAACAAAGAATGAGGCTTGGCACCAATTTCGGTACTTCCTTGACACTGCGCATGCAGAGTGGGCAAAAGTATGGAGGACCATATATGACATAAGTTTTTTTGATTTGGATGCAAATTTTGGAGATTGGGGTGGAGCAAAATTTGTGTTTGGCCCTGAATTTTAAGAGTTAGCACCAGCTAAGTCTGGGTCATTGGTTACAGTATAAAAATATCTTTTTTGACATTAATTGAATACTTATGACTCAATAATACCTCCTATCAAATTTGTCAGCCTCACAGTTTAGAAAAGAGAAATTTGGGGCGTGGCAAAAATTCTTGCCCCACAAACTTCTTTTGAACAAATTGAAATCTACACCCCAGAAGGAAGCTGCATACCAAATATCAAGTCTCTGCTACTGCTGGTTTATGAAAAGAAGATTTTTTAAGATTTAGGGGCACGTTGGGAGGGGGGTGGGGGTCTAGCCCCACCCAGGGAATGGGGCAACTTGATTTGAACAAAATCAAAATGTGATGTCATAACAAACAAGCATCTCAAATTCACTCAAATCGGTTCAGTAGTTTTGGAGAAGTCACAAACACCATGTTCACAGATGACAGACAAATAATCTTCAATAAAGCTCACCCCGACTTTCAGTCAGATGAACTAACAAGCATATGCCACATGATGGTAAAATTCCCCTTCTTCCAAGAAAAAGGAGAATAACTCCTACAAAAGATGAGGAAATTTAGAGCATAAAACCTGACCATTTCCTTCTCACAAGTATGCCTGGAGGAAGCTTTGTAAAAATCTGATACCCATTCAAGATATGGCATTCACAATGTCATTACCAAACACCAAGTTCCAATAAAAAGGGGGCACAGCTCCAAAAAGCTCACAAAATTTGAACATCAAACTTGACAGATCTTCAATTGTATTCCAACACCAAGTGTAATGAAAACAAAATTATTCATTTATAGTCCGATCGCTGAAGCATAGGACCTGGAACAAATTGTTAATGAAGGGTTCTTAGTATCATTTTGTTCGGGAGAATACCTAGATCAACATATCCAAAAGCCGCAAAAATCCACCTTGGGGAAAATTTTTTACCAAGATGGCGTTGGAAATCGAAAATTCAACTGAGAACCCACGGTTTGGCAAATATTTTGAGATTTTCTCCCTTCTGAGAGCATAATACCATACCAAACTGATAGGATGTGATGTTCATATTTGAAAAACATCGCCATGTTCTCTTCGCATTGCACTATAGCAATCAATCTCGAAAAAAGTCATCTGCATAGTTCACACCGTCATTTTCGGACGACGTGAGACCAGATGAGAGAGACCGCAATCTGGTTTCATTCGCATCAAATGGCTCGTGATCATCAAACCACTTTTGTATCACACTGAGATCATCGTGATCTCATTTTTTCCTGGAACTTCCCTACTCATCATGTTGTTCACTGCCAGTAAGCTGGTTTTCAGTCATATCCGTCATTGTGTCATGTATTTGAGTACACCTATGCATAGTTTGCACTCACTGCAATCGAACTGACTCTGTGAAACCTCTACCTCTGGTTAACCCCCTGCGGCTCTTTATGGATCGCATTAAAAGTTGCTCGATCAAAAAGTCAGAGGACAATCCTGCCCAAACCCTACTTCTCCTACGAGCAACATGTAGACGATGTTCTGCAAAACACTTCTACAACCATGGATGATTCATTGGTAGTTCCAACATAAGCTGAACATAACCTGAAGGTAGAGTCGGCAACTTTTTTACATAATTGATATGACCCGCGGCAGCAAACAGACTGAGCATATCTCTAGTACTTGCCAGATGCAGATTTTAATCTTCTGTGCTCTCTGCTCGGATGAAGTTTTTCAGTGTTTGCACGTATTCCATATATTGCAGCCATAACTTCACTGTTGGAGATTTCTCAACTAAATTTGACTTGTATGCATCCAAGCATTGCTCTAGCTTCAACAACTCCCGAGATTCTGCAGCTTTTGCCAGTGGTATGTTTCTCTGATCAAAGCCTTCTTACAGGGTGCGGATCTTGTCGCTTCACTCACAGTGAGCCTTCGCATTACACCTGCCGTGTCAGAACTGATTTCATTGAGCTGATGGCCATTTGAAGTATCACCAGACAGACCGGACATAGAGGTTTCCAAAGCTGAGATGGTTTCTATTGATGCTTCATCATCTGACATAACACTATCTACATCACGCTGTGGTGGGAGTACTTCCACAAGCAGCTTGTTGAAGAGTGCAGATTTCACTAAGAAGTGGCCCCGCAGAGCTCTGGACACAGCCTTTGCTGACATCATGTGCGGAACAGTATTCTGCTCATACACCTGTTCCAAAACTTCTTCTAGTCCAGACCCCTTCATCATGGAACCTATGCTGCCCATCAAGCTCATAATAGTATGGAACCCACCAAGCCTACATACTATCTTCATCTCGTTCATTATCATATCCATAGCTTTAAACCATAAAGGCTGATCAAACATAATGCATGGAGCAGAAATGTTAAAACGCTTCCCTTGCTCTTTATTTAGAGACATCTATTGACCTGATGTCAAATTATGTATTAAAATACATACTGTTATTCATTCCAACGACTGATACTGTAGTTAAGATCTCTTTCTTAATCGACACATGTCGAAATCATGCTTATTTTTGCGTATATTTATATTTATTTATTTATTGGTGTTTAAGATCACATATTTCAGCAGAATGGCTAATCACAACCATGACGGTTTTACGAATGGAGAAAGCCAGAGTACCCGGAGAGAACCACTTAGCAACAGCAAGCAACTGTCAGCTCTCCAACATACTAACTCCACACAAGCAGGGTTAGCATTGGTTGAAGACAGGTGCACCATCTATGTGCAGTACGCCTTGGCACACAACGCCACCATGCCACCACGTGGGCAATGGAGATGAAGTGTCTTGCCCAAGGACACAACATGATTGCTGCAGGTGGGATTCGAACCGAGGACCTCTATTTTTGCGTAACCAATGTTGATAAAAATGCAAAAAATGATCAAATTACCCAACTTCAGAATGCTGTAGAAAATTTTAACCAAAATGGATTTTAGCAGATTTTGGAAATGTAGATAAAAGATTTCTGCTCAAAATGACACCAAAAAACCTCCATTAACAATTTATTCCAGGTCAACCGACGGTTTTGGCTCCTATGACAAGACTATTATTGGAGTTTAACGACATTTTTCAACAGACAGTGCCACCTCATGTTGGACAGTTTTTACGAGTGGAGGAAGCCAGAGTACCCAGAGAGACCCACTGTGCAATGGTAAGCAACTTTCAACTCCACAATGTATTAACACCACGCAAGCAGGGTTAGCAGTGGTTGAAGACAGGTGAACAAACAAAGTGCAATATGTCTTAGTACACAGCACCATCATGCCCACACACAGGCACTCAGGATTTACCCTTAATGGCCTAATTCAAACTCTAAACACATTTTTTGCAACAGAACAGGTGCCCCTACATGCAATCTTTGGATTAACTCACAAGTTACATTCAGGCTTGAAAATAAGCAGTCTGACATTTGCAGAATGAGGTTCCCAGAGGGTGAATTTGATGATGCTATCCCATACAGTAGGCCAATTTATCCTCTGGGTACCTCTTTCTGTTGAGTTTTAAGATCCTGATTCAGATTGGGGTTCACAGAGGGTAAATTTAGTGATGCTACCCTGCTGTGCAGGGTAGCATCACTAAATTCACCCCCTGGGGACCTCATTTTTGCAGATGCTTATTTTCTAGCTTGTCTACAGTCAAAGTACCCTGGTTGCTGTTTTTAGGCAAGTCTTGGCAGTCTATAAAAGAAGCCAAGACTTGCCAAAATGAAAGTGTCAATGACACTGTAGCTCAACTTGTGGAAAACATGTACATGTATAGTATGTGACACAGCAATGACACACATCTAGGTAATGACCTGATAACAAAGGTACAAAAAAGCATTGAAATAGTCTGTACATAAATGCTGACCGTAGCCTGTAAAAAATGTATAGTGAAGTATTGTAAAGGTGGCGACAATTAGATGCTAAACTAAACAAGAGGCCCCAGAGGCCTGAGGGCGCTCACCTGACATGGTAGTCTAAATATCAACCCAGAGAATTGATTTCAACAAGTTGCATCTGCTCCTCCTAGGAAAAGCTTATACCAAATATCCAAAGATTCTGACCAGTGGATCTACAAAAAAAAGATTTTTAAAGAATATGCCTCATTTTGAACTAAGTTATAATTCGGGCTCCCACAGGGAACCCATATATGAACCCAGGGACTTGGCTTAACAAACTTGAATCTCTCCCCCTCCCCCCCAAGGATGCTGCACACCAAATATCAAAACATTCCGACTGCTGGATCTGAAGAGGATTTTTAAAGAAAATTCCTTATTTTGAACTAAGTTACAATTCGAGCTCCCTTAATGAGCTCAAATATGGACCTAGGGACATGGCTTGAACAAACTTGAATCTTACCCCCCCCTCCTCCCCCCCCCCCCCCCCCCCCCCCCCAAGGATGCTGCATAAAAAATATCAAAAGCATTCATCTGCTGGATCTGAAGAAGATTTTTAAAGAAAATTCCTCATTTTAAACGAAGTTGTCATTCGGACTCCCATAGTGAGCCCAAATATGAACCAAGGGACTTGGCTTGAATAAACTTGAATCTCAGCCCCCTAAGGTTGCTGCATGCCAAATATTAAAACATTCCGACTGCTGAATCTGAAGAAGATTTTTAAAGAAAAATTCCTCATATTGACTAAGTTATAATTCGGCCCAAATATGGACCCAGGGACTTGGCTTTAACAAATTTGAATCTCCCCCTCCCACCCACCCCCTTAAGGATGCTACACACCACATATCAAAACATTCGGACAGCTGGATCTGAAGAAGAAGATTTTTTAAGAAAATTCCTCATTTCGAACTAAGTTACAATTCAAGCTCCCACAGTGAGCCCAAATATGGACCTAGGGACATAGCATGAACAAACCTGAATATCACCCCCTTAAGGATGCTGCATACCAAATATCAAAACATTCCGACTGCTGAATCTGAAGAAGATTTTTAAAGAAAATTCCTCATTTTGAACTAAGTTATCATTCGGACACCCACAGTGAGCCCAAATATGGACCTAAGGACATGGCTTGAACAAACTTGAATCTCAACCCCCTAAGGATGCTGCATACCAAGTATCAAAACATTCCGACTGCTGGATCTGAAGAAGATTTCTAAAGAAAATTCCTCATTCTGAACTAAGTTGTAATTCGGGCTCCCACAGTGAGCTCAAATATGAACCCAGGGACTTGGCTTGAACAAAATTGAATCTCACCCCCCTAAGCATGGTGCATACCTAATATCAAAAGATTCTGCCTGCTGGATCTTGAGAAGATTTTCAAAGACATTTAGGAGAGGTGGAAGTGTAGGCCTTTTGCATAACATATACTGAGCCCAAATATAAACCCAGGGGGCCGATTTGAACAAACCTGAATCAGATCCACCCCACAATGTTGCGTACCAAATATCAAAAGATTCTGCCTGCTGGATCTGGAGAAGAAGATTTTTTAATGTTTTTCCCGTTGCCTACAAGTGTTAAAAAGTGCTGACTCAGCACTGTACCCTATGATAAAACCGATGGCAATTTTTTTTTACCAATCCTTTCTGTTGGTCCTAAGGAAGCTTCACACCAAATAAAAATTCACAGTGCCGTGCAGTTTTGGAGATATGAGCGTTTTAATTTGTTTCTATTTTTAACTCCTGCGGTTCCCATGGGGCTGCAGGAAAATTTTTTTTGGCATAAATCAAGTACTTATAACCCAATAATACCTCATATTAAATTTGGTTCAAAGCGGCCTCTGGATTCAAAAAATAGAAATTTTGGGCGGGGCAAAAATTCTTGCCCCTCTCAGAACAAAGGTAAATATTGCCCGTCAAACTTCTCTTGAACAAACTTGAGTCTACACCTCAAATGGAAGCTGCATACTAAATATCAAGTCTCTGCTATGGCTGGTTCATTTGAAGATTTTTTAAAAGTTTGTGCATTTTGGCCCCACCCCACTCCATGAGCAGAAATCCAATTTGAAGAAAAACCGAAATGCCCCTATATAACTACTACTTACATGAAATTTAATTAAAATGTGGCCAGTGGTTTAGGAGAAAGAGGCTCAAACACCACCTTCACGCAGGACGACAGACGAAGAGTGATAAGAAAAGCTCACCCTGACTTTCAATCAGGTGAGCTAAAAAGCAATCTTTGAGTCCCAGAGTGGGTCTGACTGAACCCAAACATATTTGTTCTCTTAGCACAGTGATAACAAAGGCACCCAAAACCACTTGTTACCGTTCCAAGGTGATAACAAAGGTACCCACGAAGTTTCGTGACGATTGGTTCATAAATAGAGCCTCTAGTCCGAGCCGTATTGACATATGCACTTACTGTGTATAAGTAGCACTGAATAAATCAAACTTCATTTAATTTGCATAATGTCTGCACGGGAAAAAAACCTGTATTATAGGTGATGTATTCCATGTTACTAAACATTCATTCAAAAATTTATTCAAATCAGAACCTTCATGAAGTTGTGTACAAAAAAACTGATTGTACCTTAATTTTGGACCACTCTCCAAAACACTCGTTCTCGTCCCAAGTAGATAACAAAGGTAGATAACAAAAGTTTCATACAGATCGGCTCATAAATACGGCCTCTAGCCTGAGCTGTATAGAAGTTGTGTACGAAAAACTGATTGGACCTAAGTTTGGTACAAAATGGCCACTGGCAGCCATCTTGAATTTCGGACTGCACCCAAAAACATTCGTTCTCGTCTCTAGGTGATAACAAAGGTACCCACCGAAGTTTTGTGAAGATCGGTTCAAAAATACAGCCCCCAGCCCTAGCCATATTGACATGTGCAGTTACTGTGTATAAGTAGCTCTGAATAAATCAAAGTTCATCTAATTTGCATAATTTCTGCACGAGAAAAAAACCTGTATTATATGTGATGTATTCCATGTTACTAAACATTCAGACAAAAATTTATTCAAATCAGAACTTTCATACAGAAGTTCTGTACAAAAACCTGATTGCACTAACTAAGGTACAAAATGGCTGCTGGTGGCCATCTTGAATTTCAAATCGCATCCAAAAACACTCGTTCTCGTCCCACAGTGATAACAAAGGTACTAAAGAAGTTTTGTAAAGATCGGTTCATAAATACGGCCTCTAGCCCGAGCTGTATTGAATTGTTGATGGACAGATGGACAGAGGGACCATGGCATAACCTCAAACTTGACTTACATTCAAAGTTGAGCTAAAAATGATAGCAAAGCCGCAGGATGTAGTCTATCAAAGAGGAGCAAAAGTGTGTAAAAATCTCTAGACCCTTTAGGGTTAAGTGCCTCGCTCAAGGACACAATGTGGATACTCCTGGCTTGGATCAAAAACCAAATTACATTTGTTCTATTGCGTTCACCAAGTAATATCAGACAAACACCAAATGTCAACAAAGGCTGCAAAAATTTGGTGAATACTGAACTTGACCAAAGTTCTTCTCAGAATCTATGCCTGTAGCATGTTTCGTAATAATCTTGATCACATTTGTTCCAAGTTATTGCGATTACAATGTCATTATCAGATATACAAAGAGTTCCAATGAGAAGGGGCATAACCCTACATTTATTAACTGGTATTTAATAATAATAATAACAATAATAATAATAATTAAATTTTATATAGTGCTGAACAACAGATGTGCTCTCAAACGCTTAACAAATCTATGTGAGCACCTGCAACAAAAGTAACGCTTTCAACTTGACAGTAGTTCATTGAAAAGCCTCTTTGAAAAGATAGCATTTGCGACTCTTCTTGAATTGGTCCAAGTTTTCTGCAGATTGTACATCACTTGGAAGAGAATTCCACAGATGGGCCCCAACATAAGAAAAGGCTCTCTGATTGGCGAGCGCAGACCTTGAAAATGGAACATTTAGTCTGATTTGATTGGAATAACGCAAGTCTCGCTCAGGTCTTTTCACCAGAAAGAGTTCTTCAAAGTAAACTGGAGCTAATTTATGAATGCATTTGAAGACATTTACCAAAATTTTGAAATCTACTCGTTGTTTTACAGGAAGCCAATGTAATTTAATGAGAACTGGGGTAATATGTTCCCGTCGTTTAGTTCCACTAACGATGCATGCTGGTGTGTTTTGAATCCTCTGCAGTTTAGCTATTTGTGACTGCGGAAGGCCAATGAGTAAACTGTTTGAATAATCCAGATGTTATGAGATTAAGGAGTGCACCAACTTTTCAAGAGCATTCTATTATATTTAAGTTTATATATTTCTGCACAATGAACACAAGATGCTTATAATGTCAAGTCCAGCTAATTGTTTATCCCCATGTTGCCCACTTTAGAGGACTTCCACTCCAGGCATTGATTTCTGGGTCCCCAATGTACCAGAAAATCAGAGCTTATTTACCACAGTAAAGAAGCACTGTGTCACTTCCCCGAATTTCCATGGGAAAGCATAACACCTGCAAAAGCAGTTCTGGAAACGAGATGGGTGCGAGTGTAATTGCTCCCGTCATCACCAGTGTTTTCTATTTTATGGGAGCTAAAAAATGCACTCGTTGAAAAATATTGTGGAGCACAAATATACTGTGAGGATAAATGTGTCTCATTTTGAGAAAGCAGCACTCTGTGGCCAGTGGCAAGTTACTGTCATAATTCAGCAATTCCTTATACATTTAACCCTTTGAACACTAGTGGTACCTGCTATGCCAGTTCAATGACAGCAATTAAAAGAGTCCATATTCATTATTTGGGGCAGACCAATCAATATTTTCAACGTGCAGCCACAATGAAAATACTGACTGGACAACCCCACACATTTACTGACCAGCCATCCTATTTAATAACGTTAAGAAGTATCATGTTCATGGCCAGAAAAGCGGCCGATCGGGTTCTAAGTGTTAAGATTTCTGGTGTTTGGTGACAGTATTCCCTCGAAATTCATATACTAACATTTTACGGGTGTAATTTACTCCTGTCTCTGATTTCGCGGGAGCTTAAAACTGCATCTGTCAATTTTGTTCATTTTCAGCACTGCAAAAGATGACAAACAACAGCTAATGCTGAAGGCAATTAGACCCCAACTACAGTGCTAGACCAATGAAGCATAAATGAATTAAAAAAAAACAAGATATAATAGAATAAATGCTCAATTTATCTCTAAAATACAGGCTTTTCAATTATCAGTGTTCTGCTGAACTGCATTTGAAAGTAAAGCCCAACAAGTAATAAAATAAAAAAAAAAATCTGACAACACCGAAAATCGTTCTAGTCTTGGGAAATGTTACAATTTAATTACATACAAAGTTCCATGATAATAATTTACTTAAGTTGTGAAAGTTATGAATATTCTCGGATGGACTTACACACAGATGGATGGATGGACGGATGCACAGACACACAGACGGACGGATGCATGTAATCCTGTTTACCCCCCCCCCCCCCCCCCCATTTTCTTCGAATGTAGGGGTATATATATAGTAAATATCGAACTCAATAGAGTTCTTCTCAAATGTATACCTGAAGTATGTTTTGAGAAAACCTGATCTCATTTGTTCAAGTTAACGCATTCACAAACTCATTGTCTGAGAAACATATTTCAGCATAACTCCTACAAAACACAAGGAAATTCGGTGAATGTCAATTTTGACCAAGAACTTCTCACAATGTATGTCTACAGCAAGTTACATGAAAATTTGATTACACTTTTTCAAAGAGTCATTATCAAACAAACACCAAATTTCAAAACAAGGGGCACAACTAGGGCCGTCACGATTTTTTTTGTGTTTGCTATGAGTAAACAGGAGAACCTGCCATGCTTTGGATGCCATTCTATATGGCAATTGCGTACAATTTCTACGTGCAATTAAGCCTAGATAAGCGCACAGTTTGTGACAGGACTTCTAGTTTTAACTGTAAAAAACAAATGCTTCTAACAGTTTCTTGAGGTTTAACGTCAAAGTTTTTGACCTTTTACCTTTAGAAACAATAGTTTTTTCATGAAATTTCTTTTTTCATTATTAAACGTTTGAAATGGGAGAAAATTGTAAAATTTATAAATTCTTCGACAATGAAAAATACTAATGAATTTTGGCGTGACTGATCAACTATCGATTAATCATGACATACTAGGTACAACTCATCCAAAAGCAGAGGAATTTTGGAGAAAAGGGAACATCAAGATCTTCTCACAATATATAAGCCCAAAGCAAAATTTCAAGAAAGTTAAAAAATTTATAGTAATTTATATATTTTTTATACTTACCAATGACCCAGACATAGCTGGTGCTAACTCTTAAAATATAGGGCCAAACACAAATTTTGCCCCCCAATCCCCAAAATTTGCATCTAAAACTAAAGAAAACATGTCCTGAAAGGCCCTCCACACCTCGCCCCCACTGCGCATGCGCAGTGTCCAGGACGTTCCGAAATTGGCGCCATTTATCATTCTAATAACCAGTGCCTGGTAAGCGCTATGTACTCAGCGGGGAGGCAAGAGTTCCCAACTCCTGGGAGGGCCATCCCCGTCTGGGTCATTGGTAAGTATAAAAAATATATAAATTACTATAAATTTTTTAACATTTTTATACTGTACCAATGACCCAGACATAGCTGAATAGTAAAAAGGCTGGAGGGCCAAGGACATAGAGCAAAATGGAATACGCTCAATAAAATAAAATAGAGTCATCCCCTGTAGGGAAAAGAAGTAATAGGCCTTACATGTATCTTTCTTATTTATGATAAATTAGAAAGATACAACACCTTCCAAAAATTGAGCTTCATACATCCATGTACTCTATTAATATCCAATAATCCTTATACTAATAATTTTTAAAGTAAGCCAATAATAAAGTAAGTCTAGAGAATAGAGACTCTTATACTCCTAAAAGTGTGTGAGAATTGCATAATCATGTCCGTTGACATATGCAATATTCAAAAGCTATACTTTAAAAACTAAGACTTGAATGAATTTTATAAACTTAAACTTCTCACTAAACAACCATCCCAATAACAGCTCAGAATTACTAACTCCGGAGGAGGTATCCCCTTGTTTTCATAGTAAAAACAGGTGACCCAAGGGAACACCCTCCCCCCCCCCTTTTTCTTGCCCTGGGTCAAATAGCCCAGAGCGAAGAGGGCAGCCGAACGGAGACACTGCCGAAACAGACAGCCTACCTAGCTATAGTAGCAACTGTTAAGTGAATGACATTCTGAGCAGTAGATAATAGACCTAACAATAGAGGCCTCCAGAAATGGACTCGATATTTCTGAGATAAAATTCATGAATGGATGGCTGAGCGCAATGAGCAGCCTTCAAAAATCTATAATAGCAACACTATTAATGTAAGCCCAAGAAGTAGAAGAACTCTTACTTCAAGAGCCGAAATCTTAAGCACAACTGCTAAGCCAATGATATACCATAAGCAGTACGCTAGTTAATAGAATCGATTAACAATAAAATGGAGCGTAACGTCCTTCTACTAGACATCAAAGACAGAAGAAGCTTACGCCCTTGTAATAAACAGATATCTGTTTATAAATACATAAACTGTACCCGGAAAGAGTAAAGGTCTATGCCCATACGAAGACGGAAGGACCTTAAAATAATAGGTTCCGGATAATAGGAGCCTAACTCTTATGCAACAATCCAACCTAAATAGTAACGGAAGTATTGATTCCGAAACTATGAAAGTGAAAATCATCCATCGATAGTGCATGAAACTCACTGACTCTACAGTAAAAGAGAAACCAACAGAATTACTGTCTAAAAAGGTCAGAATTTGAAAACTACTGTTTCCAGAGGCTCAAATGATTACTTAGCTAAATAAGAACCGAAGTTAAAATCCGTATAGGAATTTAATCTAAAGATTCTAAGTCTATTTATCAAAAAGTTACTAACTGACTTAGATAAAGAGACAAAAGACTCAATTGTAAACTATCGTAGAGTGCATAGGTATGAGGTAACATAAACCTATAACCTAAATAACAACAGGCTGCAGTAGATCTTGTGAAACAAGTATACTAAAAACTAGCAATGCGTAGTATGGAGGGATCAACCATATGAACATAATGATCCCTACACCACGACGGAAGAGCCTCCACTTTAGTCGCATAGAATAGCGAAGAAGAGGATCTCCTATAGTAAGAAATCGCGTCCAAAGCTCGTCCAGTACAGTGCTTACAATGCAATACGGACCACACAACGGAATACATGAAGGTTGCGACCTTGCTGGTTGTGATAAAGATGACACGATTTACCCAGTGAAAAAAGATCCTCACATAGAGGAAGATTTCACGTAAGATCCACAGTAGACAAGAGAGTAAATTACTCATGATCTCTGTGAAGATAGAGATGCTATCAACAGAAATGTATTGTGGTTGTTTATCTTAGCAATACCTGCTAAAACAACAGCGCCGGAGGATACGCGTATCCTATCATTGCGTCCTATAGATCAATAGAGCGTTAACAGTATTAGCTCAGAGATCTGGACAAGCCAACACATACGTCTGCAATTGATTAGCAAGCTGTGTCATAATAAAAACATCATTGGGCGCTCCCATAGATAGCAAATCTGATTAAATACTTGTTTGTTGAGAGTCCATTCTGACAGCAACAAGCGACCCGTAAGAGAACGGGAGTGCGATAAAACAATCAGACGACCCCGAATATGACGGACCAAAACTGAACTTGGTGTACTATAACCAACAGACGGATTCTTTCCATTAAATTGAATAACGGAAACGAAAGAGTGCCTCCCTGGTTCCGGAGATACGCCACTACTGTCGAATTAAAGGACAGGAATTTGGGCATGCATTTCTGAATAATGTTCATGCAATGACATAAAGCAAGCCTAAAAAACATTATTCCGCGGAAGTTAAACTGATAGCTAAAAGACTGCGGAACCCAAAGACCCTGGCACTTCGAATCCGTAGGGATCAGTATATATCCCAATCTGTTTGACTGGCAACCGTCATAACAGCCACACTAGGGTCCGGCAACTGCGGCGGCACTCTCTGAGTCAACCACCGAATGTTTGCCCCAGTCTGAATCTCTTGTAACATTAGATAGACAAGAGAATGTATAAACCAAGCAATTCATGGATTGCCGGAAAGTTGCCGTCGAAGAGAAGCTCCTCCGAGAACGAAGCGACTCTGAGAGAGTTCTTAACCTACTATCCACGCGTGGATGTAGCTAGGGCTGCATCACGTCTAAACACTCCAATCAGCCACTGAAGGGCGGAGTTATACGTGAACAAAATACTGCCCTCAAAAGAAATTACATTGAGAATAATATCCCGTAAATCTTTTCTTGAAGACGTAATGATAACGCCTCAGTACGGCGGATTACGTATAATAAAGCGTCTAAGTTAAGTCTACTATACATAATGTCGTTCCCAATATTGAAATTGGAAAAGACATAAACGGCGAAAAAGAATATATACAGTCTTTAATCACACCGTCTAGACGCATATGAACTCTCGGTTTGCCCTGCTCTGCCAAAATAAACTATATGTAAAAAAGATAAAATGGCAGAAATGAGCCACGCGGACAAGAAACTAAACTATCATGCTTAGTAGCAGGCTTGTATATATATAAATAATATATAGCGTCGAAAAATAAAACACATGTTGTAATGACAATATTGGACTGCGTCGGTAAGTCAGGGACAAAGTCCCTGTACCGATCGAAAATCCGAGTCCAATGACGCTATAAGTCTCTTATCCAAGATCGCAGCAATGAAGTCCGAAAAATAATCACTGGAAGAAATGCCAGAAGATATGAAAGGCATCTTCCGATACTACTAAAGGGAAAACTCGAAATCTTTCGAATCCCTTTCGCCATCCTGTCGGACCCTATAAAGCGTTCGGTCGTCCGTAGCTTGATGCAACCGCGGACCGCACCGACCCAGCGCCGTCGGATAATTCCTGATTCGACCGAGAAACCGTCAATTGCTGGGATGCTGCGAAACAACTGTGCTAACTCGGATAGCACGTCCGTCACCGAGGCCTGAGGAGCAGCGGTCTTACGATGCATTGCCGCAGGAAGCTCCGAGATCGTTACCCCCGTGCATACTTCCAATATGCGAGCGAACGGAGTGTATAGGCCTCGTGTCCCTTGGCTACCGGATGGCGCGACCTATTCGCTGTGGAATCACTGAATGCCGAAACTGATCGGATACTCGAGGTCACGTAGCCAATGTGCGGTCGTGTGCCCTGCTGTGAGGATGAGGAAGCATTAAAGACAGTCTCTCGGACTGTCAATATAACGGAGCGTCCCGAGCAACGGACATATGCTCCGAATGTAAAATATCTGAACCACAACATGCGGTCCCCTATGTTGTTGGCTTCCTCCGATCTGTCCTCAATCTGCCGTCACTGGGTGAGTACTAAAGTAATTAAAGTGCTCGCATCACCCAAATCTCCTTCCTAGACCGCAACGGACGAACCCGGCAGCCGAACCATTCGATGAATGTATGCTACACCGGGTGAGCTAGCGAATGTCATTCCGTAAGCGATAGACATATTCCATGAGCACTTATTGCCGCTAACTCTTCATTAACTATGACGACAGAGGCACACTTTTGAAAGACATCTCCATAACTCTTCGAACAAGAAACCAGAAATGCTTGGATAGCAAGCATAAAATAATAATATATATAGCGTCGTTCAATAATTCGAAAGTTTGTGTGACATTATTGGACTATGTCGGAACTGAGGGACGATGTCCCTGAACCGAACCAAAAATTTCTAAGTCCACCGACACTATCAGTTTCTTATCCGGCATCGCAGCATATGTTGTTCCGAAAGGGAAAGCTTGAAATCCACCGAATCCCTTTCGGTATCCCGTCGGACCGGATGAAACTTTCGGACGTCCGTACCCGCTTCCGCGGAGCGTCCCGACCCAGCATCGTCGGATAAAATATATGCGACAGATTCAGTTGATGCTGGGATGCTGCGATAAACTGTGCTATTAAGGAAAGCACGTCCGTTCCCGAGGCCTGTGCCGTAGCGGACTTACGATGCATTGCCGCTGGAAGCTCCGTGTACGTTGACTCCCGCACACTTCCTATGCGAACGTCCGGAGTCTGCAGGCCTCGAGTCCCCGGCTACCGACCCAGCGCTGTCGGATAATTCTCGATCCGACACCGTTTCTGTCGGCTGCTGGGATGCTCGATAAGCTGTGCTATGTGCACAAGAATGTCCGGCGTCGAGACCTGCGGAGGCGCAGTCTATCGGTGCTTCGCCGAGGGCAGCTCCGCATCAGATGGCTCCCGCATACTTCCTATGCGAACGTCCGGAGTCCATCGGTCTCGAATCCCTGGCTGCCGGATGGTGTGACCTGGTCGCCGAAGAATCCTTGATCGGCGAAGCTGGTAATATATCGGCGGTCACGCAGCCAAGGTGCGGTCGTGTGCGCTGATGAGAAGAGGAAGCCTTAGCAGTCTCAGCGGACTGCCTATACAACGGAGCGTCCCGAGCGACGGACGTATGCTCCGCTAACAACACATTTGTACCACAACATCTGGGGCCAGATGTTGTTGAACGAGAGAGGGGCCTCTCTCGCTTGCCGTCCGGATGGACCGGAACGAGCTATGAACCGGACTAAAAGGCTTCCTCCGTTCTCCCTCCGATCCGCCGTCACTGGGTGTGCATTAAGTTAATTTTATAGTGCTCGCATCACCCCAAAATTCCTTCTAGACCGCAACGGACGAACCCGGCTGCCGAACCATTCGGTGAATGGACGCTACACCGGGCGAGCTAGCGGACGTCAAAGGCCGTCGAACCTACTAGGGTCCTCTTAGGCAATTGGCGTATTACCTGAGCACTTTTCCGCTAGCCCTTCATTAATTGTGACGACGGAGGCACACTGTTGGAAGACATCACAGATACATCACCCTAATCTTGATCGTCTGAAATAGAAATTGATAAAGTAGAGTGACCCTGCGGGGAAAGGACCGGAGTGTCCAAATCCCCAACAACATACCGTGACATACACTTCCCATATTGTCATCGAAATCATACGATACAGAACAGGAGTTAATGCGAGTACACTGACCACATATAGAATGATAATAAGGTCAGAGGAAGACTTCCTCCTAAAACAATTGATCAATATCCTTTCAATGAGAAAAGAAAACAAGTCCTGGTACTCGCACTAACCCCTGGCAATCAAATACATAATAATAATATGATCCATTAATATAGAAAAAATAATTGAAATCAAAATATTTTGAAAAATTATTTTTTCAGAACAGCCCAAGTTTCTGAAAAGTAACGTTGAGCCCCAATGGATCCCAAGCCTAAGTGTGGACAAAAATTTAAAAAATATTTTAAACAATTTATTCAACACTTACGAACAATAATAATGTATCTAGTTATGATTAAAATAACATAAAGATATTATTATTTAGAAATCCCCCCCTCACACAGAGGGCTGTTGTAAATGTAAACAATGAGTGTAAAAACACTAAAATAAGACTCCAGGCACCCAGGCCCGAAATCAGTTACCAAAAATACACCATCTGATGCAAAACAGAGACTTCCAGGGAAGAAACTGCAGAACATCAGATGGTAGATGCAGAACACAACGCCTAACCACCCGTAGGTGAAGACGTAAACATGGGGAAAGAACAGAATTCATTCTGTTAATAAGCTAAAACTCCCAAGAAATTTTAGTAATAATAATTACAGAAACTATGCCAAAAGCATGGGAGAATAGCAAGGGGGAACTTAAAGGACAGGGAGAGAGGAAAAACACTTGAAAAAACAGTGTAACTAAATAATCAGAATGACAACAAAATGGCTGCTGCCTTGAAAATAGGTAACTTAACATAATTTCATTAAAAAATTTTAAGTTACAGCCCTGATAATATTCTGTCACACATTCTTTTCCTCTCCTCCTTTTCTATCCTCCTTAGAATCACCATTTCACTAATATTTATGTGTCTGGCATCATTAAAACTGAGATTTAAAAGCACAAAGATCAGTCAGATGTTAACTGATGAAGGGCCAAACTTAGAATGATAAATGGCGCCAATTTCGGAACGTCCTGGACACTGCGCATGCGCAGTGGGGGCGAGGTGTGGAGGGCCTTTCAGGACATGTTTTCTTTAGTTTTAGATGCAAATTTTGGGGATTGGGGGGCAAAATTTGTGTTTGGCCCTATATTTTAAGAGTTAGCACCAGCTATGTCTGGGTCATTGGTACAGTATAAAAATATCAAATTACACTTGTTCCAGTTATCATATTCACAGGGTGCACGGTGGCTCAGTGGTAGACTGTTGGACTTCTCTGCTAGAGGTCCCAAGTTTGATCCCCATCCAGGGCGACCCACGTTGTGTCTTTAGGCAAGGCACCTTATCCGGTTGCCTGCATGGGGATACGATGTCGCTGTGTACTAAGATGTACTGCACGTCGATGGTGCACATGTCTTCAACCGCTGTAATCCCTGCTTGAGCGGAGCTTGAACAGAGTTAGAATGTTGAGGAGCTGACAGTTGCTCGTTGATGCTCGGTGGTTCTCTCCGAGTACTCCGGCTTCCTCCACCCGTAAAACTGTCACAGTCATGATTAGCCATTGTGCATAAGTATGTGACCTTAAATCCCAATACATAAATAATATCATATTCACAAAATGTGTGGATGTATGCATACACTTTCTATATCCCCTGCCAATATAATAAATAGAAGGTACATTATTGGCTATATTTCATGCAATTCCTTAATTATTTTAAATGATGACATCCAATTAAATCCTTTCAATTTTTGTTTTTTTGTTTTGCAAGAATTATTTGCTTACAATTAAAGAGATTTAAGCAATGCTTTCAATTACTTTCCAATTTCTTCAACTGTTTGGAAAAAAATAATTCCAAGTAAAAAGAAAAACTAGAGTGATGTCACACATGCAGCCCGACTGTCCCAGCAATGGCAATGCTAAGACACAAAATAGTCGGAGCCATTTTTTGTTAACCGTTTACCTGACGAATCTGCCATATCTGCACTTGTGATATACAAAACTTGCTATTCAAATTTTATTTTTTCATTTCTTTACTTCAAAACATACCTCATGACCTATTAATGGAACAAACTTGATGAGCTTGTTCCAATAAGGACTTATAAGCCATGGTTAGACGTAATTAAAAAATGAAAAAATCTGATGTTTCAGAAAATAATTTGTACTGTTGGCTTCAACTTGTGTTAGGTAAAGGATTAAAGATGCAGTACATAAAACAATGTTGGGCTATAGGAGTCAATTTTCCTTTTTTGCAGGTAATAACTCCCAATCCTTCAAAATGCATTTTGGGAATAATAGCCTAAGTGACATGTGTGTGTGAGTCCATTTTTTTTCCACATGTGGTCAGTCTAAATCCTTCAGAATGCATTTTGAGCAAAGAGAAAAAACAAGAGCTGGACTTTCATCCGGTGCATACCCCCACATGGTGTACCGCCTAGTGTGGGCATACCTATGACCAACAAATACTATTTATGAATATTCTCGTACGGACTGACAGACGGATGCACAAATGGACAGAAGCAATCCAGTATACCCCCCCCCCCCCCATTTTCTTCGCAAGTTTTCAACAATTTCTAAGTCAAACGGTATGGTAAATTGTTTGGTGTTTGGAGGTTTTATGCAATGAGGCAGAAGCCTTTGTCATAGGCAAACTGCATGCTATATTTCACTGAAATCCAATAACCCATACCTGAGATACAGGCTGAACAGACAAATAATGTCTATTTCCTACAATTTCTAAGTCAAAAAAGGGGGATAACTCTAAAAAGGAGAATGTGAGAAATATCGCTGAATCCTTTTTTCAAAGCCTATACCATAAGCAGTGTTCATGGCAAATGTCATTGCAATAGAACATTCGATACCCGAGATACAGGCTGAACAGACAAAATTTGGCTCGGAGGGACACAATTTCTAGGTGAACAAGTAATAATAAAAAAAAATAACTAGTGTGGGCACACCTATGACCAACAAATATTATAAAAAATAATAATTTACTTAAGTTAACCCCCATTTTCTTCGAAAGTGGGAGTATAAAAAGCCTAACTGGCACCCTGGGGTGGGGCTGTGGCTGGGGGGGGGGGGGGGTGTTTGTCTGGGTTTTTAACCACAAGCTTCAACCAGAACTGTAAAAAAGCATTTTTGATGAAAAAAAAAAGTGCCCAATTGCACCCCCCCCACAACTCCTCCCCCCAAAAAGGGTTAAATTAATGCCAATATTATTTGAAACCACTGTGCACAGCTTCAGTAGACCTTTCCAAAATGAAAGTTAAAAAATTTATAGTAATTTATATATTTTTTATACTTACCAATGACCCAGACATAGCTGGTGCTAACTCTTAAAATATAGGGCCAAACACAAATTTTGCCCCCCAATTCCCAAAATTTGCATCTAAAACCAAAGAAAACATGTCCTGAATGGCCCTCCACACTTCACCTCTACTGCGCAGTGTCAAGGACGTTCCGAAATTGGCGCCATTCATCATTCTTATAACCAGTGCCTGGTAAGCGCTATGTACTCAGCGGGGAGGTATGAGTTCCCAACTCCTGGGAGGGCCATCCCCGTCTGGGTCATTGGTAAGTATAAAAAATATATAAATTACTATAAATTTTTTAACATTTTTATACTGTACCAATGACCCAGACATAGCTGAATAGTAAAAAGGCTGGAGGGCCTAGGACATAGAGCAAGTTGGAATACGCTCAATTATATAAAATAGAGTCATCCCCTCTAGGGAAAAAGAAGTATTAGGCCTTACATGTATCTTTCTTATTTATGTTAAATTAGAAAGATACAACACCTTGCAAACTTGAGCATCATACATCCATGTACTCTATTAATATCTAGTATAATCCTTATACTAATAATTTTTAAAGTAAGCCAATAAATAAAGTAAGTCTAGAGAATAGAGACTCTTTATACTCCTTAAAAGTGTCTGAGGATTGTATAATAACGTCCGTTTGACACGTGCTATATTCAAAAGCTATACTTTAAAAACTAAGACCTGAATGAATTTTTAAAACATAAACTTCTCACTAAAAAGCCATCCCAGTAACAGCTCAGAATTACTAACTCCGGAGGAGGTATCCCCTTGTTTTCATCGTAAAACAGGTGACCCAAGGGAACACCCTCCCCCCCCCTTTTTTTCTTGCCCTGGGTCAAATAGCCCAGAGCGAAGAGGGCAGCAGAACGGAGTCCCTGCCGAAACAGACAGCCTACCTAGCTATAGTAGCAACTGTTAAGTGAATGACATTCTGAGCAGTAGATAATAGACCTAACAAAAGAGGCCTCCAGAAATGGACTCGATATTTCTGAGATAAAAAATTCATGAATGTGGATGGCTGAGCGCAATGAGCAGCCTTCAAAAATCTATAATAGCGACACTATTAATGTAAGCCCAAGATGTAGAAAGAACTCTTACTTCATGAGCCGAAATCTCAAGCACAACTGCTGAGTCAATGATATACCATAAGCAGTACCGATAGTTAATTGAATCCATTAGCAATAGAATGGAGTGTAACGTCCTTCTATTAGGCATCAAAGACAGAAGAAGCTTACGTCCGTAGTAATAAACAGATATCTGTTTATAAATACGTAAACTCTAACCGGACAGAGTAAAGGCCTCTGCCCGTACGAAGATGGAAGGACCTTAATAACAATAGGATCCGGATATTTATTAGGAGCCTGACTCTTAACCAAAAATCCAACCTAAATAGTAAAGGAAGTAGTGATTCCGAAACTACGAAAGTGAGAATCATCCACCGATAGTGCATGAAGCTCACTGACTCTTCAGTAAAAGAGAAGCCAACAGAATTACTGTCTAAAAGGTCAGAATTTGAAAACTACTGTTTCCAGAGGCTCAAATGATTACTTAGCTAAATAAGAACCGAAGTTAAATTCCATATAGAAATTTAATCTAATGATTCTAAGTCTATTTATCGAAAAGTTACTAACTGACTTAGATAAAGAGACATAAGACTCAATTGTAAACTATCATAGAGTGCATAGGTATGAGATAACATAGACCTATAACCTTAATAGTATCAGGCTGCAGTAGATCTTGTCAAACAAGTATACTAGAAATGACTAGTATGGAGGGATCAACAATATCAACATAGTGATCCGTACAACAACGACGGAAGAGCCTCCACTTTAGCTGCATAGAATAGCGAAGAAGAGGTTCTCCTACAGTAAGAAATCGCATCCAAAGCTCGTCCAGTACAATGCTTACAATGCAATAAGGACCACACAACGGAATACATGAAGGTTGAGACCTTGCGGGTTGTGATGAAGATGACACGATTTTCCCCAGCGAAAGAAGATCCTCTCATGGAGGAAGTTTTCGCGTTAAGTCCCACAGTAGACATCTGAGTAAATTTACCCACGGTCTCTGTGAAGACAGAGATGCTATCAACAGAAATGTATTGTGGTTGTTTATCTTAGCAATACTTGCTGAAACAACAGCGCAGGAGGATACGCATATCCTATCATTCCGTCCTATTAGATCAATAGAGCGTTAACAACATAAGCTCAGAGATCCGGACATGCAAACACATACGTCTGCAATTGATTAGCAAGTTGTGTCGTAAATAAATTATCATTGGGCGCTCCCATTGATAGCAAATCTGATTGAATACTTGTTTGTTGAGAGTCCATTCTGATGGCAACAAGCGACCCTTACGTGAAAGGGAGTCCGGTAATACAATCAGACGACCCGGAATATGACGGTCCGAAGCAGAACTTGGTGTACTATAACAAACAGAAGGATTCTTTCCGTTAAATTGAATAATGGAATCGAATGAGTGCCTCCCTGGTTCCGGAGATACGCAACTACTGTCGTATTATCGGACAGGATTTGGACATGCATTTCTGAATAATGTTCATCCAATGACATAAAGCAAGCCTAAAAAACATTATTCCGTGGAAGATAAGTGCTTGCCTAGAGACTGCGGAACCCAAAGACCCTGGCACTACAAATCTGTTGGGATCAATATTGTACCCCAACCTGTTTGACTGGCAACCGTCATAATTATAAAACTCGGATCCGGCAACTGCAGTGGCACTCTCTGAGTCAACCACCGAATGTTTGTCCCAGTCTGAATCTCTTGCTACACTTGATAGACAAGAGAACATGTATATCGAGCAATTCACGGATTGCTGAAAAGTTGCCGTCGAAGAGAAGCTTCTCCGAGACCGAAGCGACTCTGAGAGAGTTCTTCACCTTACTATCCACGCGCGTGGATGTAGCTAGGGCTGCGTCACGTCTAACCAACTCCAGGTTGCCACTGAAGGGCGGAGTTATACGTGGACAAACTACTGCCCTTGAAAGAAATCACATTGAGGATCATATCCCGGAATTCTTTCTCTTGAAGACGTAATGATAACGCCTCAGTAAGGTGGACTACGTATGATAAAGCGTCTAAGTTTAGTCTATTAGACATCATTGTCGTTTCCAACATTGTGGTTGGAAAAGACATAGACGGCGAAAAAGATAATTTCCAGTCTTTAACCCCGCCGTCTAGACGCATATAAACTCTCGGTATGCCCTGTTCTGCCAAAATAAATTATTCCTAGAAATGATAAAAGGCAGAATTGAGCATTGCGGACAAGAAACTAAACTATCATGCTTGGTAGCAGGCTTATATATATATAGCGTCGATAAATAATACAAATGTTCTAATGACATTATTGGACTGCGTCGGTAAGTCAGGGACAATGTCCCTGAACCGATCCAAAATTCCGTGTCCAATGACGCTATAAGTCTCTTATCCAACATCGCAGCAATGTAGTCCGAAGGAACAACCACTGGAAGATAATGCCGGAAGAAATGTATGGCAGCTTCCGTTGTTCCGAAAGAGAAAACTCGAAATCATCTGAATCCCTTTCGTTATCCTGTCGGACCCTCTAAAGCGTTCGGTCGTCCGAACCTGATGCAACAGCGGAGCGCACCGACCCAGCGCCGTCGGATAATTCCTGATCCGACCGAGAAACTGTCAATTGCTGGGATGCTGCGATAAACTGTGCTAACCTGGATAGCACGTCCATCACTGAGGCCTGTGGAGAAGCGGTCTTACGATGCATTGCCGCTGGAAGCTCCGTGATCGTTACCCCGTGCATACTTCTATTATGCGAGCGAACGGAGTGTATAGGCCTCGTGTCCCTTGGCTACCGGATGGTGTGACCTGTTCGCCATGGAATCACTGCATGACGAAACTGGTCGGATACTCGAGGTCACGTAGCCAATGTGCGGTCGTGTGCGCTGCTGTGAGGATGAGGAAGCATTATCGACAGTCTCTCGGACTGTCAATATAACGGAGCGTCCCGAGCGGCGGACATATGCTCCGAATGCGAAATATCTGAACCACAACAAGCGGTCCCCTATGTTGTTGTACGAGAGAGGGACGTCTCTCGCTCACAGCCCGGACGGACCTGGACGAGCCAGGAACCGGACTAACAGGCTTCCTCCGATCTGTCCTCAATCCGTCGTCACTGGGTGAGTACTAAAGTTATTATAGTGCTCGCATCACCCAAATCTCCTTCCTAGACCGCAATGGACGAACCCGGCTGCCGAACCATTCGATGAATGGACGCTACACCGGGTGAGCTAGCGAATGTCACTCCGTCGATCCTACAAGGGACCTCTTAGGCGATAGACATATTCCATGAGCACTTATTGCCGCTAGCTCTTCATTAACTATGACGACAGAGGCACACTTTGAAAGACATCTCCGTAACTTTGCGAACAAGAAACCAGAAATGCTTGGTAATAGCAAGCATATAATAATAATATATAGCGTCGTTCAATAATTTGAAAGTTTGGGTGACATTATTGGACTATGTCGGAACTGAGAGACGATGTCCCTGAACCGAACCAAAAAATTTCTAAGTCCACCGACGCTATCAGTTTCTTATCCGGCATCGCAGCATTCTGGTCCGACGAAAGAACCTGTAGAAGATAAAGTCAGATGACATACACAACAGCATATGTTGTTCCGAAAGGGAAAGCTCAAAATCCTCCGAATCCCTTTCGGCATCCCGTCGGACCGGATGAAATTTTCGGACGTCCGTATCTGCTTCCGCGGAGCGTCCCGACCCAGCATCGTCGGATAATACATGATGCGACAGATTCAGTTGTTGCTGGGATGCTGCGATAAGCTGTGCTATTTGGGATAGCACGTCCGTCACCGAGGCCTGTGCAGTAGCGGTCTTACGATGCATTGCCGCCGGAAGCTCCGTGTACGTTGACTCCCGCACACTTTCTTATGCGAACATCCGGAGTCTGCAGGCCTCGTGTCTCTGGCTACCGGATGGTATGACCTGGTCGCCGATGATTCTCCAATTGGCGAAGCTGACTGGATATCCGAGGTCACGTAGCCAAGAGCGGTCGTGTGCGCTACCATGAGAATGAGGAAGCCTTATTGACAGTCTCTCCGGACTGACTATATGTCGGAGCGACCCGAGCGGCGGACGTATGCTCCGAATGCGAAACATTTTGTACCACAACATCTGGGGCCAGACGTTGTTGTACGAGAGAGGGGCCTCTCTCGCTCGCCATCCGGATGGACCTGGACGAGCTAGGAACCAGACTAAAAGGCTTCCTCCGTTCTCCCTCTAATCCGCCGTCACTGGGTGTGCATTTGGTTGATTTATAGTGCTCGCATCACCCCAAAACTCCTTCTAGACCGCAACGGACGAACCCGGCTGCCGAACCATTCGATGAATGGATGCTACACCGGGCGAGCTAGCGGACGTTAAAGGCCGTCGAATCTACTAGGGTCCTCTTAGGCAATTGGCGTATTTACATGAGCACTTTTCCGCTAGCTCTTCATTAATTGTGACGACGGAGGCACACTTTTGGAAGACATCACGGATACATCACCCTAATCTTGATCGTCTGAAATAGAAATTGATAAAGTAGAATGACCCTGCGGGGAAAGGACCGGAATGTCCAATTCCCCACTAACATACCGTGACACACGCTTCCCATGTTGTCATCGAAATTATCACATACAGAACAGGAGCTAGTGCGAGTACACTGACTACATATACAATGATTATAAAAGTCAGAGGAAGATTTCCTCTTATTACAATTGACCAAAATCCTTTCAATGTGAAAAGAAAACAAAGTCCTAGTACTCGCACCAACCCCTGACAATCAAAATACATAATAATATGATCCATTAACATAGAAAAAATAATTGAAATCAAAAAATTTTGAAAAAATATTTTTTCAGAACAGCCCAAGTTTCTGAAAAGTAACGTTGAGCCCCAATGGATCCCAAGCCTAAGTGTGGACAAAATTTTTTAAAATATTTTAAACAATTTATGCAACACTTACGAACAATAATAATGTATCTAGTTATGATTAAATTAACATCAAGATATTATTTTCAAGAAATCCCCCCTCACACAGAGGGCTGTTGTAAATGTCAACAATAAGAGTAAAAACACTAGAATAAGACTCCAGGCACCCAGGCCCGAAATCAGTTACCAATAATACACTATCTGATGCAAAACAGAGACTTCCAGGGAAGAAACTGCAGAACATCAGATGGTAGATGCAGAACACTACGCCTAACCACCCATAGGTGAAGACGTAAACATGGGGAAAAGAACAGAATTCATTCTGTCATTCAGCTAAAACTCCCAAGAAATTTTAGTAATAAAATTACAGAAAATATGCCAAAAGCATGGGAGAATAGCAAGAGGGTACTTAAAGGAAAGGGAGAGAGGAAAACACTGAACAAGCAGTGTAACTTGATAACAAGAATGACAACAAAATGGCTGCTGCCTCGAAAATAGGTAACTTAACATAATTTCATTAAAAAATTTTAAGTTACAGCCCTGATAATTTTCTGTCACACATTTTTTCTCTCCTCCTTCTTTTTCCTCCTTAGAATCACCATTTCACTAATATTTATGTGTCTGGCATCATTTAAACTGAGATTTACAAGCACAAAGATCAGTCAGATGTTAACTGATGAAGGGCCAAACTAAGAATGATTAATGGCGCCAATTTCGGAACGTCCTTGACACTGCGCATGCGCAGTAGAGGTGAAGTGTGGAGGGCCATTCAGGACATGTTTTCTTTGGTTTTAGATGCAAATTTTGGGGATTGGGGGCAAAATTTGTGTTTGGCCCTATATTTTAAGAGTTAGCACCAGCTATGTCTGGGTCATTGGTACAGTATAAAAATAAAAGAAATGACGTTGTAAAAGAGTGTTTGGAGAATGAAATGTTGAACCTTGAAAAGCAGAACTTTAATCCAAAAATTTAAGCTTGGAAAACCAGGGAATACTAAGTAAAACTGATTGGCAAAAAAGGGTTAAATATTTCCTAAAACCGATAAAAGAAATCATTGATGTTAATGGAATCAAGTTGTATTGACCATGCAAGAATTACAGTAAGAAAGTATGTGGCAAAGTCTAATTTCAAATACAAAGGAAGTAAGTATGAAAACATGTTTAAAAGAGGTTAAAATCATGCCGATTTTAATGAAAATCACTGTAGAAATGTTCAGAAGATAGTAGACATTGTCCCAAATAAGAAACAGGGACATTCCACTAAACTGTTTGAAGAATTAAAGGTGTAATTTCCTCCCCCCCCCCCCCCCAAAAAAAAAAAACTATAACCAAAAACTTTAACCTGGAAGTTGTAAGTTAAATTACCATACAAAAAAGGGTTAAATATTTCCCAAAATAACATGAAACATAAAAGAAACAAGAGGCCCCACAGGGCCTGAAGCGCTCATCTTGAACAGAACACACAAAAAACAGAGTCGAAGAATGAGTACATTACGCAAGCCATCTCCATAGGCTATACGGTCAATCCTGGAGTCCCTCAGGAGTGACAAAAATAAACTGGGCATCACACCTTTTCTTCAGTTGGTTGATCATAAAGTAAAATGTAGAGCTCCCCTATGAAGCCCCTTGATACAACCTATGTGACCTATGTGGATTAATCTTAGTTACACACCTCTAGGGAGTACTGAATACAAAATTTTTAATTCTTCATCAAAATGACCAATTCCGGCTCCCATTTTGAGCCCAAATATTAATCCAAGCTCTCGATTTGAACACAGTTGAATCTGACTTCCCTAGAGATGTTGTGTACCAAATATGTAAGCATTCTGACTGTTGGATCTGAAGAAGAGAAATTTTAAAGAAATTTCTTCATATTGCACCAAGTTAAAATTTGGGCTACCATAGCAAGCCCAAATATTAACCTAAGGATCCGATTTGAACAAACTTGAATCTGACCCCCCTAGAGATGTTGTATACCAAATTACTAAGTTAAATACGCCTTAGGTCACAATGCCACCGCTCCCCAATGTGGGCAATGGAGATGAAGTGTCTTGCCCAAGGACACAACGTGGTTGCCACAGGTGGGATTTGAACCGAGAACCTCTCGGCTTGCAGCCTGCACCTCTACCTACTGAGCCACCGCGCTTCCCTTCAAAAGGGATAAGTTGATGCACAAATGCAGTAAGTTCAAAGGCTGGTGATAACGACAATAATTTATGGAAATGAAAAAAAAGCAATAGTTCACATCTAGAGGTCACCCTGAACACACAAACCAAGTTTCAAAGTGATCCAATCATAAATGTGCCCTGAAGGGTGCGTTAAAGGGAAATATTGAGGCCTGACTAAACTAAGTTCAAAGGTCAGCGGCAACACTTTTTGACAGAAATGGAAGAAAATCGACAGCTCCCATATAGATGTCACCCCATACAAGCACACCAAGTTTGCAAGCGATCCAATCATAAATGTGCCCTGCAGGGAGTGTCAAAGGGAAATATTGATGCTAAGTTTTTACTAAGTTCATCGAAGGTCATTGCCAGTGGCAACATTTTTTGACGGAAATGAAGAAAATCGATAGCTCCCATCTAGAGGAAACCCCAAACAAGCATACAAAGTATCAAACCGATCTGATCATAAATGTGCCCTGTAGGGCATGCCAAAGGAATATATTGATACCTGATTAAACTAAGTTCTAAGAACGTTGGCCGTGGCATAGGGCCCTGCGAATCGGGAAATTTATGTTCGAATCGAATCTCGAATCGAATCGGGACTGATGTCGACATCGAATCGAATCTCGAACCGAATCGGGATAAACTTGAGAAGTAACTATAACTGGCATTATTATGTGCAGAAATGTCCGGAAAGCACTGCGAGAAGAGATCGTTGACATAACTTGACAACTTGGCGTTGTTTTAATTTTCTGTCTCGTTGAATGGCCATTCAGATGTTCACTTGGCCCGACAATAAATTCAAGACATAAATATGGACAGAAATTAAGGTGTTACTGCCCAGAGACATTTGAGACAAACCACTAAACTGAAAGATGAGAATTAAAAACACAAATGTAATACAAGTGGCACATTAATTCCCATGGGTTGAAGTCGGCTACAGCCGCTAACTTCACGTACGTTAGCGTGGCTAAATACATGTACATCTTATAGGAACCTCATTATTGTAATGTTTGGTTGTTTTTGTATTATCAGGATTCAGGTCTTGTAGATTTCGGTCCGTTCTCAACTCAATAACTCAGTATACATCAAAAGCAGCGAAGGCGTTAAACTGTGTTAGTTTCTGCATTAGTTTACTCGAATATTGACGCAGTGCTCATTCACACAAATTGCTTTTACTTCATTCCAACTTCCAAGTACCAACTCCGAACAATGCAAAGAAACTACAGAGGCTGAGGTTTTCCTCCCACAGTTTTCTAACACAATAATGGGAGCGCTCCAGGCGACATGTCCCCATTATTGTGTTAGAAGATTCTGGGACTGGGAGCAGGCCTTAGGCCCATAGCTGGATATTTCGGTTGTATAGATGGGGCGTGAACAGGTTACAACGAATGCGAGTGAGTTCGGACTTTTACCAGTTCGGCCCAAGTGATTTCGGTCCAGAAAAGTGAGTTCGGCCCACGAAAGTGAGTTCGGACAGGGTGAATTCGGCCCAGTGAAAAGTGAGTTCGGCCCCATTGATATACAAATACAAACAAGGTAAAACAACATTCACTGACAAGAAGGAGCGTACAATTTGAAACATTTTTAAAAAAGTTTCTTTGTGGAAATTTCCTCCTTGCTAAATGATTCCCAAGAGTCAAACAATTCACTTTGAATGTTTCTATATTGCTTCCTTTGGTAGCGTTGAAGCTTATTTTCCGACACAAGCCGGATCTCGACAGGGATATAAATTTACATTCACTGAATAGTTTTTCTTATAATCTATAAAATGGGAGTCCATTTTATGTTGGTTGATACGGTTGTGCCAACCTTCCACACCATTATTGGTTCACACTGATTGAAAAAAAAAACGACCAGTCTTTGGGTTGCCACATATCCCCATCTATCCAAGTGTTTCTGACTTAATTAACAAATGATACTAGTTTCTCACCAGTGGCTTCCTCAGACGATCGTTCGAACATTGTTGGTATTTGTTCAGCGGGGATAAAGCACAATGCCATTATTTTCCTCACAAATTTATGAAGGCCTCTATTTTCCATGTAATCTTTACTTAGTCCTACCTGAACCTTTCTCCATAAAGCCTGAGTCCAGTGAAACGCACAACCCACTGCAGAAACTTCTTGAAATTCGCGCCAAGCAGCAAACCACATAGCTGCTTCAAAATCCATTACAACTCCCTGAAGCTTGATTTGTTCACCTAAAATTTCTTTTATTTTGTTGAAAACTTTTTTTGTAGTCTTTTTTTCGTTTACCTGACTTTTTAGGTCTTGTGGCTTGTCGTTGATAATTTGCATTCCTGGCAAGATATGATGCCAGGTTAGGAACAGCCTCACATGGTTGATCTCCAAATTCATTTGTCAAAACCTATAATAACTGCAATGCCTCCTGCCGGGGCCTAACCAACGAACTACATTTAATACAGTTATTATCACTATCCATTTTGGAACTGAAGTGCATACTATTCACCTTTTTGAAATTTGGCCATTTCATGTTTACGGTTTTTGTAAAAACAATAAGCCGTGAGAATTGCAGTTTAGACTTACAACCACAAATAGAATGGAGTAATGATTGTACAGACACGATATATAAAACAGCAAAAGACTAATCAGAATGTTTTTGTTTTTGACGTTTTTTCAATTGTTGGACAAAGCTTTGAAAGCAAACTGAAAAGGGCTATGTCACTGGAAACAATGATTCAGCTGTTTTTAATTTATAACTTGGCCGTATGTGGTTGGAATGGAGATTTATGACTGGGCCGAAGTCACTTACACGTTGGCCAAATTTACTTGTACATGTACAGAACTCACTTGGGACGAAATCACCAATTGGGCCGAAGTCACTTACACGTGGACCGAACTCACTTGGGCCGAACTCACCAAATGGGCCGAAGTCACTTGGGCCGAACTGGTAAAAGTCCGAACTCACCTGCTTCCGGTTACAACTTGGGCAGAGCCGCTGGGCAAACGGGATTCCGCAAATAACTCTCACACGAATTCCTGGAAATCTATAAATAGCGAATTAGCGGTGTGCGGTTTTCTGGGAATCTGAAACTGAAAGTGAAACGACAGAATTTTGCAATGAATTTGACTATTTTCCTGATAGAAACATTAAAACTAGAAGAGTTCGCTCCTTATTTCGACTGATGTCGACATTGTCGAACACTGATTCATTTTCCTCGAAGCTTCGTTTGACTAACGAATCGGCAAACTATTCGAGATCGATATACGAATACCAAAGCGATGTCGACATCGAATCGAATACTCGAAGCTTCGCAGGGCCCTACCGTGGCAACATTTTTTGATGGAAATGGAAGAAAATCGATAGCTCCCATCTAGAGGTCACTCCAAACAAGCACGCCAGGTTTCAAAGCAATCCAATCATAAATGTGCCCTGTAGGGTGTTCCAAAGGGAAATATTGAGATTTGACTAAACTAAGTTCTAAGAACGTAGGCCGCAGCAACATTTTTTGACGGAAATTGAAGAAAATCGATAGCACACATCTAGTGGTCACCCCAAACAAGCATACCAAGTTTCAAAGCGATCTAATCATAAAAGCAACCTGTGAGGTGTGTCAAAGGAAATTGTGGACGTACTATGTATGTACGTATGCTGAAGGACGAGAAGTGATGGCAATAGCTCAGCTTGACTTTGTCAAGTTGAGCTAAAAATCAGAAAAGTCATCGCGCCAAGTTAAAAATTCCTAAAAATTGATGCTAATGAGATCAAAATTCGTAAAAATGGACTAATTAAGGCCCATAACACTGTAATGAGAAATTGGGCTGGGCCAGTTTTCAAACTTGCTTGAGATGTTGTTGCAAAAGACCTGTATGGCAAATATTAGTTAAATTGGAAAACGTTTAACATTATTTTACTAATGAGATCAAAATTTGTACAAAAATTTAATTAGGGTCCATAACTCTGCAATGAAAAATGATAAATTCAAAGTAATTTGTATATTTTTTATACTTACCGAATTTTGAACCCCCCAATCCCCCAAATTTGCATACAAAACTGAAAACTAGAAGTCCTATCTGGTCCTCCATACTTTTGCTTACTGCACATGGGGATTGGAGAGGGGGGGGGGGGGGGGGGGGGGGGGTGTTCAAAATTTGTGTTTGGCCCTGGAAATTAATGAGTTTGCACCAGCTTAGTCTGGGCCATTGGTTTTAGTATAATAATATCAGGCCAGGCCAGTTTTCAAACGCACTTAGGTTATGATTGCAGAAGACCTGTATAGCATTTATTAGTCAAATTGGAGAATGTTTGTTAAGTTATTGTGCTAACAGTGCTAGGTCACCCAGACACCCGTCAGCCCACCCGGATGCACAACAACAGTCACCAAACCATAGGTGTCGATTATTAACACAACTCGACTGAAAATTTATCAAAGTGATTAATAACTGCAATTAATAATAACTGCTATTTACAGGGTTCATATACTGTTTTTAGTAGATGAAATTCCATGACTCGGGATTTGTACACTTAAACTTGGTTGAAATTCCAGTACTTTTCCTGTGTCCAAGAATTTTCCAGATCTGTATTCAATGTTCTTCACAATACAACTACTTAAACTTTTCATGACAAAAGCACATACCATATTTCAGAAGATGCAGAAAAAATGAACAGGTCTTCAAAATTCACTGAGAAATTGAAGCCACCTGTTCGATGGCTAGTGCCAAGCATTATCTACACAAAACAACTTCAATTTATAGTACCAAGAGTTTGTCTGGGGTGGCATATTAGTGTAAGAGTAGCAAACATCACAATTCAAGTATATTTCCAGTATTTATGAACTTGAGATCATTTCTCCAGTATTTTTCCAGGACTGGAAAGTGCAAAACCATTTTCCCAACATTTTCCAGTACTGACTACAAACCCTGATGACTTTTCCAAGATTTTGAGTGAGTTATGCAAAACCTTTTCAGATGGATTTCTCTCTTCTCTCACCACAAATGAGCCACACTTTACAATCGCTGTGAATTTTCTATTTTTTTCCTTTTAAGTAGGTTTGGAGTTTCATATGATTATCTTTCGAAGTCTTCACATATAAATTTCTGAATGCTTCCTCACATAAGTGACTGTACTATCATTTGCATCTGTGATAAGCCACTCTCAAAACTTCCTTCATCATCATAACAGTTTTGAAGGCACAACTTCCAAGGGCTATAAAGTTCTTGAATTGATGAACACTTTCACAAAATATAATGAGTCAAGAGTGCAGTTGCACATGCCTAGCTTAAAACAAGGTCACACAAATCCTGGATGAAACTCTATGGAAAATGACATTCAAACAAAGGTGAAATACAGACAATTGGGGACAATGACACCAAACTGAATCTTCAAGAACTTTTGTCACCAACGCCATGTTTTTGGCAAGTTTAATATTGAGGTTACATTTCCTAGGAAAGTTCCATGACTTTTCCAGACAAGCCCAAAAAAAAAAAAAAAAAACCTGTTGTCCATGACTTCCAGGTCTGGAAATTTTTTGTTCAATTCCCATGGCTTTTTCAGGTTTACAGAACCCATACACACCCTCTAATTGATAGAACAATAATGGGGATACGTTTGCCAGCAAGGTCCTCCACACAGAGATGAGAATCACATGAAACTTAATTCATTGAAATCAGCCAAAGTGCCGGATTTTCAGAACAAATTTGAGAAATTTATATTTCTTCTATAAATAAAAACAAGATATTTTATTTCTGTAAGACCAAGGTTAATTCATTTTCAGTTTAATGTCATTGCCTCATCTTGTTTGTTTGCCAAAAATAATGCATTTTCTTTAATATTGAACACACAAATGGGTACCTTCATTTAAGGTCCAGGAGAATACATCATGTTTCTTCCTCATCTCTGGAAATGCCAGATTATTGCCTCATTTTTGCCAGTTTGCAATAGTCTAGTGTTATTATGGGTAGAATGTTAACTAATGGTACATATTATTAGGGCTATTCTATATATAACCCTGGCAATTGAAAGTTCTACTATCTGAGACCATCTACACATGCAAGGAAGAGGTGTATAAGTACAAAATGATGAAATATGCAATTTGTGAAAAGGGATATATAACGCCATTTTCCCATGAGAATATAATTAACAAGAGGCACCAGGGGTCTTGAGGGCACTCACCTGACATGGTAGCCTAAATATCAACCCAGGAAATTTATTTCAACAAGTTGCAACTGCCCCTCCTAAGAAAAGCTTATACCAAATATCCAAAGATTCTGACCAGTGGATCTAAAAAAAATGATTTTTAAAGAATATTCTCCATATTGAACTCAGTAATAATTCAGGCTCCCACGGGGAGCCCAAATATGAGCCCAGGGACTTGGCTTTAACAAACTTGAATCTCACCCTCCTAAGGATGCTGCACACCAAATATAAAAACATTCCGACTGCTGGATCTGAAGAAGAAGATTTTTAAAGAAAATTCCTCATTTTGAACTAAGTTACAATTCAAGCTCCCACAGTGAGCCCAAATATAGATCTAGGGACATGGCTTGAATAAACTTGAATCTCACCCCCTAAGGATGCTGCATACCAAATATCAAAACATTCTGACTGCTGGATCTGAAGAAGAAGATTTTTAAAGAAAATTCCTCATTTTTTAAACTAAGTTATAATTTGGGCTCCCACGGTGAGCCTAAATACAAACCCAGGGACTTGGCTTGAACAAACTTGAATCTCACCCCCTAAGCATGCGGCATACCAAATATCAAAAGATTCTGATTGGTAAATCTGAAGAAGATTTTTAAAGAATATTCCTCATACTGCAATAATTTAAACATTTGGGCATAGAGAGCCCAAATATGGACCCAGGGATTTGATTTCAATAAACATGTGATACAATCTTCCAAAGATGTTATATGTGAAATTTTAAAGCTTTTGGAGCAGTGGTTTGGGAAAAAGTAGTCTTAAATTTTTTTCCCATTACCCACAGAGTTAAAAAAATGAAAAAATTTAAAGTAATTTATATATTTTTATACTTACCAATGGCCCAGACTTAGCTGGTGCTAACTCTAAAATATTCAGGGCCAAACACAAATTTTGCCTCCCAAATCCCCAAAATTTGCATCCAAAATAAAAAAAACTGATGTCCTATATGGTCCTCCATGAAGGAAGTACCTAAATTAGCGCCAAGCCTCATTCTTCCAACCAGTGCCTGCTAAATGTTATATAATCAGCGGGGAGGTATGAGTTCCCAACACATCGAGGGGCCATCCAGGTCTGGGCCATTGGTAAGTATAAAAAATATATAAATTACTTTAAATTTTTTCATACTTTTATACTGTAACCAATGGCCCAGATCTGAATAGAAAAAAGGCTGGAGGGCCTAGGAATAAAGGGAAATCCAATAGGCTCAATTATGCATAAAGGAATATCCCCTCGAGGACAAACGGTGAGAAAGGATTTACATATGTCTTTCTTATTTATTGAAACAAGAAAGACAGAATACCAATCAATAATTGAGCATAATAACATCAATGATCTCTATTAATATCCAGTATAACCCATTATACTAATTCCTTAAAGGAAAGCCAATAAATAAAGATAGTCCAGAGAATAAGACTCTTTATACTCAATTAATTAAAAGTGTCTGAGGATTGTATATTAACGCTCGTATGACACGTGACATATACAAATGCTTCACACCGAGCTGCACTTTAAAATATTACATAAATGAGATAGACATTAGCTTTACACTTTAAAACCATCCCAGCACCAACTCGGAATTACTGACTCAGGAGGAGGTATCTCCTTGCTTTTCACTATAAAGCCGGTGATATAAGGGAACACCATCCCCCCCCCCCCCCTTCCCCTTGGTCAAATCACCACAGAACGAAGAGGGCAGTAGGACAGAGTCACTGCTGGAACAGAAAACCTACATAACTATAGCTGCAAGTGTTTAGTGGACGGCATTCTGAGCAACAGATAACAGACCTAAACATCTAAGGTCGCCGGAAATAGACTCTATATTTCTAAGATAAAAGTTAGTGAAGGTAGAAGGCTGTGACCAGTAAGCAAAGCAGCCTTCATGAGATCCGTAATAGCAATACTGTTGGCATAAGCCCAAGATGTTGACAGTGCTCTAACTTTATGCGCTGAAATCTTAAGCAACGACTGCTGATTGGAAGATAAACTCTCATAAGCAGTATGAATAGCTAATTGAATCCATCTAGCAATAGAATGAACCAAAATGTCCCTTTTATTGGGAATTGAAGACAGAAAGAAGCATTTTCGTCCCTTTCTAATAAACTCTGATCTGTGTTTATAAATAAGCATTGCTCTGACTGGACACAGAAAAGGTCTACAGCCATCTGAGGATGGAAGAGCCTAAATGATAATAGGCTCAGGATACTTATTAGGAGCCTGATTCTTAGCCAAAAATCCCACATTAGTAGTTAAAGTAATAGTATTACCAATACTACGATAATGAGAATCATCAATAGACAAAGCATGAAGGTCACTGACTCTTCTTGAGGAAGCAAAGGCTAAGAGAAAAGCTGTTTTATATGACATGAATTTGAAGTCTACAGTGTTCAAAGGTTCAAATGGAGCTTCTTTAAGCTTCAACAGAACCCAAGCCAAATTCCATTTAGGTATTAATCTAAGGGTTCTAGGCCTATTTTCGAAAAGTTTTTCACTAACTTAGACAACCCGGAATATGACGGACCGAAAGAAGAATGTGATGTTCTAAAGCATACAGAAGAATTGTTTCTGTTAGATCGAATAACGAAATTGAATGAGTGCCTCCTTGGTTCCGAATGTACACTACTACCGTCGAATTGTCCGACAATATCTGAACATGCGAATTGTGAATAATGTTCATCCAATGACGTAGCGCTAGCCATATTGACATCATTTCTTTGATGTTTATTTATATGCTTGTTCAGAAACACCAGGTCCCAAAGACCCTGGCACTTCAAGTCTGTTGGGCACAATGTCGCGCCCCAACCTGTTTGACTCTCATCTGTCATAATTGTAAAAGCCAGATCCGGCAGATGCAGCAGAACTCCCTGAGTCAACTGAATGTCTGCCCAAATCTGAATCCTTTGTTTTACTTGGTCCGATAACACAATGTTTGATTCGGGCAAATGAATCTTCATACTCCAAACTTAAGTGAAAAATATCTGGAGTGGACATGTACGCAAGCGGCCCATCTGAATTAGATCTGCTGCCGCTCCGCACAACCCCATCAGTCACATGAACTCTCTCGCTGTTACTACGTCTGAGTGTAGACAAAAGCGAGCATAACAACTGATTAACTTCGCCCTGGGTAACTGAAGACGAACCAGATTGTTGTGAGTCTCGAAGTTCATTCCCAAGTGAATGAACGACTTGGACGGAGCTAGATCCGACTTCTTTTCATTTACAATGAAACTGAGACGTCAGAGCAATTGAAGCAGACTCTGAACATCGTTCTGAAGAACCGTCTTGTTGCCATATCTCTGAAGAATGTCGTCCAAGTAGGCCGACGTTACCGCAGACGAATGAGCTCGGAAATATGCCATTACCGAGTTCATTATTCGAGTGAATGTCCAGGGTGCTAGATTGAGTCCAAAGCACATCGCTCGGAACTGATAAACGACCCCTATGGTGGCGAACCGTAGGTACTTTCTGAATGGGGGATTTACCATGACATGAAAGTATGCGTCCTTTAGCTCTATGCTTGATGCATAATCGTCTACCTGAATGCTCACCCTTACTGATAGGATGGTCTCCATATAGAACTTTGGAGCCACGATCAGTTTGTTTATCCAGCTCAAATCTTTAACTGGACGTAACGAGCTGTCTGGCTTCGGTGCCAAGAACAAGCGAGTGTAAAAACCCAGGGATTCCTGATTTTCCACGACCTCTACTACATTCTTCTCCAAAAGAGATTGCACCTTTGAAGATCTGACGGAAGCTGAGTCCAGCACGGACTTCGTGTTAACGGAGGTTTTCCTCCGAAAGATAGCCTTAGGCCTTCCGAGATAACCCTTCTTACCCATTGGTCGTCTGTAATTGACAACCAATTCGTCATAAACTTTGTCAGCCTTCCACCCACAGGACCGCAACAGAGGTCCTGATCATCACCTCCTGGACATGTGAGGCCTACGGGAAGAGAAACTACGTCCTCCCCGTGCAGCGCCTCGACCTGCTGACCTTGGGACGTCTGACCGGTTGTCTCGACTAGAACCATGTCCCCTACTAGAGTTGCTACTTTGACAGTCTCTAGAGTAAGAACTTGAGGATTTCTTATATCTTTTAGAGGAGCTTCCCTTGGATGAACTTGAAGTAGAAGCTCCTGCTTTATTCTTTTCTGCCGAGTCAGATGTTTTAGAAACCGACTTTAGAAGCAGAGTTTCCGAAGCTTTCTTAGTCATCTGATCATAGATTAAAGAAAGCTTACCATCAAAGAGAAGGTCACCGAAACCGGAGCGACTCGAAGAGAGTTTTTCACCTTAGAATCCACCATAATGGATGAAGCCAGGGCTGCATCACGTCTAATCAACTCTAAATTAGCCACTGATAGGGCAGAGTTGTATGTGGAATAAGCTATAGTCTTAGAAAGAACTTTTAAAGAGGTACATACGTTCTCGAATTTTTTCCCACAGAGACGTTGTGCTAATGCTCTAGTAAGGTTATCTGTGTATGACAAGGCGTCTAGGTTCGCTCTATTAGAAGAAATCGTAGTCTCCCTAGTACAGTGGAACCCTGTTAATTGAATCGACACTTTGCCAATGAAAATTATTCAATTAACAGGAGTATTCGATTAACAGGGATTGTGCCACTTTCCTGTATTCTAGAGATAAACTTAGCATTTATTCTATTATATCTTGTTTGACAGAGCATGAGCTCTATCAAACAAGATATAATAGATTAAATGTCTATATTGGATGTAATGGGGCCACATAGGTCTATAACCAAAGGAAAACTGGGGAGAGTCAGGGTAATTTCTCGACATGTTACAAGATTTTTTATTCAATTAACAGGAGTTTACTCTATAACCTGTATTCAATTAACAGGTAAAATTTGTACTGGAGGTATGGAAAATGGTTCTGTGTTGGGAAATTATATTCAATTAACAGTGATATACAATTAAGATATATCCAGTTAAGTGGGCTCCACTGTACTAGAGTGAATAATAAAAGACGCAGAAAGAGGCAAATACAAGTCCTCAGCCTGATCATCCAAACACACAGGAACTCTCGAGATGCCTGGACCTGCCGTTGTAAATTCATTTCTACTATTAATAAATGGCAGATCCAGAGCACATGAAGATAAGAAACTGTATTTCCTCTAAACCGAGGCTAAACTGAATACAGCATCATTAAGTAAGTCAAACATCTGAGAGACATTGCTGGACTGCACCGGATCATCAGGAACATCTTGCTTAACCCGGCCAAAAAAGTCAGAATCCAATGACACTATCAGTCTTTTATCTTTGGTCGCAGCAATCTGATCTGACGGAACAACGTCTGGGAGGTGTTGACGGATAAACTCTATCATCACCTTATGTTGTTCCAAAAGGGAAAAATCCAGCTCCATAATTTCCCTTTCACCATCCGACTGGATCAGATGAGAATCTCGGTCGTCCCTGTCTGACCGTGCAGAGGAACGAACCGACCCAGCTTCATCCGGAAGTTTATTGTTTATTGATGTTTAAGGTCACATATTTATGCACAATGGCTAATCATGACTGTGACAGTTTTACGGGTGGAGAAAGCCTGAGTACCTGGAGAGAACCACTGAGCAACGACAAGCAACTGCCAGCTCCCCAACATCGTAACTCTGCACTGCAGCACAGGCAGGGTTAGCATTAGTTGAAGACATGCATACCATAGACGTGCAGTACGCCTTAGTACACTGCGTCATCGTGCCCCCACGTGGGCAATGGAGATGAAGTGTCTTGCCCAAGTACACAACGCGGTTGCCGCAGGTGGGATTCGAACCGAGGACCTCTCGGCTTGCAGCCTGCACCTCTACCAACTGAGCCACCGCGCTCCCCTCATCCGGAAGTTCCTGATCAGAAACTGTTGTAGGATGTTCCTGATGTTGCTGGGAAGCTGCGATGAGCTGCACTATTTGTGACAGCAAGTCCATCACGGAGGCCTATGGAGCTGCGGATCTCTGATGTTTAGCCGCTGGAAGCTCCTGGAATAGCTTGTCTGACATAATCCTCTTATGCGAACGTCCCGACTGATGAGGCCTTGTGTCCCTGGCTATTGGATGGAGTGACCTTGATGACATCAAATCCTTTGTTGGCGATGCAGGCTGGATCTCTGTGGTCACATAGCCAACAACCCCGGTAGCCTATATGAAGGAGTGTCCCGGACAGGAGGTGTGGACGTATGCTCCGACTGACGAACGTTCTGTACAACAACCTCCGGCCCCAGATGCTGTTGTAAGAGAGAGGGACCTCTCTCGCTCGTGGTCCGGGAGGACCTGGATGAGCCGACTGCCGGACTGACTGGCTTCCTCTGTGCGTGATCCGAGATTATAGTGCTCGCAACACCCTTTTTCCTCTCCTTGACTACTACGGACATACCCAGCGTCACACCACCCATATTCTGCGTGATAGATCGGCCGGTTGAGCTAGCTGGCGACAAGGATGTAAATCCAATATTCTGAGATCTAGGCCCTTGTCTGATTTCATTGAGCACTTTTGCTGCTAACTCTTTGTTAATTTGCGACGACGACAGCACACTTCCAGATGATATCATGGAAACATCACCATGTTCTTGTTCCTCTGAAAAAGAAACAGAAAAACTAGAGTGACCTTGTGGTGAGAGAACAGGCATCGATCTCTCACCACTAACAACATACCGTGACACACGTCTCCAACGTTTGCCATCCCAATTGGCACAAACAGAACAAGAGTTAGTGTGAGTATAATGACTACAGCAAACACAATGAGCAAGAAAATCCGAGGAAGACTTCCTCGACTTACAATTTGAACAATATTCTTTCATTATATCAGAAATATTCAAGCTGTAGTACTCGCACTAACCCTCAAAATAATACAAAGATACATAATAATACAATCCATTAAACAAAATTTGGAAAAATAATTCATAAAAATTTTTTTTCGAAAATTTTTTACATGAGCCCAAGTTCCCAAAGGGAACGATGAGCCCAAATGGATCCCAAAATAGCCAAAGTGTGGACAAAATTTTTTCTTTAAACTAGAAAATTAATGTTACACTTCCGGAGTATAATAATGTATCTAATTACATACCTAACATCACAGAAGACAAGGAATTACTGATAGAAAGTAACAGTTGTCAATGTAAACAAAAATCTATAAAAACCGGAAACAAGACTCCAGGCACTAGTACAACACGGCCCAAAGTCAGTAACAGGTTGTTAAATAACTATCCGATGTAAGGCAGAATCTTCATCAGAAGAAGCTGTGATACATTAGATGGCAGATGCTAGACCAAATATGCCTGAACACCCCAAGGGTGGGGACGTAACCATGAGGACAAACAGAATAAACATTCTGTAACCAAGTTAAACTCCCAAGACATTTTCAATAAAACAATTTCAAAAAAGGTTCAAAAAGAATGGGAGCTTAACTAGGGGGGTTTCAAGGAAGGAGAGGGAGGAAACACTTAACAGTGGAATTTTCATAGCAAGAATGAAAACATCAGGTCCATGCCCAGAAATTAGGGAACATGAAATAATTTATAATAAAAATTATAAGTTACAGCCCTGAACACATCCAACCACTGTTTCTTCCTCTCATCCTCTTAATGCATCCTTGGATCCACCATATACATAATTACTTTGTGTCTGGCATCATATAAACTGAGATTTACAAGCACAGAAGTCAGAGAGATGTTACTGACAGCAGGGCCAAACAAAGAATGAGACTTGGTGCCAATTTTGGTACTTCCTTGACATTGCGCATATGCAGTGTGTAAAAGTATGGAGGACCATATAGGACATCAGTTTTTTGATTTTGAATGCAAATTTTGGGGAGTTGGGGGGCAAAATTTGTGTTTGGCCCTGAATATTTTAGAGTAAGCACCAGCTAAGTCTGAGCCATTGGTTACAGTATAAAAATATGCTGACCCAGCACTTTTTCAAAGTCCCAAAAAAGTGCCCCATGATAAATTTTTTTTTTACCATTTCATTCTGTTGGTCCTAAGGAAGCTTCACACCAAATAAGAATTCTCAGTGACGTGTAGTTTTGGAGATATAGGCGGTTTAATTTTTTTCTATTTTTAGCTCCTGCGGTTCCCATGGAGAGACGGGAAAAAAAATTTGGGCATAAATTAAGTACTTATGACCCAATAAGCCCTCATATCAAATTTGGTTCAAATCTGCCTCTTGGTTTGGAAAATAGAAATTTTGGGCAGGGCGAAAATTTTTGCCCCTCCCATAACAAAGGCAAATATAGCTCCTCGAACTTCTCTTGAACAAACCTGAGTCTACATGTCAAAAGGAAGCTCCACACCAAATATCAAGTTTCTGCTACTGCAGGTTCATGAGAAGATTTTTTAAGATTTAAGCACACTTTTTAGGTGTGGTTCTACCAAGGGGCGAGGCAACCTTGATTTGTTGAACAAAATCAAATTGCGATGTCAGGTGAGCTAATAAACAGGTAGTATGACTTTTTAAGTATAATTTCTTTAATCTGTCAGTGACCTGAATAACCTTGTTCAATTTTATGATCATAGAGTCTTTATTCTTTCTGTTTTAACCCTTTACCCTACGCAGTCGAGATCAAAATTTATTATTTTAAATAACATTTTTTAAATTTTTTCGAACAATTTCAACACAAGAGGCCCCAGGGGGCCTGAGGGTGCTCACCTGACATGGTAGTCTAAATATCAAACCAGGGACTAGACTTGAATAAGCTGCATATGCCCCTCCTAAGAAAAGCATATACTAACTAGATGAAGCAGTTGTGCCCAAACAATACACAGGATTTTCCTTCTATTTTCAGTTCCTGCACTTTTACATCCCAAAATTGAGATAAACGCATAAAAACAGATTTTTTTAAAATTTTTGTTCAGAAGTCCCACCCGGCCTTAAAATTTTCAGCGTAAAAAAAAAAATTTTTGCCTTAAAATTGACCAAAACGCATACCCCCCCCCCCCCCCCCCCCCACCCCCCTCCAAAAAACAATTTCCAGGTTTGGTCCAAAATTTCCAAGTCCAGAACAGGACCCCAAATATTCAGCCTAAATATGAACCCAGAGACTTGGCTTGAACAAACCTGAATCTTGCCCCCTTAAGGATGCTGCATACTCAATATCAAAAGATTCTTATTGGTAGATCTGAAGAAGAAGATTTTTAAAGAATATTCCTTATACTGCACTAATTGAAACATTTGGGCTCCCATAGAGAGCCCAAATATGGACCCAGGGAATTGATTTCAATAAACCTGTGAAACAATCTTCCAAAGATGTTATATTTGAAATTTGAAAGCTTTTGGACCAGTGGTTTGGGAGAAAAGTAGTCTTAAATGTTTTTCTCATTACCCACAGTGTTAAACAAGAGGCCCCAAGGGGCCTGAGGGCGCTCACCTGACATGGTAGTCTAAATATCAAACCAGGGACTTGACTTGAATAAGCTGCATACGCCCCTCCTAAGAAAAGCATATACCAACTAGATGAAGCGATTGTGCCCACACAATACACAGGATTTTTCTTCTATTTTCAGTTCCTGCACTTTTACATCCCAAAATTGAGAAATAAACGCATAAGAAGTTAAAAACTTTATAGTAATTTATATATTTTTTATACTTACCAATGACCCAGACTTAGCTGGTGCTAACTATAAAATATTAAGGGCCAAACGCAAATTTTACCCCCCAATCCCCAAAATTTGCATCTAAAACCGAAAATTACATGTCCTGTATGGTCCTCCATACTTTTACCCCACTGCACATGCGCAGTGTCAATGAGGTCTCGAAATTGCTGCCAAAAATCATTCTTACAACCAGTGCCTGGTAAGTGTTATGTACACAGCGGGGAGGAATGAGTTCCCAACTCATGGGAGGGCCATCCCCGTCTGGGTCATTGGTAAGTATAAAAAATATATAAATTACTATAAATTTTTTAACATTTTTATACTGTACCAAAGACTTAGCTGAATAGTAAAAAGGTTGGAGGGCCTAGGACATACGGAAAATCCAATAGACTCAAATACCTATAACAGACCTATCCCCTTAAGGAGAAAAGGAGAGATAGTCTTACATGTATCTTTCTTATTTGTAACAAAAAAGAAAGACACAATACTATTCTGTAATTGAGCACAATAACATCAATGATGTCTATAAACATCTAGTATAACCCTTTATACTAATATTTTTTAAGGGAAGCCAACTAATGCGGGAGTCTAGAGAAATGAGACTCTATATACTCATTTAAATGTGTTTAAGGATTGTATATTAATGCTCAATTAATCATGTAATATATACGAATGCTTCACACCAATTAACACTAAAAAATATTACACACATGAGTAAACATAGGCTTAACCCTAAAATTATCTCGGAACCCACACAGAATTACTAAGTCCAAGGGAGGTATTCCCTTGCTTTACACTATAAAGCAGGTGACCTAAGGGAACACCCCCCCCCTTTCCCTTGCCCTGGATCAAATACTCCAGAGCAAAGAGGGCAGCAGGACAGAGTCACTGCCGGAACCGAAAGCCTATACACACATAGTTGCCACTATTTAGTGGACGACCTTCAGAGTAAAAAATAGTGGACCTAAACAATGTAGATCTGTACAAAAGGACTCAATATTCTCAGATACAAAATCGTGAAAATGGAGGGCTAACACTAATATGCAGCCCTCATTAAATCTGTAATAACCATATTAATAGCTTAAGCCCATGAAGTAGAAAACTCTTACTTCATGAGCTTAAACTAAAACACAGACTGCTGAATGAAGAAATAATCATAAGCAGAACTGACAGTAGATTGAATCCATCTGACCATAGAATGGACCGAAATGTGGAGGAAGCTTCCATGGCATGTCCCACAACAGACGCCTGAGTAAATAGTCCACAGTCTTGTGGAGCTAGAGAAGCTACCAACAGAATTTGCATTGAAATAATTACACTAGAGCAAAATCTGTTGATTCAACAACGCTGTAAGATACGCATATCTTATTATTCTGTCTAACAAGATCTCTAGAGCGTTTATTGCAAACACTCGAAGATCCAAACATAATGACACATACGTCTGCAACTAATTGTTGAGATGCATCGCAAATAATAGGTCATAGGCCGCTCGCCATGGTAGCAATCTGATTGAAAACTCGTTTGTTGAAAACCGATTCTGTTGGCAACAAACCGCCCCTCCGTGAAGGGAGTCCGTTAAAACGTTCGGACGACCCGGAATATGAGGGACTGATAGAACTTGATTTTCTAGTAGCAACCAAAAGATACATTCCGTTAACATGAATAACAAGATGGATTGAGTGCCTCTAAAATTCCAAAAATACGCCAATACCGTCGAATTGTCGGACAGAATTAGCATATGAACATTCTGAATTACGTTATCCAATACCGTAGCGCAAGCCAAAATGACATCATACTTGATGTTTGAGTACTGATAAGGAACTACGGAATCAAAAGACCCTGGCACTTCAATCTGTTGGGCTCAATGAAAACAACCCAACCTGTTTACTGGCATCCGTCAAGACTGTAAAACTTGGATCCGACAGTTACAATGGAACTACCTGAGTTAAGCCCAGAAAACTTGCCCAAGTCTGAATCTCTAATTCACTTGATTAAACAAGACGATGTCCGCATCGAGCGAAAGAATCTTCACTCTCCAATACTGAATTAAAGAAATTGGGAGAGGACCAATGCATAACCGCCGCATCGGAATAAAATCACGGCAGTCCCGCCTAAACGTATCAGCCTCATAAGATCTCTAGCTGAGACTTGTCTGAGCAAAGACAATGGAGAGCACAACAACTGAATAATTTCGTTCTGAGTAATGGTAGACGAACGAAAAAGTTGTGCGTTACAAAGCTTATCCCCCGGTGGTTGAATGACTTGGATGATACCAGATCCGACTTCTCCTCGTTTACTTAAGAAACCGGAGACGTCAGAGCAATAGAAGCAGATTCTGCACATAGTTCTGAAGCGTTAACTCATTGCCGTACCTGATGAATGTTGTCCAGGTAGGCTGACGTTATCGCAGACGAATAAGTTCGGAAATGAGTCATTACCAAGTCCGTTATTCGAGCGAAGGCCTAGGGGGGTAGATTCAGACCGAAGTATATTGCTCGGAACTGATATACGACTCCTATGATAAGGAAGCGAAGATACTTTCTGACGCCTGATGTACCATGACGTGAAAGTACGCATCTTGAGATCTATGCATGTAGCATAATCGAAGACCCAAATACTCGCTCTGACCGATCGGGTGGACTCCATATATGAACTTGGAGCCATGATCAGCTTGTTTATCCAGTTCCGAATAATGAGTGAACGGAACAAGCCATCTGGTTTTTGGAACCAGAAAAGGATGGTTGTAGAAACCTGGAAATTCCTGGATTTCTACGATCTCCATCGCGATCATTCCAGAAGAGACTAGACTTCTGATGGAAGCGAGCCTCTATCCTACTGACTTGGCGGAAGCTGAGTCTATCTTGGACTCCGAGTTGACAGAGGATTTCGTTTGAGGAACAATATAGTCCTTACGAAATCCCCCCTTGAATACAAGGGACGTCCGTAATCTATTCCCAAATAATTGAGAAACTCGACCATCTTCCGCTCCCTAGTACACAATAGAGGTTAAAACCATTACCTCCTGATCCTGTGAGGCTTGCAGAAGGAGACCTAGGGACGTCTGACCGTAATTATGGCCCCTATATGAGTCGCTACCCTGAAGGTCTCTAGAATAAGACCTAGAGGACGCACAGGAACCTTAAAGGAACTTCCCTTGGAATTATTCGTCCCAGAAGTGCCTGTCCTACTCTTCTCTGCTGAATCCGACTATATGGAAGCGAATTTTAATAGCAGAGAGTCTAAAGCTTTCTTAGTTAACTGATCATAGAGTGCGGAAAGCTTGCCATTGAAGAAAACTCTCCGGAGACCGGAGCGACTCTGAGAGAGTTTTTCACCTTACTATCTACACGCTTGGATGTAGCCAGGGCCGCATCACGTCTAGCCAACTTCATATTGCCACTAAAGGATGGAGTTTTACGTGAGGCCCTTGAAAGAACTCTTAAGGATATTATCATCCTAGAATTCTTTTCCCTTTGAGACGTAATGATAACGTTCTGGTAAGGTGATCTGCGTACGATGATGCATCTAGCTGACCCTGCTAGACAATATTATTTCCAACATCGTGGTTGGAATTGACAGTAAAAAAAAACAAGAGGCCCCACGTGGGCTTTATCGCTCACCTGACAAAGTGACTCTAAGAAGTATTTTAGGTCACCTTCACCATGTCATGCCTCATCAACATTAACTGGTTGAGTGATAAATTTTCTTTGAAGGTCAACATTTGTTACCTAAAATTAGTTTCATTTAAAATCATTGGTGTGTGGCCAATCTCCAATGATTTTTAATAAAGCAAATTTATCTCTGCAGACAAACTGGTTTAGCATGAAGCACAAACAAGGAATGTGAAGAGATAGCCTTGGACATCTCTCCCCAACTGTGGATATCTTCCGTGTGCTACATGTATATATTTGCATGCAAGAAAACAAAAATTTTCACAAATTTTCCAAAATATTAGTTTTTTTTATCATCATTGGAACAAGCTCAAACAGCTTATTCCAATAGGGGTATGGGAAGATCAGGTATATTTTTGAGACAGAAATGTGAATATATAAATAATGGTGTTTTTTTGTGAATGATGCTGGAGAGTTTTGCGTAAAGATATGGTAAATGGTTTGTTCTAGATACATTATTTATTTACTGGTGTTTAAGGTCACATACTTATGCACAATGGCTAATCATGACCGTGACAGTTTTACGGGTGGAGGAAGCCGGAGTACCCGGAGAGAACCACCGAGAAACGACAAGCAGCTGTCAGCTCCCCAACATCGTAACTCCGCACTGCAGCACAGACAGGGTTAGATTGGTTGAAGACATGCGCACCATCGACGTGCAGTACGCCTTAGTACACGGCGTCATCGTGCCCCCAAGCGGGCAATGGAGATGAAGTGTCTTGCCCAAGGACACAACGCGGTTGCCGCAGGTGGGATTCGAACCGAGGACCTCTCGGCTTGCAGCCTGCACCTCTACCTACTGAGCCACCGCGTGTTCTAGATACAGAATGATGCAAAAGTATTTAAATTTGATTAGGCAAGTTGTTCCTATAATGCATTTAAAAATTGAAGTAACTGTTTTTTTGCAAACGAACTTTTAGACGTGTGTGTCTGTGTTTGTGTGTGAGTGTGTGTGTGTGTGGGGGGGGGGGGGGGGGGGGGGGAGGGGGGTAAGAGTGTTCTTGCAAACAAAATTCCTGAATAAATGGAAAATTTTATTTTTTGTGTGAAAGACGTGAATGTTGATTGGAACAAGCTTAGAGAGCTCATTTTAATGTGAAGTCATAAAGCTGTGTTTTACGTACGAAATACTGGAATAACTAAAAAATTGCTTTTTTGACTCAAAAAGCATGGTGTGCGACCTCTCATTGGAGTGAGCTCAAAAAGCTCATTCCAATGGGGTATTTACAAGTGATAAGTACATGTATGTTTAAGAGACAAAAATTAAAATTTGAATAGCGATTTTTGCGAAGAATGCTGACAAGTTTTGGCAGTTATGCTGGTAAAAAGGTAAGATATGCAAAGTGGTTGTTTTTCAGAGGCGACATTTAATTAAGGGGAATTAACCCTTGATTACTGAGGTAACTTCTAAAAGTACTGAAATTTCATGAAGCAATGTGAATAACAAACAGTTGCCTAAAAATTTCATGAATAACTAAAATTTTTATTCTTTTGTCTCGAAAACATGGCATATGACCTTTGTTGGAATGAGCTGAATGCGTGTGTTCCAATGAGGGGTGATAAAATTTGAACGGAGATTTGTGTGAATAATGCATTAGTACTGCTAGATTTGGGTAAACGGTTCACCCTGGATACCACCCCTTCTATAGTAGATCTTTTCTGCAAATTTTGTCTAAGATTCTATCAACTTTACAAATAAATACGTTCATGAATCACGACATTGCAACTTTGGCAGAAAGTAGAACACAGAGTCTAAAAATTACCACCAAAATACAGTAAAATATGGGATTTGTTTACCATTGAAACTTCCATTGACGAGAAGGCCAAATGCTTATCCTGTAGTGCTATGATATCCCGGGGTGAAAATTAAACATAATTTGATTTGCTTTTCCTTGAGTTTCATTAGTATACTCAACCTGTGACATGTTATCTGTGCTGCTTTCTCTTGAGTAAAGAGTGAGATTCTGACATCTGTTCCATAAACTTCCATTCAGGCATGAGGATTTCAAAAATCATGGGAAACGATTTGTTGTTACCCGTGATTTTGGAGCCTCGGTAACGATTTTTTGTTCCTATTTTTTATTTATCGGTAACAATTTTATCCTATCAGTACCAATGAACGATTTTGTTCAACCAACCATTTATACCGTCCTGATGCGTGTTTAAGCCCAGAAGGGTTGCTTGCAGTGGATAAATTAAAAAGTTGGGGGTGGGCTTAAAGACGAGTAACAATGTTTGCAGGTCATTTTGGGATGCGTCGGAACGGGAGACATTTAAATAAGTATCCAGTGGGTATGTTACGTCTCTGTGAAAGCCCCCCTCCAAATTATAGAATTTGCTTTACAAATTCACATCAGTATCTTATACATTCGTTTCGCATTCAGATTTCACGATTTGATCGTCATTTTATTAAATAAAAAACTGGAAAACCACATTGTTGTTTACATTTTGTACAGGTATTCTCGACCCGGAAGGGGAAACTGACATAAGGGATACTGGACTTTTCACCGAAAGTACATTTCGCCGGAAAAGACAGTTCGCCGAAACTTAAATTTTTAAAAAAAGACATTTCGCCAAAATTTTTTTTCTCTCGATTAAAAAAAGACAGTTCGCCTGAACATTAGGCCTAAATTTCTAAAAGTGACAATTCGCCATTTTTTTTTCTTCAATTTTTTTTCTCCAAAAAAAAGACAGTTTGCCGGAACATGAAATTTTAAAAATAGACACTTCGAAGCTATTATAGTTTGCCATTTTAACAAACTTACATATAATGATAAAATCCCCCCCCCCCCCCCCCCCCCCCCCACACACACACATACACACGCACAAAAACGTGGTTACATAGAAGTCAATAGGAAGCGTGAAAATTACCCGATATGTTCACACAAAACATCCCTCCTCCACTCCCACAGCATTTATCAATGCAGGCCTGTACCGCAAGGAGGGGCGGGGGAGGGGGAGGCATCTCCAAATGTATTGTTAGATAAGGCAAAGTGAATCAGTCTCATTCAGACGATCAACCTCCTGTGTAGTCCAAACTTGGACCCAAAGTCCATAATATAATTTTCTGGTTTGGTACGTCCACGGGAGAAAAAAGACCATTCAGCGGAAAATATCAAGACACTTTGCGGGAAAATTTATTTCGGCGAACTGTCTGATATTTTCCGGCGAATAGTCTTTTTTTTCGGCCAAGTGTCCAAAGTTTCGGCGAAGTTTCCAAAAGTTCGGCGAAAAGTCCAGTCTTTTTCTGGCGAAATGTCCAAATGTTCGGCGAACTGTCCAATTTTTCCTTCCGGCAAAATGTCCAGTCCCCAACATAAGTAGGCCCTATGTCGGTCAAAACATCAATCCATCCCTTGAAACACTCTCCCAATATAGTCTGTTTAAAAATATCTGGTGTGTTGCTGTGGGGGGGGAGCATAAAATAAAAAATGAAAGTTGAAAAATTTATAGTAATTTATATATTTTTTATACTTACCAATGACCCAGACATAGCTGGTGCTAACTCTTAAAAAATCTAGGGCCAAACACAAATTTTGCCCAATCCCCAAAATTTGCATCTAAAACCAAAAGAAATCATGTCCTAAAGGACCTCCATACTTTGCCCTTACTGCACATGCGCAGTGTCAAGGACGTTCCGAAATTGGCGACAATCATCATTCTTACTGGCAGTGCCTGGTCAGCGCTATGTACAGCGGGGAGGTATGAGTTCCCAACTCCTGAGAGGGCCATCCCCGTCTGGGTCATTGGTAAGTATAAAAAATATATAAATTACTATAAATTTTTTAACATTTTTATACTGTACCAGACATGATCCAGACATAGCTGAATAGTAAAAAGGCTGGAGGGCCTAGGACATAGAGGAAAATCCAATAAGCTCAACTATATAATATAGAGTGAACCCCTCAAGGAGAAAAAGAGTATTAGGCTTTACATGTATCTTTCTTATTTTATGATAAATTAGAAAGATACAATACCCTTCATAATTGAGCACAATAACATTCATGTTTTCTATTAACATCCAGTATAACCCTTTATACTAATTATTTTTAAAGTAAGCCAATAAATAAAGTTAGTCCAGAGAATTGAGACTCTTTATATTCTTTAAAAGTGTCCGAGGATTGTATATTAACGCCCGTTTGACACTTGACATATACAAATGCTTCACACCGAGCTACACTTTAAAAATATGACATGAATGAATTTTTAACATTAATATTACACTTTAAAACCATTCCGGAAACGACTCAGAATTACTGACTCCGGAGAAGGAATTCCCTTGCTTTTCACTATAAAGCAGGTGACCTAAGGGAACACCCTACCCCCCCCCCCCCCCTTCCCCTTGCCCTGGGTCAAATAGCCCAGAACGAAGAGGGCAGCAGGACGGAGTCACTGCCGGAACAGAAAGCCTGCATAACTATAGTTGCAATCTGTTTAGTGGACGACATTCTGAGCAACAGATAACAGACCTAAACAGTGCAGGTCTCCAGAAATGGACTCAATATTTCTGAGATAAAAATTCGTGAATGTGGATGGCTGAGACCAATAAGCAGCCTTCATTAAATCTGTAATAGCCACACTATTTGCGTAAGCCCAAGATGTCGAAAGAGCTCTTACTTCATGAGCCGAAATCTTAAACACAGACTGCTGGGAAGAAGATACATTTTCATAAGCAGTACGGATAGTTAATTGAATCCATCTAGCAATAGAATGGACCGAAATGTCCTTTCTATTAGGCATCAGAGACAGAAAGAAACGTTTTCGTCCCTTTCTGATAAACTGAGATCTCTGTTTATAAATGCGTAAAGCTCTAACAGGACAGAGTAAAGGCCTACGCCCGTCTGAAGACGGAAGAGCCTTAATAACAATTGGTTCTGGATATTTATTAGGAGCCTGATTCTTAGCTAAAAGTCCAACATTAGTAGTGAAGGTGATAGTGTTCCCGACACTACGATAGTGAGAATCGTCCACCGATAGTGCATGAAGCTCACTGACTCTTCAAGCAGAAGAGAAAGCTAAGAGAAAAGCTGTCTTATAAGACAAGAATTTGAAGTCTACTGTCCCAAGAGGCTCAAATGGCTTTTCCTTTAGTTTAAGAAGAACCCAAGCTAAATTCCACTTAGGAATTAATCTAAGAGTTCTGGGTCTATTTATCGAGAAGTTTCTAACTAACTTAGATAAAGAGACATTAGATCCAATTTGTAAACTATCGTGGTGTGCATAGGTATCAGATAACATAGACCTATAACCCTTAATAGTAACAGGCTGCAGTTTGATTTCGTCAAACAAGTATACTAGAAAGTTTGCAATGTCTGGTATGGAGGGATCAAAAATATCAACAGAATGATCCCTACACCAACGACGAAAAACCTTCTACTTAGCCACATAGTTTAGCGAAGAGGAGGTCCTCCTACAGTTAGAAATCGCGTTCACTGCTCGCCCTATAAAGTGCTTGCCATGCAAGAAGGACCGCACAACGGAAAAACGTGAAGGTTGAGACCTTGCAGGTTGTGATGAAGTTGACACAGTTTCCCCTGCGAAAGAAGATCCTCCCGTTGAGGAAGCTTTCGCGGTAGGTCCCACAACAGACACCTGAGTAGATTTATCCACGGTCTCTGTGGAGACAGAGATGCTACCAACAGAATCTTGCATTGAGATTGTTTTATCTTTAGCAATACTTGCTGAATCAACGGTGCTGGAGGATACGCATATCCTATCATTCCGTCCCATGAGATCAATAGAGCGTCTACTGCAAATGCTCTTGGATCCGGGCACGGTGACACATACGTCTGCAACTGATTGTTGAGATGTGTCGCAAATAAGTCTATCATTGGCCGTTCCCACTGGTAGCAAATCTGATTGAATACTTGTTTGTTGAGAGTGCACTCCGACGGCAACAAGCGACCCTTCCGTGAAAGGGAGTCTGCTAGTACATTCAGACGACCCGGTATATGACGGACCGAAAGTAGAACTTGATGTTCTAGAGCAAACAGAAGGATTCTCTCTGTTAGATTGAATAACGGAACGGAATGAGTGCCTCCCTGGTTCCGTATATACGCCACTACTGTCGTATTGTCGGACAGGATTTGGACATGAGCTTTGTGAATAATGTCCATCCAATGACGTAACGCAAGCCAAATTGACATCATTTCCTTGATGTTTATGTGCTTGCTTAGGAACTGTGGATCCCAAAGACCCTGGCATCTCGAATCTGTTGGGATCAATGATGCACCCCAACCTGTTTGACTGGCATCCGTCATAATCGTAAAACTCGGATCCGGCAACTACAGCGCAACTCCCTGAGTTAACCACTGAATGTTTGCTCAAGTCTGAATCTCTTGTTTCACTTGATCTGACAAGAGAACGTCTATGTCGAGCGAATGAATCTTCACACTCCAATTCTGAGTTAAGAAAATTTGGAGAGGACGATTGTGTAACCGCCCCATCGGAATGAGATCCGCAGCGGCTCCGCACAGACCTATCAGTCTCATGAATTCCCTCGCTGTGACTTTGCATGAAGACAATAGCGAGCGTAACAACTAATTTTGCTCTGGTTAACGGCAGATGAACTAGATTGTTGTGCGTCTCGAAGCTCATTCCCAGATGAGTGAATGACTTGGACGGCACCAGATCCGACTTCTCCTCATTTATAACAAAACCGAGACGTCGGAGCAATAGAAGCAGATTCTGCACATCGTTCTGAAGCGTTAACTCGTTGCCGTACCTCTGAAGAATGTCGTCCAGGTAGGCCGACGTTACCGCAGACGAATGAGCTCGGAAATACATCATTACCGAGTTCATTACCCGAGTGAAAGCCCAGGGTGCAAGATTCAATCCGAAGCACATCGCCCGGAATTGATACACCACTCCTAGGACTGCGAAGTGTAGATACTTTCTGAATGTCGGATGTACCATGACATGAAAGTACGCATCTTTGAGATCTATGCTTGTAGCATAATCGTTCACCCGAATACTCGCTCTGACCGACCGAATCGTCTCCATATAGAATTTCGAAGCGACGATCAGCTTGTTTATCCAGCTCAAATCTATGACTGGACGGAACGAGCCGTCTGGTTTCGGAACCAGAAACAGATGGCTGTAGAAACCCAGTGTTTCCTGGTCTTCTACGACCTCTACCGCGTTCTTCATTAAAAGAGACTGCACCTCCGATAACAGAGCGTCTCTTTTCTGCGGATTTGACGGAAGTTGAGTCCATTTTGGACTTCGAGTTAAAGGAGGCTTTCGTTTGAAGGATATTCTTAGACCTTCCGAAATCACCCCTCTCACCCAAGGGTCGTCCGTAATCGACGCCCACTCTTCAGAAAAACTTGACAACCTTCCGCCAACCGGAACACGATAGAGGTTGAAGCCATCACCTCCTGGGCCTGCGAGGCCAGCGGGAGGAGAAACCACGTCCTCCACGACCCACGCCTCGTCCCGTCGACCTCGGGGCGTCCGACCGATTGTCCCAGCCCGAAGGACGTCCCGCACGTGAGTCGCTGCCTTGAACCGAAGCGACTCTGAGAGAGTTCTTCACCTTACTATCCACGCGTGTGGATGTAGCTAGGGCTGCGTCACGTCTAACCAACTCCAGGTTTGCCACTGAGAGGGCGGAGTTATACGTGGAATAAGCCACTGCCCTTGAATGAAGTCTTAAAGAGGATTGTATATCCTGGAATTCTTTCCCTTGAAGACGCAGTGATAACGCCTTTGTAAGGTGGTCTGCATAAGATAAAGCGTCTAAACTGGCCCTGTTAGACGTAATTGTCGTATCCAACACCGCGGTTGGAACGGACGTAGACGGCGGTAATGACAATTCTAAGTCTTCCGCCTCGTCGTCAAGACGCAGAGGAACTCTCGGAATACCCTGTCCTGCCGTATCGAATTTATTCCTTGCATTAACGAAAGGCAGGTTAAGAGCATTGGAGGACAAGAAACCAGCTTTGCCTGTTTTGGAAGCAAGCTTGAAGATAGCGTCGTTCAATAATTCAAATATTCTTGTGACATTATTAGACTGAGACAGAAACTCAGGGACGATGTCTCTGAACCGCTCGAAGAATTCAGTGTCCAATGACGCTATCAGTCTCTTGTTCGGTACCGCAGCAGTCTGGCCCGACGGAACAACCTGAGGAAGGAAGTGCCGGATGAAATCCACGGCAGCTTTATGTTGTTCTGAAAGGGATAGCTCCAAGTCATCCGTATCCCTTTCGCCATCCGGTCGGACCTCATGATGCTCCCGGTCGTCCGCACCCGATGCTTCGGCGGAGTGTACCGACACAGCGCCGTTGGATAATTCCCGATCCGACCCCGATTCTGTCCATTGCTGGGATGCTGCGATAATTTGTGCTATCTGAGCAAGCACGTCCGTCATCGAGGCCTGCGGAGTAGCGGTCTTTCGCTGCTTAGCCGCGGGAAGCTCCGCATCAACTGACTCTTGCATACTCTTCCTATGCGAACGTCCGGAGTCTACCGGCCTCGTGTCCCTGGCTACCGGATGGCGTGACCTGGTCGCCGAAGAATCCCTTATCGGCGAAGCTGGTAGAATATCCGCGGTCACGTAGCCAAGGTGCGGTCGTGTGCACTGGTGAGAGGATGAGGAAGCCTGAGCAGTCTCCGCGGACTGCCGATACAACGGAGCGTCCCGAGCAACGGTCGTGTGCTCCGCTTGCGACACATTTTGTACCACAACATCAGGTCCCTGATGTTGTTGTCTGAGAGAGGGGCCTCTCTCGCTCGCGGCCCGGCTGGACTTGGACGAGCTAGGAACCGGACTAGAAGGCTTCCTCCGACCGATCTCTCCTATCATCCGCCATCACTGGGTGTGCATCTTGTATGTTTATAGTGCTCGCATCACCCAACATTTCCTCCTGGACCGCAACGGACGAACCCGGCTGCTGAACCATTCGGTGAATGGACGCTACACCGGGAGAGCTAGTGGACGACAGCGCCGTCGATCCTACTCGGGACCTCTTAGGCAACTGTCGTATCTCCATGAGCACTTTTGCCGCTAGCTCTGCATTCAATTGTGACGACGGAAGCGCACTCTTGGAAGATAACATGGAAACATCACCATGTTCTTGTTCCTCTGAAATAGAAACTGATAGACTAGAGTGACCCTGCGGAGAAAGGACCGGCATAGCCCTTTCTCCACTAACAACAAAACGTGACACACGTTTCCAATGTTTGTCATCCCAATATTGACATATTGAACAGGAGTTAGTGCGAGTACACTGACTACAATTAATACAATGATCATGAAAGTCAGAGGAAGATTTCTTCCTATTACAATTTGAACAATGTCCTTTCATTGTGAAAAGACAACAAGTCCTAGTACTCGCACAAACCCCTAAACACAAAGATACATAAAAACATGATCCATTAACATTGAAAAAAGCAATTGAAATTCAAAATAATTTTTGAAAAATATTTTTTCAGCAAAGCCCGAGTTTCTGAAAAGTAACATTGAGCCCCAATGGATCCCAAGGGTAAGTGTGGTCAAAAATTTTAAATAATTAATGCAACACTTACGGATAATAATAATGTATCTAGTAATGAGTAAACTACTCCAAAGGCAAAAAGCCCCCCCATCAAAAGAGACTGTTGCCAATGTAAACAAGAAGTGTATAAACACCAGAAAACATGACTCCAGGCACTGACAATACTGGCCCGAAATCAGTTATCAACAATACACACTATCTAATGCAAAACAGAGACTTCCAGAGAAGAATCTGCAGAACATCAGATGGTAGATGCAGAACACAACGTCTAAACACCCATGGGTGAGAACCTAAACATGGGGAAAATAACAGAATTCATTCTGTAACCAAGCTAATTCTCCCAAGAAATTTTAGTAGTAATCTTACTCAAAAATATGCCAAAAACATGGGAGAATAGCAAGGGGGGACTTACAGGATAAGGCGAGAGGAAACACTGAATAAGCAGTGCAACTTCAAGGCAAGAATGACAACAGGCCCATGCCTCGAAAATAGGCAACTTAACATAATTTCATTACAAAATTTTAAGTTACAGCCCTGAATATTTTCTGTCACTCCTTTTTCCTCTCCTCCTTCTCTATCCTCCTTAGAATCACCATTTCTCCAATATTTATGTGTCTGGCATCATTTAAACTGAGATTTACAAGCACAAAGATCAGTGAGATGTTAACTGATGAAGGGCCAAACAAAGAATGATGATTGGCGCCAATTTCGGAACGTCCTTGACACTGCGCATGCGCAGTAAGGGCAAAGTATGGAGGTCCTTTAGGACATGATTTCTTTTGGTTTTAGATGCAAATTTGGGGGATTGGGGGGCAAAATTTGTGTTTGGCCCTAGATTTTTAAGAGTTAGCACCAGCTATGTCTGGGTCATTGGTACAGTATAAAAATACAATCTTCTTCCGTATTTACGCCAAAACTGAATGCAAATATTGTGCAGAAGTTGTCGGAACATAAAAATGAAATTATCGATGTACAATTGGGACTTTATAAAATCAGAGTTGCCTCCCTTGTCAACATTCAGAAAATCGATTTTACAAAACATTTTCAACTTCTGATGATGCCAGGTATTATGAATGATAAATAAACATGTTTTGTTGAACCAATATATTTATTAAGCATAGTCCTGATCATATTAATAATTACTTCTCAAATATCAGGGTTGTAATCATTTTGTTTTAATTTTAATTATCACGTTTTCATTTCTGAACACCTGTTTTTAGGGGCTGGTTGTTCAGAAAAGTTGAACATCGATAACGACAAATTGTTACCGGCAAATGACAGCGTGGATAACGACACGGCAGCGGAACGACCGTTACCGTGAAATCCTCATGCCTGTCCATTGAGAAGCACTTACCTAAAACTGGCGACATCACACCAATGAGGGATTTGATGCAAATTAACTCAATCTTCAAACACCAGGGCTTGCATTTTCACCAGGCCCTAGCCTGGTAATGAGCTCCATCCACCCCCCCTTCCCCCCCCCCCCCCCCAAATTCTCAAAAGGCTTGATCAGTTGGAGTGGCTCAAGGCTGGCTTCCAATATATGTAATATGAAAAATCACCTCTGAACAGTACAAATCAGGACTGGTGGCCCCATTTATCAGGCCTACATGTATCAATCAGCCTGGTCATGATTCTAAAACGCAAGCTCTGAAACACAGCATTGATAGTAACATGGCAAAATTGTGATGTTCCCCTTCCACAGGGGAATAACCACACAATTTTGGCATATTACTGTCAATGCCAAATTTCAGAATTGAGCACCCCCCCCCCCCCCCCCCCCCCAAATCACATTCTACACATATTACTGTTAAAGCAGAATTTCAGAATAGAGATGCCCCCCCTCCCCCCCAACACTCCCTCCCTCCAGTCATGTTTGCTGGTTTTGATGAAGGGGGTTTACTATTTAGAAGGGGGGTGATCTCACTCTCCAATGGCACCAGAGGTTTTAATAAGAAGAAATGTCTCCAGCCAATTAGGGTGGCTACATCCAAACCAACCAGGCTCTGTAGATTACTTTTAAAAGGAAATGGCCTTCAAACTTGAAGTTTTAAAAACACTTTTGGTTCTTTTTTGCAGCTACATGTATGGTTCATTGAAAGTACAACGAAGGTGTAAGATCAAGTTCAGCCAATTGTTTACAGTTTAAAGTACAAGTCCTGTCATGAACGATGTGCTTATCTAGCCTTAATTGCATGTTGGAATTTCGTGCAATTTCCTTATCGAATGGCAAGCAAACCATGGTAGATTCTCCTACATGTATCTATCCATAGCAAGCACAAGCACTTTCAGCCAATGGACCTTCAGGTTGCACAGAGGTCCACTAGCCGAAATACTGCTTGTGCTAAGGCCATAATTATGTACAGAATTTGATAACCATATTACAAAGAAAAGCTTGCAGAGCGACACATTTGAGCGCAATTCATGACAGGACTTCTAGTTTTAACTGTAGATCTTTGCTGCCTATTTTAGAGTAGTTCCACTTCAGGCATTAGTGACCAAGTCCAGGGACTAAAATTTGTCTTATCTTGCGAATCTGGTGTGATTCTCTCTAAAAAAAAAATCGGCAAACACCAGCTGAATGTTGCCGGTCAGATCACAAAATAAATGATTAACATTTCCACTCATGTTTACAATATGCATCGTATTTTCTGGAGTTTGGTATCAAATCAAGTCATGGCTGCTAATAGCAGTCATGGCTTGATTTGATACCAAACTTAAGAAAACGTGAATAGAGAGTTAATGATAATTATGTATCTTATTATACAACCCACTCAGAACATTATTAAGCCCTGCAAGTCCTATTTTCCTAGTCAAACACAGAACTTGTTTATCCCCGTAAATAAGTACTGCTTCATTTCCAGGGGTTCCAAACGGGAGGGAATAAACAAAAATAAAAAATCAAATAATACACAGAACTTGAGAAAATTTATTGGACTGGTACTGAATACTTTTCATATTTCAAAATGATTTTTTTTTTATTGAGCATGGTGGCAAAACAAAACAACACGCCTGGGCAGATTAATTCAAATGTTCACACCTGTAGACGTAGATGATGTACATGTAAGGCTTGAGCAATCACATTCGGTTCAAGAACAGTTTGTTCAGAAACAAAAATAACAAACATCTTCCTTAGACTGTTTGTAAGAAAATCTTCAGCAAAAAGAAACAAGAGCTGGACTGTTGTCTGCTGCATACCCCCACGGTGGGTACCGCCTAATGTGGGCAAACCTATGACCAACAAATGTAGAAGAAACAAGTGCAATGCCAAGGGTGGCTATCAGAAGTGTGAAGCAGTTCAGAGCTGCGATACCCAACAAGTACTGCGGGGGTATAGTGAAGATGGTGACATGGGTAAACTCTTTGTATTTCCATTCCTTTGGGTACAACGCTTAATACCTGTGAACTTATACAGATCGATAAAGTCAAAGTCATGATATTGGTCGGAAACCTACATTTGCATGCGAAATTGGACAACAAAATGGCCGCCAAGGGCAGGAATTTTGACAAATCACCCCCAAAATCAATAGAGACCTTCCCTTGGGTACATCGCTTAATACGCTTGAACTTAAAGCAGATCGGTAAAGTCAAACTCGAGATATGGATCAGAAACCTCCATTTGCACATGGAATTGGACAACAAAATGGCAGTCAAGGGCAGTAATTTTGATGAATCGCCCCCCCCCCCCAAATCAATAGGGACCTTCCCTTAGGGAGAACGCTTAATACCTGTGAACTTCAAGCAGATCGGCAAAGTCAAACTCAAGATATTGGTCGGAAACCTCCATTTGAACGCGAAATTGGACAACAAAATGGCCGGCAAGGGCAGTAATTTTGATGAATCGCCCCCCCCAAATCAATAGGGACCTTCCCTTAGGGAGAATGCTTAATACCTATGAACTTCAAACAGATCGGCAAAGTCAAACTCAAGATATTGGTCGGAAACCTCCATTTGAACGCGAAATTGGACAACAAAATGGCCGCTAAGGGCAGGAATTTTCACGAATCGCCCCAAAAATCAATAGGAACCTTCCCTTCGGTACATTGCTTAATACCTGTGAACTTGAAGCGGATCGGTAAAGTCAAACCCGAGATATTGGTCGGAAACCTCCATTTGCGCATGGAATTGGACAACAAAATGGCACCAAGGGCAGGAATTTTGATGAATCGCCCCAAAAATCAATAGGGACCTTCCCTTGGGTACGTCGCTTAATACCTGTGAACTTGAAGCAGATCGGTAAAGTCAATCTCAAGATATTGGTCGAAAACCTCCATTTGCGCGCAAAATTGGACAAAATGGCCGCCAAGGGCACGCATTTTGACGAATCGCCCCTAAAATCAATAGGGACCTTCCCTTGGGTACATCGCTTAACACCTGTGAACTTGAAGCAGATCGGTAAAGTCAAACTCAAGATATTGGTCAGAAACCTCCATTTGTGCGCGAAATTGGAAAACATAATGGCCGCCAAGGGCAGGAATTTTGACGAATCGCCCCCAAAATCAATAGGGACCTTCCCTTGGTTACATCGCTTAATACCTGTGAACTTTAATCAGATCGGTAAGTCGCACTCAAGATATTGGTCGGAAACCTCCATTTGCACGTGAAATTGAACAACAAAATGGCAGCCAATGGCAGGAATTTTGATGAATCGCCCCCAAAATTAATAGGGACCTTCCCCTGGGTACTAGTGCTCAAACGACTAGTGAATTCCAAAGTCGACTAGTCAATACCCAAAAGTCAAGTCGACTTCGACTGGTCATTGGTGATAACTTGTCTCCTTACAACAGTGTTGGTGTTCCGGTAGAGTGCTGAAGGTCCAAATTTGGCTTCACTTGGGCATTCATATACAGCAACTTACTGGAACATTATTCTGTTAATGTGCTTCTAATTATGCTAAGAGTGAAATTATGTAGTCTTATTTAATTTGCCTTGTTGCGATTTATGGGAGAGTGCCTATAGACACTCTCCCATAAATTGCAACAAGGCAAATTAATAACATATCCTGATGGCCCAAAATAATTCAGCACTCTACTAGCACCAGTTAAAACAAACTACTGTCACTACTATTAGATGGCAATAGATGTATACACTGATTGCCCAATATTGCTGTTCAAACTGTCTGACAGTGGCACAGAAGGGATACTATTTACCTAAAAGCTTGAACTCCTCCGACTAGTCGACTGCACAATTGAGAGTCGACTACTGGTTTGCCCAGAGTCGACATTGACTAGTCGACTAATCGTTTGAGTACTACTGGGTACATCGCTTAATACCTGTGAACTTCATCGAGATTGGTTAAGTGAAACTCGAGATAACGCCTGGAAACCACTGTTTTTGCTGGAATTACATAGGAAAACAAAATGGCCGCTTACGGCCATGACACTTGATCCCATGACCTAAAAACTTGACATCTCAAATGCCCTAGGGGGATCAATGTTCCAGGTAAGTTTCATCAAAATTGGATCAATGGATGGAAACTTATAGGCCTGTGAAGTGCCACAGACAGACAGTCAGACAGATAGACACTTGGCGTTTATAGAGCTGCTTGTCGCAACAATAGATGGAAACTTATAGGCCTGTGAAGTGTCACAGATGGACAGACAGACAGACAGACACTTGGCGTTTATAGAGCTGCTTGTCGCATCTAAAAAAAAAAGCCAACAAGTCAAATTTCAGGCAGTGGATTTTCAGGTTTCACCTAGAGACTCACTGACTGAAACTTTGCAAGACCTTATGCTGTCCTGAATATGGTTTCCTACAGCACCCCCACCCCCACACTCTTAATACTCAACCGTAACCTCCCACCATTCACACACACATGCCCAGTGTTTTATCATACCACCCATTGTTTTCTCAAATTGTCTTGAAATACTGTAAAGAAAAAATGAGAGTGTATGCGTTTGTTAGGGTGGGTTAGGGCTTGAGGTGGCGGTTAGGGGTTCAGTCTAGGGAGGAGCTATCCACATCCACCAGTAACATAGCTGGGGGGGGGGGGGGGGATTAATTCACTCACATACAGGGACCTGTTTTAATTGGGTGAGGTGAAGAAATTTCCCTTCACTTTCCAGATTTTTGAATTTCTCGGGATCCCCCCCGTCCCCCACTGCTTCACAGATGTAATGCCCTGCCACAATAATGAGGGTTTCCACCAGGGAAAATGAATAGGTCAGTTGTTGAGCAGCCAAGGGTCATCGCCACCACAAACCGATCCTGGTTCAGCCTGTTTAAGAGAAATTTTGAATCCCAAGATTTTATAAATCTACAACCGAACTCCCTAGACCAAACCCCCTACGATTTTTTTTATACCAATTTCTCTCAAATGCAAGGAATGGCTATCAGCCTCTTTGAGTTTTTATGATAAGTAACCAGTGGTAAGGAAATCGACCAGATAAGCACAACACTTATGTGGCATATACATTTTTAATCAACCTGAAACCATGCAGCAGGGCATTTTATTAACCCAATGAGTGATCATTACTGATAACAAGTGCAATGCCAAGGGTGGCTATGCCCCCGCACCCCATTACCAAGTTTGTCCATACCCCAAATTCAATCATTGACTATGCCCACACACCAAATTTATCATCCAAGACAATTCATTCTTGTCACATGGTGATAAACATGCCAGAGATGTTTTGTGAAGGATGTTACATAAATATGGCCTGTAGTCTGAGCCATATAGTTCTGCACAACTAATATGTACAACTACTGCAAAAAAAGGGTAAAGTTTGTATAATTTGCAAAACTGATGCACAAGAAAATGAAACAATAAATATCTTATCTCCTCACCATTAAACCATATCACCAATACAACAGGTCATCAAATGTGTCCATGGAACACTGATGCCCCCGCTTCATGACAGACTTTGTGATTATAAACTCTGTTGCAGACAATTCTTAAATTAAACAAGCTTCGAGCTCATCAAAAACCAAATACTAAAGTTACTGTCTGGAAACCAAAAATATTTGACAAATTGTAAGTCCATCAGGGGCTGTAATTCAGGCGAAAAATATCAGACTGATTCCATATTAGAACTTAACCTGTATTTTGTTGTGATTAAACTACATAACAAGTTTCGAGCAGATCGGAAACCAAATACTAAAGTTATCGTCCTGAACCAAAAATATTTGCCGCATTCCAAGTCCATCAGGGGCTGTAAATGATCCCATATTAGAACTTGACCTGCATTTTGTTGTGATTAAACTACATACCAAGTTTCAAACTGATCGGAAACTAAATACTAAAGTTATTACCCGGAAACCAAAAATATTTGACGCATTATAAGTCCATCAGGGGCTATAATTCATGCTAACATTTTCGGACTGGTCCCATATTAGAATTTAGCCTGTATTTGGTTGTGGTTAAACTATATACCAGATTTCGAGCCACTCAAAAACCAAATACTAAAGTTATTGTCCTGAAACCACAAATATTTGATGCATTATAAGTCCATCAAGGGCCGTAATTCAGGCAAAAGTTTTCCGTCCTATCCCCTAAAATTAGAACTTGACCTGTATTTTGTTGTCATTAAACCACATACCAAATTTTGAGCTGATCGGAAAACGTTAAACTTACTGTCCAGAAACCACATTTTGTATTACGGAAGGACGCCCGGAAAGGGGCATTAATCAACTCAAAAAAATCGTTGGACCGTCCACATATTTGAACTTGACCTGTATTTTCTTGTTATTAAACCACATACCAAGTTTCGAGCTGATCAGAAAACAAATACTAAAGTTACCATCCGGGAAACCACATTTCGTACGTACAGAAGGATGCATTCCAAGTCCATTCAGGGGGCGTAATTCAGGCAAACATTTTCGAATCGATCCCATAATAGAACTTGATAGGTATTTTGTTGTCATTAAACCACATACCAAATTTCGAGCTGATCAGAAAATAAATACTAAAGTTATCATTCGGAAACTATATTTCATACATACGGAAGGACAGTGAAGGGTACCACTTAATGCCCCGGGCCAAAATTGGTGGGGGCATAAAAAATATAGTTTTCAAGAGACCTGCAGTGTTTTGGCACACCCATTCCAGGTGCTTGTGATTTGATTTTGGCTATTTTCAGTGATATATTTGATCAGTTTTCACTTACCGGTACTTCAGCTTTTGAATCCACCATATTTTTTAAGAACATGAGATTCCAGCTGGTGTTGTGGGATTTTGTGGTGATTATTATTTCTAAAAACGCTTGTTCGGACAATAACAACAATTTGGAGGAAAGATTATGAACCCACAGAACTTTTAATCTATACTTATCAATAGTTCCTGTGGTGTATGGGTAGTATGCGTTACTATGCAATTTGAAAAACAAAGTTTGTTTCCAGAAAAACTGGGAATTCAAAGTTCTACCAGCTGATTTTTTTTTAATTATGTAGATACACTTTGATGAATTGATTTGACACGGAGCAAATCACGTAAAGGTGAAGCGTGGCTGAGTAAAGCCTTAGAGAAAGGCAGGATTTTTTTGACCAACAACCCGACACTGGCGACAGTCACTGTTAACATCATTGTGTCACTGTTCCCGACTTTGGTACTGCTGTGCCTTAATGGTGATGAGACTGGCAGTTTGTTTGCTTCGTATTTTCGATGTCCAATGTTTTAAATTTCAAATAAATATCTCTAATACAATATAAATCAAGAATTACATTCCAGTTTCTTGAAGCTGTTTCTCAAAATAAACAGTGTGGTGGACATATTCCATTCACATAGCAATGTACTCCGGAGTATGGAAGAGTTTTAGCTGAACACCCTCACCAATTTTGAACCAGCGAAATTCAGCCCAGCTTTATTTTTTTCATAGTTTTCTAAAAAGGTAAAAAAAAAGCGGAATCCGCCCAAATTTCAGTTATATGGTTCTTGTTTTACAGAAATAAACATTTACATTTTGGGTGGGTGGGAGGGTGGGTGTGGGGGAGGGGATGGGGATATATCCCTCAAAACTATAAAACAGTAAAATATAATGACACTGATTTATATATGCATGTGTATACACACACACACACCGACAGACTTTCCATCATGGTTAATGACCTCTGTGTGTGTGTGTGTGTGTGGTGGGGGGGGGGGGGGATTTGTTTGTTTGTTTGTTGGTGGTTAACGTCACATATTTATGCACCATGGCTAATCGTGACACAACATGGAGATGAAGTCAAGTTTAGTCAATCGTTGATCTACATGTTGCCCATTTTGGAGGACTTTCACCCCAAGCATTGGGGACTGGGTCCTATTTTACTAGTAAAGCGGAACTGGTTTACCACAGTAAACAAGTGCTGCTTACTTCCTGGGGTTCCCACGGGGAGGGGGGGGGGGGGATTTCAAATGTACATGCACACCCTCACTGACAGACTCTCCATTATGCTTAATGATTCTGAGTGTGTGTGTGGGGGGGGGGGGGGGGGGGTAGGGGTAAAAACTATCTAGAGCCACTCTGTCATAAATCTTTCATTTATGGCATCCTGTTTTTACTTTTCTTACCTTTCTGTAACTGACACACAAAGAACTTCCATAATTTTAACCAACACAAATAGCTTTCTTGCACTAGAATTTGACATGCTTTCAGTAGACAGTAATACAAAATTGGGCTGGTTTTGTATGAGGAAATTCAGCACATTGCATAACTGGTTGAGTGGTAGAATATTGTTGGGATTAACTATTTGTTCATTAAAATTAGTTTTGTTACAAATTATTAGAGAGAACCAAAAGCCACTCTCCAATAATCTGTAATCTATATAAAAAAGGTGAAAGTCTGTCTGTCTGTCTGTCTGTCTGTCTGTCTGAATGCTATCTGCTCCCAGTTCCTAGGTCCGATTTTTACCAAAGTTGGCAGAAGAATGTTGTTTGACGCTAGAAGTGACCCTGAAGGGTTGAAAAATGAAACATACTATTTTTTTTTTTATCTGTGCTGCAAAAAATATTTTTGTATGATTTTTACAATTTTTTAAAATGACTATTGTCCCTTTGTATATTGGTAACAGGGTACTATTTTACCAACAAAACATAACTTGTTTACCACAGTAAACCAGCTTTGCTTCACTTCAGAGGGGAGCCAATAGACAGACCAAATTTGACCACAGGGACTGAATTTGAACAAACAGGTATGATGTATCTGGCTATACTAAGGGTGATGGATGCCAAATATCTGAATATGTGACAGGTTGAACGAAATACAAGTTGTAAAGAATATTCCAGACTCAAAAGAAACATCCCAAGTATGAACTGAGAACTTAATTTGAACTAACATGAATTTGCCCCATTCACCCACCTCCTCCCACCTCCCATCCCTCAACAAGGGTGCTGTGTACGAAATATCAATATCACTGTATATCAATGTATCAATGCTCCAATTGGGAAACCAAATATTAACCTAGGAACTCGATTTGAACAAACTTGAGTCTGACTTTCCTTGAGATGTTTGTCGTATACCAAATATTAAAGAATTCTGACTGATGGATTTGAAGAAGCTTTTTAAAAAATAGTCCTCATATTGCATTAAGTTAACTTCAGGCTCTCATAGGGAGCCCAAATATTACCCCAATGACTTAATTTTAACAAATTTGAAACTGACCCCTCTCAAGATGTTGTATACCAAATACGAAAGAATTCTGACTGGTGGATCTGAAGAACATTTTTTTTAGTTTTGGAAAGAAATTTATGGGTGCTATCAAAGTTATGCCCCCTGTATTGCCTATTGTCGGCATGGCACCTTTATTTGAACAAACTTGAACTGACATATGATAAGGAACATGCACAACAAATTTAGCTGAATTTGGACCATTAGTTCGTGAGGAGAAGTCGATAATGTAAAGTTAAAGCATGACAGACGATGCACAGAAAGTGATCAGTGAAGCTCTCCTTGAGCTTCGGTCAGGTGAGCTAATAATCCTCATATTGCATGATGTTAAAACTTGGGCTCCCATAGGGAGCCCAAATATGAACCCAAAGACCCTGGCACTTCGAATTCATTGGGATCAATGTTGCACCCCAACCTATTTGACTGGCATCCGACATAATCGTAAAACTCGGATCCGGAAACTGCAGTGGAACTCCCTGAGTCAGCCACTGAATGTTTGCCCAAGTCTGAATCTCTTGTTACACTTGATTTGACAAGAGAACGTCTATATCGAGCGAATTCATAGATTGCTGAAAGCTTGCCGTCAAAGAGAAGCTTCTCCGAGACCGAAGCAACTCTGAGAGAGTTCTTCACCTTACTATCCACGCGCGTGGATGTAGCTAGGGCTGCGTCACGTCTAACCAACTCCAGGTTTGCCACTGAAAGTTATACGTGGAATAAGCTACTGCCCTTGAAAGAAGTCTCAATGAGGATTATATCCTGGAATTCTTTCCCTTGAAGACGTAATGATAACGCCTTAGTAAGGTGGTCTGCATATGATAAAGCATCTAAGTTAAGTCTGTTAGACATTATTGTCGTTTCCAACGTCGTGGTTGGAATTGACATAGACGACGGTATAGACAATTCCAAGTCTTCAGCCTCGTCATCTAGACGCAGAGGATCTCTCGATATGCCCTGTCCTGCCGTTTCGAATTTATTCCTTAAATTGATGAAAGGCAGATTTAGAGCATTTGCGGACAAGAAACCAGACTTGCCTGTTTTGGTAGCAAGCTTATATATAGCGTCGTTCAATAATTCGAATGTTCTTGTGACATTATTGGACTGTGTCGGAAACTCAGGGACGATGTCCCTGAACCGATCAAAAAAAAAAAAAAAAATTCTGTGTCCAATCAGTCTCTTATCCGGCATTGCAGCATTCAAGTCCAACGGAACAACCTCTGGAAGATAATGCCGGATGAAATCTACGGCAGCTTATGTTGTTCCAAAAGGGAAAGCTCGAAATCCTCCGAATCCCTTTCGCCATCCTGTCTGACCCTATGAAGTTCCCGGTCGTCCGTACCTGATGCTTCAGCGCAGCGTACCGACCCAGCGTCGTCGGATAATTCCTGATCCGACAGAGATTCTGTCGTTTGCTGGGATGCTGCGATAAGTTGTGCTATTTGGGATAGCACGTCCGTAACTGAGGCCTGTGGAGTAGCGGTCTCACGTTGCTTTGCTGCTGGAAGCTCCGTGTGCATTGACTCCTGCATACTTCTCTTATGCGAACGTCCGGAGTCTACAGGCCTCATGTCCATTGGCTACCGGATGGCGTGACCTGTTCGCCGTGGAATCCCCGATTGGCGAAGCTGGCTGGATATCCGTGGTCACGTAGCCAAGGTGCGGTCGTGTGCGCTGCCGTGAGGATGAGGAAGCCTTATTGACAGTCTCTCCGGACTGTCTATATAACGGAGTGTCCCGAGTGGTGGACGTACGCTCGGAATGCGAAACGTTTTGTACCACAACATCTGGTCCCAGATGTTGTTGTACGAGAGAGGGACCTCTCTCGCTCGCAGCCCGGATGGACCTGGACGAGCTAGGAACCGGACTAATAGGCTTCCTCCGATCTCTCCTCTGATCCGTCATCACTGTGTGGGCACTTTGTCTTATTATAGTGCTCGCATCACCCAAATCTCCTTCCTGGACCGCAACAGACGAACCCAGCCTTCGAACCATTCGATGAATGGACGCTACACCGGGCGAGCTAGCGGATGTCAACACCGTCGATCCTACTAGGGACCTCTTAGGCAATTGACGTATTCCATGAGCACTTTTGCCACTAGCTCTTCATTTAACTGTGACGACGGAGGCACACTTTGGAAGACATCACAGAAACTTTTGCAGACAAGAAACCAGACTTGTTTGTTTAGAAGTAAGCTTATATATATCGTCGTTCAATAATTCGAATGTTCTAGTGACATTATTGGACTGTGTCGGAAACTCAGGGACGATGTCCCTGAACCGATCAAAAAATTCTGTGTCCAATGACACTATCAGTCTCTTATCCGGCATCGCAGCATTCTGGTCCGACGGAACAACCTCTGGAAGATAATGCCGGATGAAATGTACGGCAGCTTATGTTGTTCCGAAAGGGAAAGCTCGAAATCCTCCGAATCCCTTTCGACATCCTGTCGGACCCTATGAAGTTCTCAGTCGTCCGTACCTGATGCTTCAGCGGAGCGTACCGACCCAGCGTCATCGGACATTACCTGATCCGACAGAGATTCTGTCGTTTGCTGGGATGCTGCGATAAGTTGTGCTATTTGGGATAGCACGTCCGTCACTAAGGCCTGTGGAGTAGCGGTCTTACGTTGCTTTGCCGCTGGAAGCTCTGTGTACGTTGACTCTGCAGCATGCTTCTCTTATGCGAACATTCGGAGTCTACAGGCCTTGTGTCCCTGGCTACCGGATGGCGTGACCTGGTCGCCGTGGATTCTCTGATTGGCGAAGCTGGCTGGATATCCGTGGTGACGTAGCCAAGGTGCGGTCATGTGCGCTGCCGTGAGGATGAGGAAGCCTTATCGACAGTCTCTCCGGACTGTCTATATAACGGAGCGTCTCGAGCGGCGGACGTATGCTCCGAAAGCGAAACGTTTAGTACCACAACATCTGGTCCCAGATGTTGTTGTACGAGAGAGGGACCTCTCTCGCTCGCAGCCCGGATGGACCTGGACGAGCTAGGAACCGGACTAATAGGCTTCCTCTGTTCTCTCCTCTGATCTGTCGTCACTGGGTGTGCACTTCGTCTATTATAGTGCTCGCATCACCCAAATCTCCTTCCTGGACCGCAGCGGACGAACCTGGCTGCCGAACCATTCGATGAATGGACGCTACACCGGGCGAGCTAGCGGACGCCAACGCCGTCGATCCTACTAGGGACCTCTTAGGCAATTGACGTATTTCCATGAACACTTTTGCCGCTAGCTCTTCATTTAACTGTGACGACGGAGGCACACTTTTGGAAGACATCACGGAAATATCACCCTGCTCTTGTTCCTCTGAAATAGAGATTGATAAACTAGAGTGACCCTACTGAGAAAGGACCGGCATGGCCTTTTCCCCGCTAACAACATACCTTGACACACATTTCCAATGTTTGTCATCAATTGACACATACTGAACAGGAGTTAGTGCGAGTACACTGACTACAATTAATACAATGATTATGAAAGTCAGAGGAAGATTTCCTCTTATTACAATTGAACAATATCCTTTCATTTCTGAAAAGTAATGTTGAGCCCCAATGGATCCCAAAAAGCCTAAGTGTGGACAAAAATTTTAAAAATATTTTAAATGAAAGTGTCAATGACACTGTAGCTCAACTTGTCAAGACAAAGACATGCACATGTATAGTATGTGACACAGCAATGACAAACATCTAGGTAATGACCTGATAACAAAGGTACATATAAAGTATTGTAATGGTCTGTACATAAATACTGACCGTTGCCTGTAACAAATGTATAGGTAAAGTATTGTAAAGGTGGGTGACAGTCAGATGCTAAACTAGAAAAGAAAACTTTGAGTCCCAGAGTGGGTCTGACTGAACCCCAAAATATTTGTTCTCATAGCACAGTGATAACAAAGGCACCCCAAAACACACTCGTTCCTGTCCCAAGGTGAAAACAAAGGTACCCAAGAAGTTTTGTGAAGATCAATTCATAAATACGAGCTGTATAGAACTTGTGACAAAAAACTGACTGGACCTAATTTTGGTACAAAATGGTCACTGGCAGCCATCTTGAATTTTGGACCGTACCCAGAAACACTCATTCTCGTCCCAAGGTGATAACAAAGGTACCCAAGAAGTTTTGTGAAGATCGGTTCATAAATACAGCCTCTACCCTGAGCCATATTGACATGTGTGCTCACATTGTGCAAGTAGCACTGAATAAGTCAAAGTTCATCTAATTTGCATAATTTCTGCACGAAAAAAAACCCCTTAGAATATGTGATGTATTCCATGTTACTAAACATTCATACAAAAATTTATTCAAATCAGAACTTTCATACAGAAGTTCTGTACAAAAGACTGATTGCAATAATTTTGGTACAAAATGGCTGCTGGTGGCCATCTTGAATTTTGGACCACACCCAAAAACACTCGCTCTCATCCCACGGTGATAACAAAGGTACCCAACAAGGTTCGTAAAGATTGGTTCATAAATATGGCCTCTAGTCTGAGCTGTATAGAAGTTGTGTACAAAAAACTGATTAGACCTAATTTCAGTACAAAATGGCCACTGGCAGCCATCTTGAATTTTAGACCGCACCTAGAAACACTCGTTCTCGTCCCAAGGTGATAACAAAGGTACCCAAGACATTTCGTGAAGATCAGTTCATAAATACAGACTCAAGTCTGAGCCGTATTGACATGTGTACTTAATGTGTGTAAGTCGCACTGAAATATCAAAGTTCATCTAATTTGCATAATTTCTGCACGAGAAAAAACCCCGTATTATATGTGATGTATCCCATGGTACTAAACATTCACACAAAAAATTATTCAAATCAGCGCTTTCATATGGAAGTTCTGTGCAAAAATCTGATTGCACCTAATTTTGTACAAAATGGCTGCCATCGGCCATCTTGAATTTCGGACCGGACCCAAAAACACTCGTTCTCGTCCCACGGTGATACCAAAGGTACCCAAGAAATTTCGTAAAGATCGGTTCATAAATACGGCCTCTAGCCCGAGCCGTATTGGCATTTGCACTTACAGTGCTGAAATTAACACCAAGAAACATCAAAATTAGTCTAATTTGCACAATTTACGCACGAGAAAAAAACCCGTATTATATGTGATGTACCCCATGGTACTAAACAATCATACAAAAAATTATTCAAATCAGAGCTTTCATATGGAAGTTCTGTACAAAAAACAGATTTCCGCATCATCGGTACAAAATGGCGGCTGGCAGCCATCTTGAATTTCGGACCGCACCCAAAAACACTCGTTCTCGTCCCACGGTCATAACAAAGGTACCCAAGAAGTTTCGTAAAGATCGGTTCATAAATACGACCTCTAGCCCGAGCCATAGCCAATTGTTGACGTACGGACAGATGGACAGACGGACGACGGGCCATGACAATAGCTCAAATTTGACTTCGTCAAAGTTGAGCTAAAAATTAATGCAACACTTAAACACTTACGTATAATAATAATGTATCTTGTTATGATTAAGCTAATACAAAGACAAGAAATCCCCCTCCACAGAGACTGTTGTCAATGTAAACAAGAAGTGTATAAACACCAGAAACATGACTCCAGGCACCGATAACCATGGCCTGAAATCAGTTACCAATAACACACTATCTGATGCAAAACAGAGACTTCCAGGGCAGATCATCAGATGGTAGATGCAGAACACTGCGCCTAAACACCCATGGGTGAGGACGTAAACATGGGAAAAAGAACAGAATTCATTCTGTTATTCAGCTAAAACTCCCAAGAAATTTTAGTAATAATATTACAGAAAATATGCCAAAAGCATGGGAGAATAGCAAGGGGGGACTTAAAGGAAAGGGAGAGAGGAAACACTGAACAAGCAGTGTAACTTATAGCAAGAATAACAACAACAGGCTCATGCCTCGAAATTAGGCAACATAACATAATTTCATAAAAAAAATTTAAGTTACAGCCCTGATTATTTCCTGCCACTCATTTTTCCTCTCCTCTTTCCATTTCCTCTTTAGATCCAACATTTCTCTAATATTTATGTGTCTGGCATCATTTAAACTGAGATTTACAAGCACAAAAATCAGTCAGATGTGAACTGATGAAGAGCCAAACAAAGAATGATATTTGGCGCCAATTTCGAGACCTCCTTGACACTGTGCATGCACAGTGGAGGGAAAGTATGGAGGACCATTTAGGACATGATTTTTTCGGTTTTAGATGCAAATTTTTGGGATTGGGGGGCAAAATTTGTGTTTGGCCCTAGATTTTTAAGAGTTAGCACCAGCTATGTCTAGGTCATTGGTTCAGTATAAAAATATAGAAATTTTGGCGGGGCCAAAAATCTTACCCCTCCCATTACAAAGCCAAATATTGCTTCACGAACTTCCTTTGATCAAACTTGATTCTACACCTCAAAAGGAAGCTCCATAACAAATATCAAGTCATTGTACACACTGGTTCCATGAGAAGTAGATTTTAAAAATATTTTGGAGCATTTTCCCCCACTCCCTCCCTATGTGGCTGGGCATGTTGAGCTGAACAAAAATGCAATAACCCTTAGGGACCATCACACTCACAAACTTTCTCTCGAATTGTCCCAGTGGTTTTGGAGAAGACCAAAACATGGTGTTGACGCACGATGGACGGAGAGCGAAGAGATTAGCTCAGCTTGGCTTTGTCAAGATGAGCTAAAAAAAAACTCCCGAAAAACCCCCAAGTAAACTGGTGGAATACAGCATGCACATGCTCATTCTGCTTGTGCCATTTTCTCAGAGCCAAATCAATCAGTGCAAACAGGTAAATTATGCAAAATGAAACAATCTCGAATGCATGCTTACCTGAAGACTTTTTTTTCCAACTATTATATGCGGCTAAGGAAACACGATTTGTTTTCTTTATTCGTGTTAGGTCACATTTTGGCACAGTGATTGGTCGAGACCACAACATGGATATAAAGTCTATAAAGTCAAGTCCTGCCAATCCTTGATACCCATATCTCCCATTTTGGATGACATTCACTCCAGGCATTGGTTTCAGAGTTCTATTTTATCAGTGAAACAGAGCTTGTTCACCACAGTACACAAGCACTGCTTCACTTCCCAGAGTTCTAACAGGAAATGAAAATTCAGTCTTTTTGCTATACATATCTGCAAAAATTAATTTCTTTTATAGAAACACCTTGAAATTTCCAATGCTAACCGATAAACCGATTTTCAATGTCAATAATTTCAAACTTAAAACTTCTGTAATAAATTTGCATTTCTATACTTGAATAACACCTTAATATAATTTTCACAAACATATTACCATCTCTTATTCGATCTTGTTTCCTCTTATAAGATTCCAAGATAAGAGCATTGCCCTCAAGCTCTACCCCTTGTTTTTGTTCCAGCATGTTGTCAACTTCAGACTGGTCTTGGAATTCTATGAAAGCATATCTGTAAGTAAAGCAAGATGAAAGTGTCAATGACACTGTAGCTCAACTTGACAAACTTGAACTTGGTAAGTTATAAATGAAATGGCAAAATTGAAGATCATTGGTACCAATGTTATTTGATGAAATTTCAACATAACAGCATTGTGTGTGCACAATGTCAAGAGTAATCCATGCATTTTTAAATGTAAACTGTAAGACTGGCTAAAGGAAGAATGTTGATAAACAAATGCAGTATGTTCAGAGGTTAATGTAAATGGCAATTTTTTCACAGTAATGAATGTTTATCAATAGCTCTTATCTAAAGTTCTTGCCTAATGAGCACACCGAGTTCAAAAACAATCCTATGATAAATGTGGCCTGTAGGCCTTGTCAAAGAATGTTGATGCACAAATGCAATAAATTCAAAGATTGTTGCTAACAGCAACAGTTTTTGATGGAAATGAAAAGAAAATCAATAGCTCCTATCTTTGTCACCCTGCATAAGCATACACAGTTTCAAAACAACCTGATAATGAATGTGTCCTCTGAGGCATGCCAAAGGAAGATGTTAATGCACAAATGCACTAAGCAGAAGGTCATTACCTATGGCACTGGTTTTTGGGGTTTTTTTATATGGAAATTCATAAATATACCCTGCAGAGAGTGCAAAAGGGATAAGTTGATGCACAAATGCAGTAAGTTTAAAGGCGGATGATAACGACAATAATTTTTTATGGAAATGAAAAAAAGCAATAGCTCACATCTAGAGGTCACCCCGAACACACATACCAAATTTCAAAGTGATCCGATCATAAATGTGCCCTGAAGGGTGTGTTAAAGGGGAAATATTGAGGTCTGACTAAAACTAAGTTCAAAGGTCAGCGGCAACCTTTCTTGACAGAAATGGAAGAAGAAATCGAAAGCTCCCATATAGATGTCACCCCACACAAGCATACGAGTTTGCAAGCGATCCAATCATAAATGTGACCTGCAGGGTGTGTCAAAGGGAAATATTGATGCTTAACTGCACTAAGTTTTTTACTAAGTTCATCGAAGGTCATTGACGGTGACAACATTTTTTTGACGGAAATCGATAGCTCCCATCAAGGGGTAACCCCAAACAAGCATACAAAGTTTCAAACCGATCTGATTCATAAATGTGCCCTTTATGGCATGCGAAAGGAATATATTGATGCCTGATTAAACTAAGTTCAAAGATCATTGCCAGCGGCAACATATTTTGACAGACAGAAATGGAAGAAAATCAATAGCTCCTATCTAGAGGTCACCCCAAACGAGCATGCCAGGTTTCAAAGCAATCCAATCATAAATGTGCCCTGTTGGGTGTGCCAAAGGGAAATATTGAGGTCTGACTAAACTAAGTTCTAAGAATATTGGCCGCAGCAGACATTTTTTGACGGGAAATAGAAGAAAATTAATAGCTCCATCTAGAGGTCACCCAAAACAAGCATGCCAGGTTTCAAAGCAATCCAATATCATAAATGTGCCCTGTAGGGTGTACCAAAGGGAAATATTGAGGTCTGACTAAACTAAGTTCTAAGGGGAACATTGGCCGTGGCAGCATTTTTTGACGGAAAAGGAAAAAAATTGATAGCTCCCATCTAGAGGTCACCCCAAACAAGCATATCAGGTTTCAAAGCAATCCAATCATAAATGTGGCCCTGTAGGGTGTGCCAAAGGAAACTAGAGCTGGACTTCGGTCCGGTGCATACCCCCACGTGGTGTACCACCTAGTGTGGGCATAACCTATGATCAACAAATATCATTTATGAATATTCTTGTACAAACTAACGGACGGATGCACAGATGGATGGACGCAATCCAGTATACCCCCCCCCCCTTCCATTTTCTTCGAAAGTTGTCAACAATTTCTAAATCAAAAGGTATGGTAAATTGTTTGGTGTTTGGAAGTTTTATGCAATGAGGCAGAAGCCTTTGTCATAGGCAAACTGCATGCCATATTTCACCAAAATCCGATAAGCCATACCTGAGATACAGGCTGAACAGACAAATAATGTCTATTTCCACCAATTTCTAAGTCAAAAAAGGGGGATAACTCTAAAAAGGAGAATGTGAGAAATATTATTGCATCCTTTTTTTAAAGCCTATACCAATAAGCAGTGTTCATGGCAAATTTCATTTGCAATAGAACATTCGATACACGAGATACAGGCTGAACAGACAAAATTTGGCTCGGGACGGACACAATTTCTAAGTGGAGAAGTAATAAAAAAAAAAAAATAATAAAACAAAAAAATAACTAGTGTTGGGCATACCTATGACCAACAAATATTATAAAAAATAATAATTTACTTAAGTTATGAATACTTTCGGACGGACTCACACGGACGGACGGACATTCTAACAAATGACTACTTATGTGGCTATTTTATGGACATATTAGGTAGCTAACCTAAAACACATGTCCAACATAATAAAACAAGTTCTTTGGGGGAAATTTTTTTTTTTTTTTTTGTTTGGGGCGGGGGGGGGGGGGGGGGGGGGGGGGGGGGGGGGGGGGGGGGGGGTCAGCTAACCCTAACGTGACCCTAACCCTACCCACCTCTAACCCTAAGTAACCTTAACCATAACCCTAGCCCACATAACTCTAACAACCCTTCACTGACCCCCACCCCACCCCAATCCACTCCTAAACCCCACCCTGGAATGCCCTAACCCTACTCTACATTTATCCAACCACCCACCCCCCCCCCCC